>CM019155.1:32345421-32598930 GCA_009733165.1 Naja naja
TCACACAGCCCACTACCCAGGTAGCTACAACACAAAGGCTGAAGGACACACAGCCACTACCTCAGCCACACAGGCTCTTACGAAAAAAGCCAACCAATCAGCAAACATCAACTCCATCAACCAATCAAAAGCAACAACACAGCCAACAACACAGCCAACCAACCGCTTACAGCAGAGCCAGCACACCACCCTCCCTCCAGTATTTATAGAGAGAAGGCAGCTCAGATCACACTGTGCTGGCACAAGCACAAACTGAAGACACCAGCCTGAAGATGGCGAGTGGGATCTCATCGAATGTCACTAAGGTATTCTCAATCTTACAGGACAAGACCCGAATACCAAGACCTACCATACCTTTACCGTGAAATCTACAAAACAAATATATATATGTATATATATATAAATCACATTTATATGCCGCCCTTCTCTGGAGACTCAGGGCAGCTTACAATCTTTGGAGTACAACCCAATGTGCTCAGCAATAGCCTTCATTCCATTGTATATGCCTGCTTATTACTAGGGTTTTGCCCCAGTGGCATTTTTACAAAGCAAGCTTATTGCCCCCAACAATCTTGGGTCCTCAATTTACCTACCCCGGGAGGATGGAAGGCTGAGTCAATCTTGAGCCTGGTGGGATTGGAGCCTGCACTAATTGCAGGCAGCTGGAGCTAAGTGCTAGATGTTTAACAGTCTGCACCATCAAGGCTCTTCACATGCATCCATTAACCATCTTATAAATAATCTACCCACAGGCATGTTGGACTTTGAGAAGAGACTCCTAGTCCAGGAAAAGGTACAATTGGTACTCTAAATGAATCTGTGCCAAAACCTTCCAGAACATAGCTGCCAGTGAAGGGAAACACCACTCATTTCAGGACTAGCATTAGACAACCTCTGCTATGAAAGAACCTTGTACCTGTTGCCAGTTGGTCATGTTCAAGACTGTATCCCATCCAGATTTGAACAACTTTCAGGCCATGAGATAGAACCTCAATAATAATAATAATAATAATAATAATAATAATAATAATAATAAAATAATAATAATAATAATAATTATTATTATTATTTATTAGACTTGTATGCCGCCCTTCTCCCTAAGGACTCAGGCGTGAACATTAAATCTCATGCAATTACAATAAAAAATAATTAAACAAATACAAGTCTAAACAGTCAGTTAAAATAATTAAAACAATTAAAATAACCCACACCCCCGGGTCAGTCCAGACTGGCCTGTTGAAACAACCAGGTCTTCAGGTCAGGAAGGAAGGGAGATCAGGGGCCAAGCGGAGATCCACGGGAGCTGGTTCCATAGGGCGGGCTCCCACAGAAAAGACCCTAGCCCTGGGGACCGCCAGCCGACAATGCCTAACCGATGGTATCCCAAGGAGGCCCCTCCTATGGGGCGTACAGAGCGATGGAGTGTGATGCTGGCAGGAGGCGTTCCCGCAAGTACCCTGGCCCCAAGCCATTTAGGGCTTTATAAGTTGTTACTAGCACCTTGAAACTAACCTGGAAGGCAACCGGCAACCAATGCAAGTCGCGCAGGAGGGGTGTAACATGGGAGCATTGGGACACCCCTATCACAGCCTGCATGGCCGCATTCTGCACCAGCTGCAACCTCCGGGTGGTTCACAAGGGCAGCCCCATGTAGAGAGCGTTGCAGTAGTCGATTCTGGAGGTGACGAGCGCATGAGTGACTGTTCGAAGGGCATCTCAGGTCAGGTAAAGGCGGAGCTGGTGAACCAGCAGAACCTGGGCAAAGGCCCCCCTGGCCACAGCTCCCACCTGCTCCTCCAAACTGAGCTGTGAGTCCAGGAGGACGCCCATATTCCTCGCCCTGTCCACGGGGGGCAACACCTCTCATGACCAAAGATGGTACATCCAATGAAAACCAAGATGCCGGTAAGCACAGCCACTCAGTCTTGGCCAGGTTGAGCCGGAGCCTGTTACTCCCCATCCAGATCTGTACTGCATCCAGGCACAGGGACATCACGGAGAGAGCATCACTGATCTGGTTTGGGGTGGAGATGTAAAGCTGGGTATCATCCGCATATTGGTGATACCTCACCCCAAAACCACGGATGATCTCACCCAGCAGTTTCATGTAGATATTAAACAGGAGATGTGAGAGAACTGACCCCTGGGGCACCCCACAAGTGAGGGGCCTTGGGACCCATCTCTGCTCTCCTGCCAACACTGACTGTGAGTGGCCCGAGAGGTAGGAGGAGAACCACTGCAAAATGGTGCCCCCCACTCCCAACCCCTGGAGCCACTGATACCATGGTCGATAGTATAGAAAGCCGCTGAGAGATCTAAAAGGACCAGGACAGAGGAAAAAAACCTGTCCCGAGCCCTCCAGAGATCATCCATCAGTGCGACCAATGCTGTCTCTTTGCTGTGCCTGGACCTGAAGCCCGATCTAGATAATCAGCTTCCTCCAGGAACAATGGAAGTTGCTGAACCACCACGCTCTCAACAACCTTCACTAAGAAACGAAGGTTGGAGACTGGACGATAGTTGTTCAAAATGGCTGGATCCAAGGCAGGCTTCTTGAGGAGGGGTCTCACCACTGCCTCTTTCAAGGTGGCGGGAAAAACTCCCTCACTCAAGGAGGCGTTGACAACTGCCTGGAGCCAACCACGTGTAACCTCCCTGGAAGCGTAAACCAGCCAGGAAGGACACGGGTCCAATAAACATGTGGTGGAAAACAGCCTCCACATGATCCTGTCCACTTCATCCAGGGAGACAGGGTCAAACTCAACCCAGATAGAATCAGCCAGACCTGTCATCACCCCATAATCCGACCCTTGCCAGTCAGAGCCCAAGCCGGCCCGAATCTGAGCAACCTTATCTGCCAGATGTTGACTAAATTCCTCTGCTCTGCCCTGCAAAGGGTCTCCCCTCTCCTCTAAATGAAGGAGGGAGCGAGTGACCCTGAACAGAGCCGCAGGGTGATCATCTGTGGACACAATAAGAGCGGAGAAGTAGGCACACCTCGCCACTCTAATCGCTTCCAGGTAAGTCCTAATATAGGCTCTTAGCTGGACACTGTCAGATTCGGAGCAGCTAGTCCTCCACCTGCTGTCTAGGCACCTTCTCCGCCGCTTCATCCCCTGGAGCTGCTCGGAAAACCAGGGAGCTAACTGGGATCTACGGCGGGGAAGGGGCCACAAGGGGACAACCTGGTCGAGCACTGCTGAGGCCGCCTGTTGCCAGGCAGCCACCAAAGTCTCAGCCGGGCTGTGGTCGTGATAGCATCACTTGCTGCGTTAAGATATTCAGCTGAGTGTCATCATATAATGCTGACTGCCATATGCAGTGGTGTGATTCAACTGGTGTAACAACTGGTCTGGTGAGTGCCAGTGGTGGGATTCAAAACTTTTTACTACCGGTTTTGTGGATGTAGCTTTGTGGGTGTGGCATGGCTTTGTGGGCATGGCTTTGTAGGTGTGGCAGAGGAAGGATACTGTAAAATCTCCATTCCCTCCCCACCCCACTAACCTGTTTTCCAGCTCCATTCTCCTGTGCAGAGCAACAAAAGAAGACCCGGCCAATCAGCTGGGACTCAGGAGGCAGAGAATAGATGGGGGCGGGCCAGTCAGAGGTGGTGTTTGTCAGTTCTCCGAACTCAAAATTTCCACTACCGGTTTTCCAGAACTGGTCAGAACCTGCTGAATACCACCTCTGGTGAGCGTGCATGCATCAAATGCGCGCTTTGCATGCGTCCTCTACATTTTAAAAAGCCCATTTTAAACTCAATTACTTACCTTCTACTGTAGCCCCTAGGAGTAAAACAGCTGAGGCGTGACAAATCGCTGTGCTGCGTGAGTCAGCTATGCTAAAAACCCAGGAAATAAAGCACAGGAAAAAGCAGGGGCGGGTCAGTGGGGCCAAATGCTCATCGGAACTACCAGCTTGCCCGAACTGGTCCGAACTGGTAGAATCCCACCCCTGCCCATATCAACCAATGATATCATACAGTAGCTTAATGTTGATGTTAAACATTAAGACAATAAAAGGTTCTGCAGAGGAAGGCTTTTGTTTTTTGTTTTGACATTTTTGAGCTAAACAGGATTAAAGCAATCCTGTGTAGGAAAATATGGCAATATGAAGCTGAAGCATGCCTTTCCTGGGATGTCCTCATTTCCTTGAAATAGCCAATTTCTATTTATATACTAAATGTCTGCATGTTTATATACATTTAAATGCTCCATTTGCTGCACTGGCTTTAACTTCTTGTTAGCTTCACTTCTTGTTAGCATGATGTTCCACAGCAACAAGGCAGCTGGAAAAGTGAAACATGTGTTCAAGATTTAGGTGGTGCCTTTATTTTCTTTCATCAAGGGACCCAACAATAATAGGTACTTGTTATGGCAGTATTAAACAGTAGGATATAGGGTCTGACTCACCTATTGTTTACAATGATGAAACTGTGGTTATTTTTCCTAAAGCCATATCCTTAAAACCAATTAAAAAACTAGGCTGATGTGGGTATAGCCATCTGTCAGGAAATTTGTTATCAAAAAGCAGACAATCTCCTCTTGTGGTAAAAATGCCCACTTAAATTAGGAACCAAAGTAACTAGAGAGAGATGAACAAAGTATGTTTTATTGGCTTGCGACTTTGTGAACCTTCATTTTACTTTTAAAGGTCCTGATATTTATAATATTCTTTTTAGATATTGTCCCAAAAGCTGAATTTTTTTTGAGAGCCAATTTTTTCACTGGCCTGTAATCTTTAATCCTTGCTTTGCATTACTTTTCCAGAAGTCTGGTTTCAGGTTATATATCTTCAGAGATGTCCTGTAAGACTTCCAAAGATAATGTAAATTACATCATGACCTTTACAGCTATAATGGAACAACTAAATTATATCGATAAGAATGTATTATTAATAACATTGGCCTTTGTCATTCTCCTTTTTGTCATCATCCAAATCTTTCTGCAGCAGGAGCATCTTCAGAAGAGGTCAACGAAGTCAAGATAGTGACTGTATGATTGCAGCCTATCTTTTTATTTTTCATTATTTTTTATTATATATTTTCTTTTATTGTGCATCATGTTTCCATTTCTGTAATGACAGTGTACTGTCTGTATCAAGTCTCTTTTGAATATACATAATATTATACACCTTGATTGTAAGCATTGTTCTCATAGTTGGACAATATAATCTCTTTTGAATATACATCATATTGTACACCATAATTATAACCATTGTTTTCATAATTATACCATATAATCTTAATCTTTAATCTATAGTCAAGTGTAGTCCAGTTGTAATATTACTTATAATGTATATACTTACATCTATCTATATATATGTATTTACTTTTATTTTGTTAATCATCTTTAATTATAAAGTTACTAACTTTTGGTTCCGTTTTCTAACCATCTATACAGTAAATCCCATGCTAAATAATACTCTGTTTCCTCTTTATCTTTAATTTTCATCATTAACCTATCCATTTCAGCTCAGCCTGGTATTTTCTTTATTACTTTTTCATCTATAGATATACTTTCATTTTTTTACTTTTGTGCATGTATAATTCTCGCTGCTGTTATTACATGTAATATTAAGTATATACTTCTTTTATTGCGTTTACCTGGTAGTATACCTAGTAAGAACAATTTTGGTTTTAACTCTATTTGTTGTGCTATCATTTCTTCTAAACACCTTTTTATCTTTAACAAATATTTTTTTGCCATTGCACAAGTTCACCACATATGGTAGTAGGATCCCGGTAACTGTTTACATTTCTAGCACTTTGGCGATATGTTTTGGAATATTTTTGCCATTCTTGCTGGTGGCAAATGCCATTTATAGAACATTTTGTAAAGGTTTTCTTTGTATGCTGTTGACATCATTAATTTGTAGTTTCTTTCCTACAGTTTTTGCCAATTGTCTAGTTCTATGTTATATCCAAAATTTTTGGCCCATACTGTAATGGTTTCTTTTACATGTTCTCCTTCCATTTTGAAATTAAATAAGTAATTATAAATTTTCTTTGTTAATTTGTCCTCTGTCCCTAGCAATATCTGATCCAATTCTAGGGGTTCCTTATAAAATCCATATATTTCTGCACTTTTCTTATGTCTCATTTGTATTTGAATGTGTGGCCACCAGGCCAGGTTGATTTTTTAGTTCCTGTTTTGATTTTAAATCCCTTTGTTCATTTAGGATATCTTTGTACCTTATGATTTTTTCCAGTTCTACAGCATTAGGATATATTAGTGCTTCCTTTGTGGATAGCCAGATCGGTATTTTCATATAATGATTCTGTTTAGTTTTTTTCCATACTGAAAACAGAGCACAATATAATGCCTTTGGTAGTATCTTGTAATTTACGTTTCTTATACCATACAAATGCATGCCACCCCAATTGTAAGTAAGTCATGCCCTTCTAACATCAATATTCTTTTGTTCTTCAAATTTATCCACTCCTTCATCCATGACAGCACTGAGCCTAGTGATCAAGTACTAAATCTAGCAGACACTCCTCCTTTCTGCTACCTGCGCACCCTAGCACAATAAAGGAAAACTACCCTATATAATAAATATATTTATTTTGCTACCCTAGCAAAATAAAGGAAAACTACTAAATTTTCCAAAATTCACCTTTTGCCAATTTGAAGTATGGCAACTTCTTCTGCCATGACAGATGTCTCTAATGCACCAGAGGGCTCGAACCCTCCACCCACCCTTGATGTAAACGTAGAGCCTAGTTCCCAAAACCCTCATTCGGACATCCAAATTTCTGCAGACAGCGTGATACCTCAGAAACCCTATGACCTCAGACAACATAGGAAGCTTACAGAACCCATGGAGTTATGCTATAGGCAGGATTGGGACAGGCAGTATCGCCGCTATACAGACTTATGGTCGGAGCTCCTGGATATCTGTGAAGCCCCAACACGCAAGCTGTCTCCCGAGGAAATCTGCACATTGCTGAACGACCTAGACCTTCTTCTATGGTGGAAAGACAGCGACAGTCAACTCAAGTACATCCAGTCGAGGCTGGGTGACCCGAAGCTCCAAGTGCACATTCAAGGCTTTGAGGAGATTAACAAGGAATGCGAAGAATGCATTAAGAAAGGGAAGAATGCCCTCCAGGCAGTGCTCAACAACACGCTTTGGCAGGAAGTAGTGTCAAGAGAGTGAGCCACATCTGACATAGCTCCTTGATCACACATGTCTTCTTCCCACCATTCTAAGAAAGCCTCCTTCCTCCATCCCAAACCGGTTAGATCGCAAGCAGGTTCCACTGTCTCATGCCAATTCTCTGGTGTCGGCTCTCACCATCCTTCCAAAGCATCCTCCCATCTCAGCGACGCATCTAGGGCCTCCAAAACAGCAAGTTACACCGACCGAGCTGTAGAAGCTCAAATTGAAGCTGCATTAGCAGAGGCAGATTTACATATTACAACAGAGGTGATATGGCAGAAAGCAGAAATGGCCCAACAACAAGCACAAATAGCCAAACAACAAGCAGAAATGGCCAAAGCTCAGGCCAACCAACAAGCAGAAATAGCCAAAGCTCAGGCCCAACTGGAGTTACTCGAACGACAAAGAGAGATGGCAGTGAAAACAGCACGGGCCGCAGCATGGCAGAAGGCAGCCAACGCTGCCTCCCTCACCTTCCACCTCGAAGAGTTGGGAAAAGAGAACCCAGATACGCGGGTCAAGGCCCATGTGGATGAGCAGCACTCACTATGAAATGAGCAGGCTGAACTACCTCAGTTACCTAGCAGTCTCCCACAACCAGGGAGCATAGGAGTGAATCTCAACCACAGATCTACACCTCAGTCACGCAACTGACGTTGTAAGACCTAATAGCAAATCCACCAATAGCAAATCTTCCCCAACTGATGTTGTATGACCTAAAGTCTGAGATTCTCTTCCCAGAATCAGCAACCCTAACCCAATGTCTCATGGCCTGTCGGGCAAGCAAATTAGCCCACCAGTGATTACAACGACATCTCAACAAGTTGACATGCAACCAACCACAATTGCCACACTTAATCCACAGGCAAATGAGTTCTTGCCATACCTGCACGACAACTCTAATGCACAGCGTGGAACCTGCACCCGACCTCAAGAGATACTACCTGCATACGTGGGGATGGATAATGACCTCCTCATGAAGTACTCTGAGGAGAACCATGTACCACCCTCAACACATGCCCTTGAGCCACAACGCTATGCCTACGAGGACATCATATGAATAGATGTCCAGCCCTCACAGAGAAGTAACACAGAACCATCACCAAGGTGTGGAAGGTTAGACTTAGCAGCTAGTGGTGTGTACAAATCTAACAATGAGCCAGACAGAGAATACCTACTGTGGAAGAACATTTTCACAATTAGCATTGAACGCAAATGGCTGCCTCCTGGCGAAGAACTTAAATTTCTGTTGGCATGGATAGGACCACAGTCTAGATACATGGTGAAGCACATTTACACAGACATACTCAATGACCCAGACATTGCTCTGAGATGAGCGTGGGATGCTTTGGACCACAAATATGGTGATGACACATTGACGGAATACTCGCTCCTAGAACGACTTAACAGTTTCCCGTGTATCACCATCCATAAAACCCAACGACTGGAAGAATTTTCCAACATCCTTACGGAGCTGCAATCAGCCAAAGAATGTTCTAACTTACCAGGACTGGCTTACCTTGATCTCTTCATAACGCAAGAAGCAATCATTGCCAAACTCCCAAAAGAAATATTGGAATGATGGATTGCTTTGTCTGATACCTTTCTGGCCGCAAACCACAAAAGAGACCCATCTTTTGCCCTTTTCCAAGAATTTGTGGTCCGGCAAACAGCATCCTGAAACAGCTTTAGAAACTTCCTCCTCAGACGCAGATTCTTCCCAACTAACAAAGAACACAACCAAAACTCTCCACCTCTCAGGAGTATACTGCAAATTGCTACAGATCACCACCACAATAACACATGTGACACAGAGGTCGCAACCTCCTCCATAAACAGTTCGGGAGAGGACTCACCAGATACAACCCTATTTAGATCTCTGACTCCAAATAGAAGCCAGTTTTGTCCTTTGTACCACACTTGACACTCGCTGAACAGGTGCCAGGGGTTTGCAGCGAAATCCCTGACCAAAAGGGAAGAGTTGATAAAAGAGCTCCAATTCTGCAACAAGTGTTGCGAATCCAAACACTTACCCAAATACTGCACAGCCAAAGTGCTATGTCATATCTGCAAAAGTGACATGCACCCGACCGCACTGCATCCAGACGCCAATCCACCACTGTAGACATCTCATAGCCCTCCTTTGAACAAGGAGCCTCAACGTGCTACAGAAGCACACCAAGAGCCAGTGGTAAATGTCAATTGCATAGTGGTGTGCAATGGCACACCAGCCCCTCACTCGTGTCATCAGATCTGCTTAGCCAAAGTCTACCCAGATGGACACCCAGAAGAAGCAGTGAAGGTGTATGTAATACTGGCTCCTCAGAGTGATCGTTCACTAGTCAAGTCCACATTCTTTGACCTCTTTGATATTCAGAAGGAAGAAGCGCACTTCACGATATCAACGTGCATCGCACCAAGACACACAGTGGGGAGGAAAGCTACCAGACTCTGTATAGAGTCATTAGATGGAAGTTCCCAGTTCCTACTGCCGTCCGTGCTGGAATGAAACGGGATACCAGATGACCGTAGCCACATTGCAACACCAGAGGTAGCTAGCAACATACCTCACCTGAAGCATATGGCTCATCTATTTCCCGCCCTAGATCCTGAAGCCAAGGTTTTGCTCTTGCTGGGCTTCGATGCCCCTGACGCCTTAATGCACACTGAAGTACTCAGAGGCCCAAGATACTCACCCTTTGCCTTCAAGACAGACCTGGGTTGGAGAATTTCAGGACTTGTCACTGTCGATTGGATGCAGGCCCCAACCCAGGCAGATGCCTTAGCACCATCCATTCTGACAGACCTCCAATGCCCTTTAGCACCATTGAAAACAAGAATGCCGTTCCATCCTAAATGGCCGCTGGCGACCAGTACCCTTTCACTAGGACACCCTAAATGGCCACCAGCAACCACCAGACATCCACTAAGATGCTCTACATGGGCATATGCCTCTGCAACACCCTTTGCAACAACTTCCCGATGCCCTTCGACACCGTGGAAACAAGAGACCGCTCCAACCCTAAAAGGCTGCCAGAAGCGACCACCAGACTTTCACCATTGGCACCTAGAGTACCTGTCCACCCTAAAAGGTCACCAGAGGTGACCAGCAGACTTGCAGCAAGAAGCTCTACACCTGACCGGTCACCGACCTAGTGTTGCTGCAGAGAACAGCTGAACTTGAAGATTGAACCTCAAGCTTTGCATGCTTTGCTTTGTTTGATGCTTTATTGCTATTTACTGTTTCTCTTACTTATATAGCTAACTGTTTATTTTAGTTATATAGTTATCTGCTATTTAGTTAGTATTACTCTTTACTGTTTATCTTAGTTAATTGCTCTTTACTTAGTTAATGGAATTTACAATTCCAGGCGGGGAATGTGCTGTCCAGCCAGCTATAGTTAATGGGATTTGGGATAGTTGCTTAGGAATTGGGAGTTGTTCCCTTAAGGGAATGCATCATGGTAAATGTAGTTAAGTTATCCTGTGAAATGTAATACATGTCATGTGGTCACATCTGTAACCCTGATTGGTCACTGATTTGACCCTTGGTGGGTTGGGGGAGGTTTCTTCTCTCTTGCCTGATCACACAGCCTCATGGTAGCAGCTGTACCCCCTACCTCTATGACTATGGGATGAAATATGGGATAGAAAGATTACTATCATTTACACTACAATTTCAACTGTACAAAGAATTGGACATTAGATGCATCTCGACATAACTGTGAGTCACCTTGAGGATACCTAATATAATCCAATTAAAAAAAAACTTTGTATGGAAGAATTTGTAGAGTTATCAATCTGTCTTTATATTCAGCAAATGGACCAAAAGAATACCTTCTTTTCTAGCATTCAAGCTGCTTGTCTCTGGATATCGCAAGAGTCATTATGAAGACTTTATAGATATAGCAATAGTTACTTCCTCTTCCTCTTCATACACACTCCTCTGTCAGTAGATGGCACCCTTGCTCTTTTTTAAATACTCAAAAAGCTTATCCTTCAGCGTTCCAAATCCAACATTAGTCCAAAAAAAAATACTAATAAATATATTCCTAATAGTCTTCAAATATTTAAAACTCTTTGACAATAGTTAGTCTGGTTTTTCCTTTAACTCAAACTCAGTTCCTTTATAGTAATTTCTGCCATTTTTTCTGGATCTGTCAATATCTCTGAAAACTTAGTTGCCGCTATTTTTTGAGGAGCAGAGATCCTGATCCACCTTTTTTTCTGAGTCCCACTTTTCAAATGTTTTTACTATTAAGTCAGGATAAATTCATTTGCAGAAGATTAGAAAGTTCTCACATTCACAGTATAGCCATGTTATTCTTTGATTTGCCCCTTCTTGTCTGTTCTGCTTATTAATATCTGGATGACATAAAGCAGACAGATCAACTCCACAAAGCATCCATACAAAGTCTTTTTTATTGGTTCATCAGGCATCCTATCAACTCACATTTATGATGAGGTTCTTCTTAATGTCCAATCTTTTGCATATCTGAATTGTGGTGTAGAAAGATATTAAAATCTCATCCCCATGATGATGATTGTAGTGACTGCATGGTATAGGATTCAGGCTAGAGTGGGGGAGCCTCCCCCAACCCAATAAGGGTCAATTTAGTGACCAATCAGGATTACAGATGTGACCACATGACATGGACTACATTTCCCAGGATATCTTAACTACATTTACCATGATGCATACCCTTAAGGGTACAGCTCTCAAATCCTAACTAACTATCCCATTAACTCTAAACTGTATGGACAGCACACTCCCCACCTGGAATTGTAAATTCCACTAACTAAGTAAAGCGCAATTAACTAAGATAAACAATAAAGAGTAATAATAACTGAATAGCAGATAACTATATAACTAAAAGAAACAGTAATATAAGTAAAGGAAACAATAAGTAGCAATAAAGCATCAAACAAAGCAAAGCATGCAAAGCTTGAGGTTCAATCTTCAAGTTCAGCCTTTCTCTGCAGCAACACTAGTTCGGTGACCGATCAGGTGTAGAGCTTCTTGGTGCAAGTGTGCTGGTCACCTCTGGTGACCTTTTAGGGTGGACAGGTACTCTTGGTGGCAATAGTGAAAGTCTGGTGCTCGCTTCTGGTGGCCTTTTAGGGTTGACAGGTACTCTAGGTTCTAATGGTGAAAGTCTGATGGTTGCTTCTGGCGGCCTTTTAGGATTGGAAAGGTACTCTTGCTTCCACGGTGTCAAAGGGCGTAGGGAAGCTGTTGGAAAGGGTGTTGTGGAGGCATATGCCCATGTAGAGTGTCTTAGTGGAAGTCTGGTGGTTGCTAGTGGCCGTTTAGGGTGGAACTGTATTCTTGTTTTCAATGGTGCTAAACAGCATCGGAAGTCTTTCGGAATGGATGGTGCTAAGGCATCTGCCTGAGTTGGGGCCTGCACCTCATTGACACTGACAAGTCCTGAAATTCCCCAACCCAGGTCTATCTTGAAGGCAAAGGGTGAGTATCTTGGGCCTCTGAGTACTTCAGTGTGCATTAAGGCATCAGGGGCATCGAATCCCAGCAAGAGCAAAATCTTGGCTTCAGGATCTAGGGCGGGAAATAGATGAGCCATATGCTTCAGGTGAAGTATGTTGCTAGCTACCTCTGGTGTTGCAATGTGGCTACGGTCATCTGGTATCCCGTTTCATTCCAGCACGAGTGGCAGTAGGAACTGGGAACTTCCATCTAATGACTCTATACAGAGTCTGGTAGCTTCCCTCCCCGCTGTGTGTCTTGGTGCGATGCACATTGATATTGTGAAGTGTACTTCTTCCTTCTGAACATCAAAGAGGTTGAAGAATGCGGACTTGGCTAGTGAGCGATCACTCTGAGGAGCCAGTATTACATACATCTTCCCTGCTCTGTAGTGATTTGCAGCACAACTATCCCATTAACTCTAAACTGTCTGGACAGCACACTGTTTCTCACCAAACTGTCACAGTTTCAGGTCAACCATGTTGACCATCTTTTCTCCTGTTGGCTCCAAGGGGTTTCCCCTCATTCTAACAGGAGATTGCCTTTCTCCACGCGGACTTCAGGGCTTTCTTTCTATCTTCGTCAACCCCTCTGGGTTAACTTTGACCATTGAAGGTCTCCAGACTGGCGAAATTGTTTCTCCTGTCTGCTTTGCTGTGATATCACTACTGGAAGTCCTTTGCAGCCTATCTTTTTAAAAAACCAGTGCATTTTGTTTGGTTATGACTGTTTTCTTGATTTTCTCCTGTGAATTTTCCTTGACCCATTGATTCTCAAATATCAAATTCTGAATTTGGATACAGCTGACATGTTCTTCCATGATAGGCAAGCAAATGTGAGCTTTTGTATAGGACCTCAGTTCTGTTGGCCATCTTTGTTTTGATTTTGTAAATTACATTGTTTTTATTTTATTCCACATCTTTTTAAAAAATGTTTTTAATAGTGTTACAGCAGCTTTACCGGTTCTGAAGCAATTTTTGTTCCACAATGAAGTAGACCATTTCAACCACTAAATACAGGCTTTTTCCAAAGTAAAAATGGATGACTAAAAGAGTTTCATTTTGCTTTACTGTTGTTAAAATTATTAAAGATTAATCTGCTTGTTCTGCAATTCATGCTTGCTTTGTGTGTTTCTGTTTTTTCAGATAAAAAGATTATAGTAGCTCATTCAGCTAGGTGAATAACACTATAGTCACCATGCAGTTTTTACCATTGTCTGTAAAGTTAATGTTTGTGATCTAGAATGAAAAAAATATCTATAGTTTAATGTTGTTTTCAAATCCTAAGTGGTGAGGAATTTATTTCAATAATAATATAAACTAGCAGTAATAGCTTTCTGTGTAAATGAACGCCTCTTTCAGGGCAAAAACAAAGAGGAAAAGAGCAACATGAGAATATCACAAGGTACTTATTATAACTTTTGTGGATTGAGAATGTGGGATTTGTTGCCCATCATTGTGAAAGAAGAGAAGAAAACATGGTAAATACATCTATAGTGATAAACATGACAAGTGTTTTTTCTAGCTGAATATTCTCCATAATCAAAGACACTGAAAGAATCAAGTGACTTATCAGATGGCCTATATTCTATTTACTGATAATCATTAAGGACTACGGGTTCTTAATGATTTATATACTTGGATCAGATGTTTGGACAAAAGCATAAAATTATGGCATTTGTCTAATGATGTTACTACAGGTATGTCACACTGTGGTTTGCTGTGGATGCTGTTACATTCCTCATCTATTGTGGGGATGCAGTATTGGGCTTAGGACAATTGGGTGCAGGGCATTGACCGCAAGGCTGTGTCCAATGGGAAGGCAGAGGCCCATCGCTTGGCATGTGGATTTACTGCTGGGGTGGGTGGCTACTTGTCCCATACTGCAAATTGGTCAGGGACAGGTGTTCCTTTGCAAATCACACAGGATGAAATAACAGATAATCAGAGTTGGAAGGGACCTTGTAGGTCATGTAGTCCAACCCCCTGCCCAAGCAGGAGACCCTACACCATTTCTGACAAATGGCAGTCCGATTTCTCTTGAAAGTCTCAAGTGATGGTGCTCCCACATCTTCCGAGGGCAAGCTGTTCCATTGGTTGATTGTTCTCACTGGCAGAAAGTTTCTCCTTATTTCTAGGTTGAATCTTTCCTTATTCAGTTTCCATTATTCCTTGTCTAGCCTACAGGCGCTTTAGAAAACAGGTTGACCCCCTCCTCTCTGTGGCAGCCCTTCAAATATTGGAACATCGCTATCATGTCCCCTGGTCCTTCTCTTCACTAGACTAGCCAGGAAAGGGGGCAAAGGAGGAGTGATGGTGAGGGAGAGTGCTGGCAGAGGGCCAGCCAAAAATGAATGCTTGCGGTAGATCAGCTGTGGAGGGGAGGAGGTGGAATGAAGTGGTCACAGTCATAATTGTCCCATTCTGAACTGGATTATTCCATTTCTACATTTGGCTTACATGAAAATAATATTTATGAATGAATATCAATAAAGAATCAAATTAATTGTGTGAAGTGGTGCTTATAAATGATGGAAGCAAGGGCAATTTGTAAGATAGGGAATTATTTATTGTTATTAAAGTTGTATGCCACCCATCTTTCCAGAGTTATAGAAGAGAATAATGTTGATATAACTATACGTTACTGTATATCCTTTAGCTGTGTTTTATGTATATGTATAAGATTCTCTCCCACAAGAGAATAAACTGAACCATTCAGTATTCCAGCTTATATGTTGAAGATTATGTTCATATTGACACTGAGGCTGTCCTCATGTGTACTGGATGGGAGGTGATGTTTCCAGATGGAATTAGAAGATTAGAATTTATGCAAATTTATGATTCTGTTACCCTCCTCTTATATTTCTCTTATGAGGAAACTAATTTGAAATTCCTTTAAGAATTTAGTTTGCTGTTATTCAGGTGATGATTCATTCAACAATTCAACATTCATTTTCCCATTTCCTTCAATCTTGAATATAAATATCATAAAATAAATATCGTAAATATCCATAAGCAGAAAAGAAGAGCTGGCAAATCAGTGGGGTAAATTTGTATATGATGCTGTTCAGACCACCCAGGAAGTTAATAAGTACTAATGGGAGCATCTCTTTTTCTTTCACCTTCTTTCCTCAGAGGCCTGGGCTCTTTCAACAGTGGTACTAATGTTTCTGCACAACTATTCCATTCTGGTTCACTTTGGTTACAAGATAAATGCAGCTCATTTGCATGCCAGTTCATTATTCTGTCTAGTGTTTCTTGCAGTATTAGGGGGCTTGGTCAGATGTAAGTCAATTATGAGAACTCACTAGCCAAGTAAGTAATGATTTCAATCTGACATACATTTTTTCGGCATTAAGCAGTGCAAGAAACTAGCATGTACTACTGGTATATTAGGAGACAGCTCCTACTATCAGTGGCTTTACATAAGAGCATAACCATGATTTTTTATTCTTCAAGTGCAGGTTTCTATCTCATAATATGCACTTGAATAAATTTGCTTTCAAATAGATCACCAGGACTAGCAAAATGTAGATTTTGCAGAAATATAAGAAGAAAACAATGAATATTATTCCCATTCCAATGGAGAATAATAGTGATTTATATTAAAGCTGTACAGTGTTCTTTTGAACCTTAATACAAAAATATACAGCAGCCAGTAGAGTGTGCTGCTGACTTAAAATAAATATATTCACTTGATACTGCTTCATTTTTCTGTCTTGCAAAATTTAGATTTCTCTGCTTTATAATAGCTTAGATTTTTTTAAAAAACATCATACAGCTCATGGACATATTCTTCATTTTTCATTCAGTCAACATTCTTGACATACCACATATTCATGGTAGAAAGTGGGCTTTAGACAAGAGACATCTGCTTCAGTTATTTTTTGTTTTAAATTTATTTCCTTTGAGATTGAACTGTCAATTCAAATTAAAATTGTTGTAGAAAGCAGTGATTTCATACCAGATTTCTTGCAGCAAGTGCACAAAAATTCTGAAATACATATGTGAATATATTTATCTTAACATAGGATAGTCCAGATGTTTTAGAATCTAGAAATAATGGTTTTAGCAGAGGCATGCACTTTATTTAATGGTAGCATTAGGAGAGATATTGTATAGATGGCTATCTATTAATACACTTACTTCAAAATGTGGTAAGAAAGCTCTATTCTTTTGCTGGATCTAACTCTTGAATTCTGCTTCATAGTGCTACCTGGAGAACTCCACTTTTCAAACATACGTATAAATGTGATTGTTCTAGAAAGTGCCAATGTAGTATTAATGTTTCCTCTATAAGTAGAAACATACGATATCATCTTCTCTCAGGAGAAATTGTAAGCGCTCTCCCAATCAACTTTTAAGTAAGATTTCCTCTGTTTCCTAGTCAAAGGAATATATATGTGCAAAATACATTGGAATAAGCTTTGGCATTTTCAGTCCCATTGATTTGCAATGGCCCAAATACATTTCCACGTATATGTTACATTGAGATACTGAGTAAATACTGAGGTATAAGGGTCAATTGAAAGCTGAGGTATTTTCTTTGTTTAAAAAAATATATGTTCAAACAAACTTGTGCAGGTGCATTTTTAATTTCTTTTATTCAGAATTGGAATTGCAATGCATGGCTAATTACAGCTGCAACTTTATATGGCTAGAGTCTGTTCAAATCATGATGTACAGTGCAGGAAGCCTTTTTTTAAAACAGCTCAGTAGAGGTTATTGATGCTGTTTGTTTTGGTCATTCATTAGGAGCTCAGCAAAGAAAAAACACATCTGTTACTAAGCAAGGATTTAATGGGCACAACGGTTCAGCTGCAGACTGTTTTTGGCTCACTTGCTTTGGTGGGAATTGATTTCCACTCTTAGCTGGGCTATTTCAATAAGGAAACCAAAATGCAAGAGAGAAAGAGAACAAGGTTTGTGGAATAGAGCCGGGGGTGGGATTCTACCAGTTCTGTCTAGCTCTACAGAACCGGTAGCTCTGAAGAGCAGCAGACACAGAACCGGTTCTGTGTCTGCTGCTGTTTTGGCCCACCTGTCTGCCCGGGCTCTTACCTGTCCTTTATTTCCTGCTTTTTCAACCGCAGCTGCTTTGCGCGGCACAGCTGTGGTTGAAAAAGTAGGAAAAAAGGGCATTTCCAACTGCTGCGCACCCGCACGCAGCACTGCTCAGCTGTCTGGGCAGCTCAGCAGGTCGTAAATTGCACTCGCGTGACTCGTGCATGCGTGTGCGATGCACAGCAACAGAACCAGTAGTCATACCGGTCAGATCCCATCCCTGGATAGAGCATAGACATCTTCAGCATTTCATGTTCAACCTTTCATATTATCTCCTAGTAAATGGAATCCATTCTCTATTATTTAACAGGCTGCCACCTTAGGGTAAACCTTTTATTTGGTGAAATTCTCAGCTCCTTAAGGCATAAATGAGGATTATGTTTAAATGAAAATTATTTCTAAAATATGAAAGAAATAAAAATATTTCTAAAATAATATAAATTATCAGTTTTTTCTCTATCATTGCAAATATATTAGAAATATTATTAGAAATAAAAATAATCATATTAGAATAATGATGCAAATGTGTTTACTTTTGCTCTGCAAAAATTTCTACTAATTTCTTGGTAAGCATTCCCTCATTTTACTCATTTTGTTTACTTATTCAGGGAAATAAATGGAAAGTACAAATGCTGTAAAGCTGTTGTGAACAGCTTTACAGCATTTGTAAAGCTGTATGAATATATGAATTCTGCTAATGGAGTGAAAAAAGAAATATCCCAGCAATGCAGAACATATTTGCCAGCAGCTAGTTTAGGGCACACTTTACAAATCCATGATTATTCAATTTCAGAAAATAAAAAGACAAACCATAATCTCCCAGAGATAGAATGCAACTGTTTTTTCTTTTTGATTGAAATGACTCAGTTCTTGAGAGAGTTGTAGAAAAGGGTATTGAAATTGGAAGGGAGAAACTGGGATTCTTATTTTATATCATATACTCACTGTATGAAATCCAGAACAATTATGATACAATATAATTAACAACATTTTGAAGAAGTATTAATAGTAAGATCTAATTGTGTCTTCTTATCTTTCTGTGAATGCAGTTGAACAGTTCTGTAATTTGCAGAATAGGGGACTGCTTGCTCTGCTTATCCGGCTCTTTCTTTGACCAATTCCCTCTTGCCTTTATTTTTAAAATATTGTTTTAAACTATAGAAATTATGCTATGCCTGTTTCTAATTACTACTTCTTCTGCAATGGCAATAATAAAGCCTGATTTTGAGTGGAACAGAAATATTATGAAAAAGTAATAATTTAAAGTGTTTAAAGTGTTATAGATTCCTTAGGGGACATCCTAAAATTGTCATACATGTGTATAATGTCTAGTCAGAAGTATCAGTCAGCACGCAAATTTGTAAACAGCAGTTTTAGAATATGTTTGCATATTTTTCACCAGTAGGATATCTTTCTTTTTTCTACTTATAAGTAGATCTTCCTTTTCTTTATGTTTAATTCACTTCCATTTATATAGGTTCCAGTACTGCAAGCTTTAATCTGTAGTTTTTTTTAAAGCCCAGTTTTAATAGGTTGGGCTGAAACTTAAATACAAATTTACTTTGTGTGTCTTTGTGGTTCTGTGGTGATATTCAAATAGAAAAGATGGGAAACAAATAATGTCAAAAAAGTTTCCCTCTAATTGTGCTGAGCTGTAGCTTTTGTTGAGTAAAGGGGTTTCAGCAGGGGGCAGCATCTAGCCAAACATGGCTGATCTTGAGAAAATTAAGAAGCATCGGACCTGGGCAAAGCTTGGATGGAGTGCCACTAGGAAGTCCCGAGGCTTTGAGCTTGAATGTCAAGTTAAAAAAGAAACATCCTGGAAGAAGCAGTGATAAGAAGGCTTCATGGTTACATCCTTCTAGACCTTATGAATAGAGCATTACCCAGTAGGACCTTGTTTTTTTTTAAATTATTTTTCTTACTTTGATACTTTCAGCATTTTAAAAATGTGTATGGAAAGTGTGACAATGCAATAATTTATTTCAAGTTATGCTTCACGATTAAAATATCAAGGGTTAGATTATTGAAAATGTTTAACGGTTAACATGTATTTAGAGGCATTTCCATTTGCTGGAGGGTAAGAAAATAAAATAAAAGCTGAGACCATACATCAAAACCCCACTTCTCTTTTAAAGGTAGCTCATTTGTTGCACACAAAAAGGGAGGCAGGGCTTTGAGGCAGCCAGCATCTTGATTCTTTTGGCCCCTCTCCCTAGCAAACATTCATATTTTTAAATTTTTGATTTAATTTGGAACTCATTACAGTCTGATTGGATGAAAATGGGAAGTCAACCGAAGAGATGCATCCGAAGAGATTTTTAAGGCATTATGCCATACCAGTGAATATTTCTTTCAGTAGACAATGATATAACTGTATTTCTTATATCTTATATTTCAGTGTTATCAACATTAAGGATGACAGCAAAGGGTCTAAAGGCAGGGGTCTGTTGTGGGTAGCTGAAATATCATGTTTATATTTTAAAATGCTGACCGAAGTGCCTGCTAGTTTGTCTCCTGCTGGGCAAAGTACAAAGTATATTTAGAAATTACAGCATTGTGATTGGCTGTCTTAAGCCACTGAAAGTGGCTAAGAGCTGGCAGTCAATTAAAACTGGGCTGGAATTCAATACCCAGAATTATGCTCAGCCTATTTTAAATGATGCATCTGAATCCAGGCATATGCTACAATATATTTTTGATGTAAAATTACTTGGAAATGAAGCGCTTAAATCCTTAAATGCCTTGCATTCATTTTTGAATGTATTATGAATAGGACTGTTTCTTAACCTTGGCAACCTTAAGATAGTAAACTTCAATTCCCATAATTCTCCAGCAAGTATGAATTAAAGTTTATATGTCTTAAAGTTGCCAAAGTTGAAAAACGCTGGTGTATTGGTGTACTCTCAGGACAGCTACAGTGTTCTAGCCCTTTTCATCAATTGGTTGGAAGCATGTCAATATTTCTGATAGCTTCTTTTTCAGGTGTATAAGAATTATAGCCAAAAGTAAGTAAAAACAGTGAAGTATAAAAGGAAAGTACAGGTTATGTACTTGAGTTATGATCACATTTGTGCCCAAAATTTCTGTTGTTAAGTGAGATTTTTGTTAAGTGAGTTTTGCCCCATTTTACAACCTTTCTTGCAACAATTGTTAAGTGAATCACTTCAGTTGTTAAATTAGTGACACAGCTGTTAAGTGAATCTGACTTTGCTTTTCAGAAGTTCACAAAAAGTGATCACTTGAACCCAGGAGACTGCAACTGTCATAAATATGAGTCAGTTGCCAAGCTTCTAAATTTTCGTCGTGTGAACCATGGGGATGCTGCAATGGTTGTGAATGTGAAAAATAGTAATAAGTCATTTT
Source organism: Naja naja (assembly GCA_009733165.1). Lineage (NCBI taxonomy): Eukaryota > Metazoa > Chordata > Lepidosauria > Squamata > Elapidae > Naja > Naja naja. Next base: position 32,366,503 of record CM019155.1, read on the forward strand.
TTTCAATGCTGTTGTAACTGTGAACAGTCAGTAAATGAACTGTTGTAAATTGAGAACTACCTATACTTGCATTTAAAAAAAATCCTAAGGGGTGAATAATAAAGTCTGAAAGTCTTGCCAGTGTGGATTGAACAGGGAAAATTATCATGAAATATTGAAAATTAGGTAGGGAAGACAGAACTAGAGGAAAAGGTGAAAACTAGGATATCCTGATAGTTGGATGGCTAAAAATATTTTAGGAAAACTGGAGACATTTGATGTTATCCAATTAAAATAGTTAGACTATCAAGTCTGACTTTCCCATAACTAATCAAGAATTTAACTAATCTTAAAATACTGAGGTAACAGTAATGAAAAGTGACATAGACCTTATATCAAATCAAATCCTGTGAGATTTCAATCATTTTGAATTTGAATTTTGTTTTTTACATTTGCGTTTGCCGGTTGATAGCTGTGTTTTCCCGAAAATAAGACCCGGTCTTATTTTCTTTTGGGCTCTAAAATAAGCACTAGGGCTTATTTTCAGGGGATGCCTTATTACTTTTGAGTGCCATCCACACACCCTCCACTGGCTTACCTCAGAATCCCAGCAGATAGGCCATCCATGCCTCCACACCTGCCTTGCCTTGTGGCCGCGGCACCGGTGCATCGATGCATCTCCTGCTCCATTGTGGCTGTGAACAAGCAGAAGAAGTCTTGGTGGTGCAGGCTGTTAAACGCCTAGCACTTAATTCCAGCTGCCTGCATTTAGTGCAGGCTCGAATCCCACCAGGCTCAAGGTTGACTCAGCCTTCCATCCTCTGGGGGCAGGTAAATTGAGGACCCAAGATTGTTGGGGGCAATAAGCTGACTTTGTAAAAATACCGCTTAGTAATAAGCAGGCATATACAATGGAATGAAGGCTATTGCTGAGTGCATTGGGTTGTGCTCCAAAAATTGTAAGCCACCCTGAGTCTCCGGAGAAGGGCGGCATATAAATATGAATAAATTTAAAAAAGTCATAGCAACATGGGGTTTTGCTGGATAGGGTTGTTACGATGCTGCCATGAGGTGAGGGAGGTATCAAGGTGTGGATGGCCTGGCTGCTCTGAGGTGAGCCAGTGTGCATGTGGGGCAGCTCCACTCCCCCTCCCTCACCTCACCTCATGTCGGTGGCACTGTGAGCAACCAGCGGAATAGGAGGGCAGCCAGCTGTACAAGCACTTAAGTAGCACTTATTTTAGAGGTATGGGTGCATGTGCAGAAAACAGGGCTTATTTTGGGATAGTCTTATTTCTGGTAAAATGGTAGTTGCCTTGTAGAAGTGTCTTATATACCACGCTGCTTGCAAATGCTGTGTTACTAATATCCAGCCATGATTATTATGTAACAGATTATTAATTGAGCCTTGAATAACATCTCTTAATTGCCCAAATAACAGATTATTAATTGAGCCTTGAACAACATCTCTTAATTGCCCAAATATTAGTTTCTGCTCTTTGAGATTGAGAAAGTTTAAATAATATTTTTCTTTTCATTTTTCACTTTCTCATTTATTTTTCAGTAATATTATAAAATTTCACTATGGGGAAGTTTAAAGAAAAAGATTAGTAATAAAAATCTTTTCAATAGAAATGGACAAAGGGGATAAAGATTGCTCAAAAGGCCTAGTTTCATGCCCTTGTTAGCATTGGAGTCTGAGGGTGAGGAGGAACAGCCAACAGGGAGTGGAGGTGTGGCTCTGGAGGTTGTGGAGGAGGCTGGGGAAGGGCAGAGGCCGGCTGGGCAGTCAGAGGAAGAACCAGGCCCATCCCCTCTTTATCCTAGGACACGCAGGAAGGAACAGAGAAGGAAACAACTTGGCTTATGAGAGAGGAAGCGGCCATGATCCCCCTCATTGGTTGCAGCTGGGGAGAATAATATTTTATTTATTTATTTATTTTATTTATTAGGCTTATATGCCACCCTATCTCCTGAGGGACTCAGGGCGGCTTACAATTTAAACAGTCCCAATACAATTACATAAATGTTAAAGGACATTAAAAACCAAGGTCTCCTTTGTCAATTAGAATATTTTAAAAATATATTTAGCACCCTCCCTCAGTCCCCATCAGTCCCCATCAGTCTGGGTAGGCTAGTTGGAATAGCCAAGTTTTTAGGTCATGGCGGAAGGAGCTGAGGTCAGGAGCGTCGGAGCTCCAGGGAAGTTGATTCCATGGGTGGGTGCTCCCCACAAAGAAGGCCCTACTCCTGGGGGTCGCCAGTCGACATTGTTGTGTCAATGGCACCTGGAGCAGGGCCCTCTCGATGGGAGCGCATGGGACGTTGGGAGCTGTTATCGGCAGCAGGGTCTCCCGCATGTATCCTGGTCCAATGCCATAAAGGGCTTTATAGGTCAATGCCAGCACCTTGAATCTCACTCGGAGGGCAACCAGTAGCCAGTGCAGCTCACGCAGGAGGGGGTGTAATAGGAGTATTGGGAACCTCCCATCACAACCGCGCTGCCGCATTCTGGACCAGCTGAAGCCTCCTCGGTGGTCCTCAAGGGCAGCCCCATGTAAAGAGCATTGCAGTAGTCCAGACGGGAGATAGCGAGTGCATGAGTGACTGTATGCAGGGCATCTCGGTCCAGATAGGGGCGTAACTGGGCACCAGGTGAACCTGAGCGAATGCCCCCTGGCCACAGCTCCCACCTGTTCCTCCAAACTGAGCCGTGTATCCAGGAGGACACCCAAGTTGCAGCCCTATCTATGGGGGTAACACCTCTCCCCCCATAGCCAAAGATGGAATCTCCTGGACAATTCAAGATGCCGGTATGTACAGCCACTCGGTCTTAGCTGGGTTGAGCCGAAGCCTGTTTCTTCCCATCCAGACCCATACCGCCTCCAGACATCGGGACATCATGTTGAGGGCATCACTGGGTTGGTTAGGAGTGGAAATAAAAAGCTGAGTATCATCAGCATACTGATGATACCTCACCCCAAAACCACGGATGATCTCGCCCAGCGGTTTCATGTAGATATTGAACAGAAGGGGTGAAAGAACCGACCCCTGAGGTACCCCACATAGGAGGGGTCTTGGGGTTGATTTCTGCCCCCCTGCCAACACTACTTGCGTGCGACCCGAGAGGTAGGAGGAGAACCACTGTAAAACAGTGCCCTCCACCCACTCCCAACCCCTTGAGGCGTCGCAGTAAGACACCATGGTTGATGGTATCAAAAGCTGCTGAGAGATCTAACAGGACCAGGACAGAGGAGTAACCCGTGCCCTCCAGAGATCATCCACCAGTGCGACCAATGCTGTCTCCATGCTGTATCTGGGCCTGAAGCCCGATTGATACTGGGTCCTAGATAGTCGGTGTCCTCCAGAAACAGGGAGCTGCTGAGCCACACCTCTCAACAACCTTCGCAATAAAGCGAAGGTTGGAGGACTGGACGAAAGTTGTTCAAATTAGCGGGTCAGGGCAGGCCTCTTGAGGAGGAGCCTTACCACGCCTCTTTCAAGGGGTGGGAAAGGCCCCCACTCAAAGAGGCGTTGATTACTGCCTGGAGCCAGCCTCGTGTGACCTCCCGGGTGGCATAGGACCAGCCAGGAGGGACACGGAGTCCAATAAAACGTGTGGCAGCACTCAGCCTCCCCATGATCCTGTCCACCTCATTTGGAGTCACAGGATCAAACTCCTCCCAGATGGTATCTCTAAGACCACTTGTCGCACTCCCCAGACTCTGCCCAGTCGGAGTCCAAGCCTGCCGGATCTGGCGATCTTGTCCGTCAGATGTTGACTAAACTCCTTGGCACGTCTGCAGTGGGTCCTCCCCCTCCCTCCGATGAAGGAGGGAGCGGGAGACCCTAAACAGGACGGCCAGGCGATTATCTGTGGATGCAATGAGAGCGGAGAAGTATGCATGTTTCCCGCTTATTGCAGCAAGGTAAGATCTAAAATAAGATCTTAGCTGTGCTCGGTCAGATTCAGACCTGCTGGATCTCCAACAGCTCTCTAGGCCTCTCTTCCGTGGCTTCATCTCCGCAGCTCGCTGAAAACCAGGAAGCTAATCGGGATCTGCAGCGGGTAAGAGCCGCAAAGGGGCAACCGGTCCTAGTGCCCGGGCGGCAGCTTTGCCAGGGTCCACCAGGGCATCCGCGAGCTGTCGGCTAAGGAGGCTGGAATTGACCCAAGTGCCGTCTGGACCCTTCTGGGTCCATTAGGCGCGTGGGGCGGAACCATCTCATTGGTCCCACCTCCCAGCGACTAGGGGTGGCATATTGGAAGGCCAGTCGAAGGAGAGAATGATCCGTCCATGGCAGGGGTTGTATAGTTGGAGATCCCCCCCCAGATCATTTCCCCACTGTCTCGAGATGAAAACAAGGTCAAGCATGTGTCCCCTCATGAGTCGGCCCTGTATTACCTGAGTCAGGTCCATGGTCGCCATGGAGGCCATGAACTCCTGATCCACCTTTGATGCCTCTCCCAGTGATGGCAGGTTAAAGTCCCCCAGTACAATAAGTCTGGGGAGCTCAACCGCCACCTCCGAGAGGACATCCAGCAGTGCAGGCAGGGCTGTTGTCACGTAGCTGGGAGATAGGTACATAAGCAACAGACCCAACTGACCTTCAGGGCCCAATCTCAAGAGGAGAGATTCACAGCTGCCTATCTGTGAGACAGTGGTCTCCCTCGGACATAAGGCCTCCCTGATTATAACCGCCACCCCTCCGCCCTACCTGGACTCGAGGTTGGTGTAGCACACAGAAACCTGGTGGACACATATCCACTAGAGGGATCCCACCTTCTGGGCCCAACCAGCTTTCCGTGATGCAGGCCAGGTCCGCGTTTTCCTCCTCAATCAGATCCCGGATGAGGGCTTTGTTAACCACGGACCTGGCATTTAAATAGACCAACCTGAGTCCAGGGACTCAGTCCTCTAAGCCCCCAGGGATGCGAGAATGAACCGATGAGTCGGAGCGTACCACCACCCGAAGATAGTGGGGGCGCGCTCCCAGAAACGATCTGACCCGCCGTTCTTACCTCTACTGCCATTCCGCCACGTGGGGATTGCTCCCCCACCCCTCCCCCAGCATCCCAGAAAGCCCCAACCCCACCCTCTCGCGCAACCCATTTCCAACCCGGACTGAGGAGATCCCAATGACACCCCCTTTGGTTTTAACTGGGCCTGATCATCCATCCCCTTCCCTAACCCTCTTAAATAGTGATCTAAAAATTTAATTAACGAAGCCTTGGAATCCCTCTTACTATATAATTTATATAACTTACTATATAAAAAAACTATATAATACTTATAATATATAAGAGAGACGGTTAAAACACAGCATTATCAAAGCGTGTTTTATTTTGGGCTGAAGTTATCTTAGCTGGCATCCTTCCAACAGACTGTGCCTAGTTATCTCTTTGAAGTTGGTAATTACTTATCCTGGTCCATTGTGGATCTTCCTTCATTGTAGTTTGTTTTTGTTTTTTATTTCACCTCTATTTATTAAGTTCGGATTGTATTGCTTACTTTTGAAGACTATTTTTGAGTAAGTTTTATCTCCAACTGAGAATTATTGAACAGTGAGGCCAAGTTGGAGGCATTGAAGGACATTTATTTACGTTTTGGATTTTGTTATGTTTGTATTACACTCCGGGTCATCATACGTAGCTGGTTGGGAAATTCTGAGAACTGAAGTCCACACATCTTCAAGCTGCCAAGTTTGAGAATCACTGATATAGCTGTTGCTGTTACTATGTTTAATTACTATCCAGAATTCAGTGTGATGTGAAGGGGGAGAAAGGTGATTTTATATTTTATCTTGTTCTGAATGTGAAGATTTCATTTGGGGATGGTGGTTAATGGGAGTTTATTTTTTTCTGGGCATAGTTAGAGTTTAGCAGTAGGAAGACCATGGAGTAAATAAAAGCAAGGACTTTTCAGGATGAGAGGTTTGTAGAATAAGAGAACAATCTGACAGACTTTTATTTGTTTATAATTCATTTGTTTCATAAATTTGTTTAGGCACACTCCATCTCACTAGGTGACATTATGTACTGGCCAACTGTCATTTCTGCATTACCAAAAGAAACTACCCAAAGCACAGCCAAAGGTTGCATTCTCAGGGGAATTATGGGGTTTGTAATGCACAAGCCTTGGGAAAACATATAGACCATTATCCTAGTGTGGTAAATTTTATAAAGCATGTAGATAGGTCATCCAAGCTTATTCCATTTCAGTTGGGTCCCTTTAAGAAAACATCACTGATTCATCTTAAGTAGATTATGACTTTCATGGTACTCAAGTGTCTGTTCCTGAAAGGGATCCCTACATTTAACAAATCTCACCTGCTTACCAATTGTTCAGAGGTTAAGTTGCAAGCAGGTGGCATTTGGCAAAGCTCACTGAAGAAGGTGAAACCTTTGTTTATTTGATTTTTGTTTTTAAAAATCATGACACATGTGAAATAACTTCCAGCAATGGGCATTTAATATACATGCTTCAGTGCTTTGAGACAACAGATTATGCTCCTCTTTAAAAAAATTCAGGAAAAATAAAACTGCTCCTTTGAAAAACTTAATCCAGTTGTGGAAATAGAGTATGCGTTAAGGAAATGCTTTTACAAAGGAATGCAAATAATAGGAACCTGCCTGCTATACTTCGTTGGCTGGCAAAAGGAATATTTTTCAGTGGCCAAAGGAGCTCACTTGGAGAAATGGGAGGAAATCCAGAAAATTGTCAAAAGAAAAAAAAATCAAATAAGTGCTATTGCTAAATACATCTAAATTTCAGAAATTTTCTGAAAGAAGGAAGGAAAAGAGTTCTTAACATCAAGAATAAAAAAGAACCATCAGAAATTTCTCGTGGTTGATCTGGATTTACCTGAGGTATAGATAAAGCTCTTGTTTGCAGAGATCTATTCAGATGGATTTAGTTCCTTTTGCTTCTTTGTTTTATAGTTCTGCCAAAGAATGATGGGATTAATATCAATGATTAACTACTATATACAATTGTCAGCGACTCTGGAGTATGCATTTTTGCTAAAATAATAATAGCATTAATGAAGGAGAAAAAAAGGAATGAGCATTTTTTCTATTAACAGTAATTAGTTCCAAGCCACAGGATATTGGAGCCAACTTTTGAACTTGGTCTATGCACGTACGGATGTTTAGTCAGTCTCAGTAGACAGACTGAATGAAAATGCATTTTGTGTGGGTCTGTGGGTCTGGGTGCATTTATTGAGGCAGGTTTGGAGAGCAACTGAAAAGCAGAAATAAATGGGATACTGAGCAGGGAAGGTGGAGCATGGCCACTGGAAGTATAAATTGAGTATGAATCTAAATCTCACATTTAAATGAATATGCATCAAGAAACCAGAATACATTTTTTTTCCTGGTGGTTCTTCTTCTGTCTTCTTCTGTCATTGTGACCATATGACTTAGGTTAGATTAAGAAATTTATAGGCTGCTTTAAATCAGGTTTGCACAGATCTAAACATCAGGATTTCATGTGCCCCCAAATATTGACATTAGATTGTACTTTTTGATTGATAGACAAGGAAGTACAGCTTTTTGAAGTAAAGTCTCTGGCACATCACCTGAAGGCGAATTGTACATTTTAATGCAAAAAAGGTTCATTTTTGTTTTTTGTAGTTTTGTAGTTTAATAAAACAGAGAGTAAACAGTAGTATATCAGTGTTTCTTCTGTGAATGGGGACATATCAGAAAGGGGGCTTTTAAAATCTGGGATTATATTTTATTGCATCCAAACTAACTACGTTTGTGAACAGGACTACAGGGAATGAAAAGTGAATAGGCTACATTTGGTTGGTCATTGCTTCTTTACTTCTGATAATTTTAGATAATGTTGCTGGCATAATCCTGTTAACACACTCTTGAGGCGTAGTATTATTGAAGTGGTGTACCATGAGTGTGAGATATTTTCTTTTTCATGCTTTCCTATATAGTTAACTATTCTAGAATGATCACATATTCCCAGGGGTGGGATTCAAATTTCTTAACAATCGGTTTTCTGGGTATGGCTTGGTGGTCACGTGACTAGGTGAGTGTGGTTTGCTGAGGGTGTGGCTTGGTGGTCACACGACTGGGTGGGCATGGCTTGTATGTAAATATTGAATTTTTTGTTTAAAAAAGAGCAACTTTTATATAAAATTAGGGAAAGCAGGCAGGCAGATTGAGTTGTTCACAGAATCACAGAGTCACTCATAAATTTACCTTTCTGCAATCTGCTGCCTGTGTCTGTCACATAAAACTCATAAAATTTGCTAGCAAGCAAACTCACAAATTAACTCACAACATATCATATCTGTAAATATTGATTTTTTTATTTAAAAAAGAGCAATTTTTACCCAAAATCAGGCAAAGCAGGCAGGCAGATTGAGTTGTTTGCAGAATCACAGAGTCACTCATAGATCTACCTTTCTCCAATCTGCTGCCTGAGTCTGCACTGAAAAACAGATGCTTCAGTCCTAAAGAAGATTCAGTTCTGCTCTCAGGCCATTTCTACCCCCAGCAATCCACTGAATGCCACCCCTGACTGGGCCTCAGGGAAGCCTCCTGGGTGAAGGCGAAGCAGTACAACAGTGGTTTAGATTAGCTAGAAAGCTAGAAATCCCATAATTTCCTGATTTCTAGCTAATCTAAATCGTGTGGCACAGCTGATAGTCAGAACAGCTGATCATGGGGGGGGAGGAAAAATAGCATCTTACCAAAAATTAGGTGAAGGCACAATGCAGGCAAGTTGGATGGCACGCATGTGAGATAAGGAGTGACTGGGAGGGAGGGGTGGGGCCAGCCAGTGGCATGATTTTCCGGTTCTCCGAACTGCGCAGAATTGTAACAACTGGTTCTATAGTACTGGTCTGAACTGGTAGAATCACACCCCTGCATATTGCTGCATCCAAGTATTAAGTAGATCCTGCTCCACTTGTGAGATTATACAAGGTTGGTTAAAATAGGAAATTTAAACGATTTCCTCAATTGTCAAATCTTTCTGTAGCTCCATTGATTACTTAGACATAGAATAACAGAGTTGGAAGGAACCTTGGAGGTCATCTAGTCCAATCCCCTGCTCGAGCAGGAGAGTCTATTCCAAATATTAGCCTCTACCTAGGATTGAACTCATGGATGACTCCTTGATTTATACCAGTATCTATGTTTGTGTTTAACACTCCACATGTGAGTAAATCTATATAGTCTGTAAGTTAGGTGTAATGGTGATGATCCACGTATACAGTTTAATTGTCAGCATCAAGGAACCTTAATAAGTTCAGTTCTACACATTGGGGTTCCTGATAGTCCTAAATTCTTTGCTGTCAGGTTTCTATAGAAATCTTGGTATGTGTAATCGAAGGCAAACTTCTAAGAGGAGGTGCTGCTCATTTGCACAAATGCATTTATTGGAACAAGGCTAGCAAGAAATTTGGATATAGAATTTTATTTTCTCAGTTGTATATAGCCTTCACTGTATTGGGGTACTGTATTTATTATTCCACCTAGAATTTTCCACCATTTGCTTTTAGAATTTGGTTGATTATAAATACTGAATTTGGAAACTAGTCCTGGTTATGGTTTCTTTAACTATGGGACTAAGTATAGTCATAGTTTGTGGAATATATTTATATTTATTATTACTGTAATGGAGTGGAAAGTTATTTCTTATTTACTTTTTAATTATCTATTTATCCACTTCTTCTGAATGGTTGTAAGCTGTAGAATTTATTCCCTGTATTCCAGAGTTCTTAATGGATTTTTTGTGAAGATTAAGTAGAACACAATTGTATCTCTTTAGTGTTTATTTTTATCAAAATATTTTTCCATAGCACTGCTGAAATAATGTATTTAAAAAAAAAGATCTAAGGGTATCAATAGCTAATCAGAACCTTCTCCAGAGAAAAGTGGAGAGGATGCCTTTTAATTACTGCTATGAAAAGATTTAAATAGGAAGAGAATAACCTTTATTGTTACTGTAAAATTATTTATCAAGTGAATTTTGATACAATTGAAAATTGGTTTTTCTTATACACAAGAGTCCATGCCACCTATTTTTAGCATGTATGATGACAGGAGACTTCAGGGTGCAAAAAAGGGACGTAGAATCTCTGTATCTCTGGTGTGTCCCTGATTTAAGCAAAAAGAAAAAAAAGGAAACATTTGGCATGTAGTTGTGATCCTGGAACAACTAATAAGCCTAGTAACATTGCTGCTTTGTGAAAAAATGATCATTGGGGGGAAAATATATTCAGACAGCAATACTTATTTGCATAGTGAATCATTTTTCCATGAATTGTCCCGCAATATTGCGATGTATCCAGAAGAGAAACCCAGAAGTCCCATCAGCTATAACAATCACAAAAAGAAAAGTATTTTTGACAATGAAAAAGTTTCTTTGACAATAAAGAGCAACAGAAAAAGAATGAAAGAACATGGCATGTTGCACGTTCCTATGCACTAATCTTCAGCTTATAACCATTCATTTGTTGAACATTCAAAGTTACAATGGCACTGAAAAAAGTGACTTATGACAATTTTTCACACCTATGGCTATTACATTATCCCATGGTCACATGATCAAAATACTTGGCAACTGGTTCATATTTATCACAATTGCAGTTTCCCAGGGTCATTTGATCACCGTTTGCAATTTCTAGTAAGTAAAGTCAATGGGGAAGCCAGATTCACATACCAACCATGTTATTAACTGCAGTAGTTCACTTAACAATTGTGGCAAGAAAGCTTGTAAAATGGAGCAAAACTTATTTAACAAATGTCTTGCTTAGCAACAGAAATTTTGGGGTCAATAGTAGTCATAAGTCGACTACCTGAATTTCCATAATGACAAACAGTGCAAGAAACTTCATATACTTGTGTAAAGGTCTTGTGCTGGGCCATAGATGTTTAAACATTTCTACGTTTCTAACTATTGATTCCACCACTCTCCTGAAAGGTTTTAAAAATAATTTCAGCATAGTATTTTGAGAATGAAGAAAGATGTTGTTTTGGGAGAAGTCTAGTTTAAAGAACTTTTCCATTCACAAAATATGTTTCAAGGTTTTTTGGTTTGCGGCTAAGGTAAAAAACAGACTGGAATAGGAAGGATAAGTTAAAAACATCTCACACAGAAAATGGGGAGCACTTTGATGCTACTGAAATAGTATCAATGATAATAAATACTTTTTTTAATCATTCAGAATATTTTTTTCATTTCTTACTCTAATCCAGTGACTAGTATGGTTTCTTAACTGTAGATTATTACTTTGTTTTGTCTCTTTTTAGTTCAGAAAAACAGACTTCTTCTTAGTTACCAAGGCTGTCATAAATATGTCATCATTCAGCAACATTCATTTCATTTCATCTGAATTTGGTTTTTGAAAAACATTTGGTTTTGGTGAACATCCCAGCATGCGGATGTTTCCTCCAAAGCTTAGCCTGCCAATCCATATTCTGCAAATTACACTGGAAATTTCTTTTTTAAAAAACAACAAAAGAAATTCCAGAACATTTAGTATTTGTCCAAGTTTGAAACAGTAGTATTTTCAGGTGGTTATTTTAACTTACTTAGCCGACTGTATAAACAAGAGACTAACAGAATAATATAAGCATGATTTAACTGGGCATGGTGGATTTGAATTTTTTTAACAGTGAAGGAAACATATTCACATTTTTAAAATGTCAGAGCCAGATTTATGGGGAACAACACCAAATACATGGACGCATGCCCTTTGCAGAAGGAAGAGAATGATAGTCACTTGACAGAGGCCTAAAATATGGATCTAGTCCAGTTCAAATTATGGTTCAAATAATTCTCAGATGGATTGATAATTTTTATTCAAGAAAGTAAAATGGATATATTAAAGTAACATTGCAAGGATTATTTTTAATATTTGTAATTTACCACAATGAATAATATACTAGGCAGTTGGCTTTAGCAGATAAATGGAGAAGAAAATGTAAGGCGCAATGAAAAATGGAAGTGTGGCAACTAAAATGTCTGTCAGTTTGAGGACATTTCCATGATCTACAGAAGCCTTATTCAGATCACATTAAGCAAAAGTGAACTAAAAATATGACTAAAATATGTTGTTGATAAATGTTTAGCCATTTAAAAAAAAGCTATTTGGTTTCCATAGCTTAAACTTTGGAATAGATTTTTTTTTAAAAAAAATGTCTTAAATTTCTTCCCCAAAAACCTCAAGAATTAACTTTTCTATCTCACCTATTCAACACAATCTGAGTTGGGGAATTGAGGAGATGGGGCAATAAATTCCTCACTCCAGCCTCCATGCTTCATTTTTCAGTCTCCTTGGAGCCTACATTGAAGACTCCATCCTTGTTTGTGAATTATTGGAGCTCTAATGCAGCACTTCTGGAGGGCATGAGTTTTAAATAAGGCTGTTATATAATACAAAATAGTCTCAGGACTTGGGGGAAAAACAGTTTCTAAATTGTTTCCAGAGGCCAAAATGCTTCCACCTTTGTTCTTTCGTTGTAGTCAGTGACAAATGTGCATCCATTAACATTTGAATGTTTCATCTACTAACTCATTTCATATACTAGAAACCACTGGTATTTTATACTAAAAACCATGTCACTACCTGAATTAATGGCTACTGTCTGTTCTGAGGAAATAGTAAGAAGCATAGGAAAATACAGTATATCCAAAAAAGCTGAGAATTAATTCAAGAAAAGCTTGGTAATTTCCTGTATACCATCCCTCTTTGCGCAGCAGTTGAATCTGTTTTTAGTTTAGCTATCAATTTAGCAATAAATTTAATTATATGCCAAAATGTTTGAAAAGCAATCTCTATTTCATTCAAGTTGCATCGTTGATCTGTCTTAAATATTCAGCATTTTTATGATTAAAATACGAGTAATCTGTCTTTTTTAAGTGAAAGAAGGTTGTAAGGTATTTACTGTAAAATATTCCTTAAATCTTTTGTAGGAACTGGAGAAGATTTGTGTAGGTAACATAGAATGATGTGGTACATTTCTATATTATGCTGGGGAATAAATAATGGTGTATAAAGTGGGGTGGGGGCAAGAGAAAGAAAGCAAATTAATGATGCCTTTCCTACCTTTCTTAAATTTCTCTTTTAGTGTTTATTCTGCTAAAGTTGCTGTATTGGATGAATAATGGATCACAGTCCAAACAAATCAGGGTTAATTTAAGAACATTAGTATGATACAGCCATGGGAAAAAAGCAAATTCACCCTCTAATTCATATTTGCCTTAAAAATGGTTTTTGCTTTTCAAGGAGAGTAAAAGATCTTCTGGAAGATATTGGTGGCCTCAAGAGTATATTCATGTATTTCTTTGAAAAAATAAGGCTTGCCATGTTTTAATTTCCCACTCTAACCTGTAGTCCTGGTATTCTTATCCAATACTAATCAGTGCTGATCCTGTTAAACATTATTTTTTTAAAAGAGCAACTTGTACAACAGGTAGAGTGTTCCCTGTTATTCTCCCACCTTCCCACTCCCCCACAAAAAAAACCTTGGCTATTTTCTTAGGAATGCATATATTTTATTAGCCTCATTCATTCAACAGAAGGCTGAAAGTATGTTCAATGTGTCTGTGTCCAAACTTATGTAGCTTTCCATAACAGATGTAAAAAATGTCCACAGTGACATTTTAACAGTTCCTTTTGCAACTTGTGGACATTACTACCTCCAAAATACCTAAGCTTTGTTGGAAACTGCTTTTCCATAAAACTTTCTGAGGGCAAAAGATTAAAATTAACAACTGATATATTTGGTGGTTCCATACATTATGTACTGCTATGTTTTTATTGTGGCTTATGAGATAAATAATAAGTGACTAGATTCACATTGCACATTAATAAAACATAGGTTTTCAGTTTTCATGGTGAGTTTGTAGTGTAGGATAAAAACAGATGTACAGATACAAATTAACAGAGTTGGAAGGGGCCTTGTGGGTCATCTAGTCCAATTCCCTAACCAGGCAGGAGACCCTATATAATTTCTGAAAAATGGTCAATCTCTTCTTGGAAGCTCCCAATGATGAAGCTCCCACAACGTCTGAAGGCAAGCTGTTCCATTGGTAGATTGTTCTCACTATCAGAAAATTTCTCCTTACTTCTAGGTTAAATCTCTCCTTGATCAGCTTCCATCCATCATTCCTTGTCTGGCCTTCAGGTACCTTGGAAAATAGCTTGACCCCCTCCTCTCTGTGGCAGCCCCTCAAATACTGGAACACTGTTATCATGTCTCCCCAATCTTTCTCTTCACTAGACTAGTCATACTAAGTACTTGCAACTGTTTTAGCCTCCAGTCCCCTAATCACCTTGGTTGATCTTCTTTGCACTTTTTTTTAGAGTCTCAATATCTTTTTTATAATATGGTGACCAAAACTGGATACAGTATTCTAGGGGTGGTCTTACTAAGGCTTTATAGAATGGTATTAATACCTCATGATCTTTTTTTCAATAATTTTTTTTATTGTTTTATTTAAAAAAACATCTCTTTTCGTGAACAATATGGTTCCAGGTTTTTACATTTCAATACAAACATGACCATAGTTGCATATTCATCTTTCGTATTCAATTTCATGTCGTATTATTACTTATTCCATTTTCCTTTAAAAATTTTCAAATATTCTTATATTCATTACACTTACTTTAATCCAATTCCAATTAATATCATAACTTATTTCATTTTTCTTTAAATATTCTCATATCTTGTATTACAATATTATCTAAGATTCTTATTTCATTTCTATATTCATTCACATATTTACTCTTATCTGTCACATTTGCAATTTTATTACATACTATTATTCCATTCATTGTTCAATAGGTTCCATCCTAATTCTAATAATCTAAAAGTTGTCTTCTTTAATTGTCAATTCGAGTTTGCCACCCCTTTGCCTTATACACTCCCCCAATTTACTATCTTTAAGTCCTTATAAAGATTTACCATAACATAGTCATTTTTAATTATCACATTCTACATTAATAACAATCTCCTAACTACTAAATGTCACATATGCATATATATATTTGAGTCAGATTCCGCATGGTATTCTTTTACTTAATTACATTCTAGATCATCTATTTGTTTCAAAAATATTACTCTATTCAATTAATATTAGACCTGATAGTCGTCTTTCCATTACAGTTCTCATAGCTCATTTTAACTTTATTTATTGCTTTATTTATTTATTTATTTATTTATTTATTTATTTATTTATTGGACTTGTATGCTGCCCCCTCTCCACAAGGACTCGGGGCGGCTCACAACTAAAACACAGTACAAACAAATATTTAAAAAAAGATTAAATCAAACAAGCCCAATCTTTAAAACCCAATTAAAATAATTAAAAAAAAAACCTGGAGGTCAGTCTAGCCCGGTCTGTTCAAACAACCAGGTCTTCAGATCGCGGCAGAAGGAGCGAAGATCAGGAGCCAAACGGAGCTCCAAAGGGACTTGGTTCCACAAGGTGGGGGCCGCAACAGAATAGGCCCTTCCCCGGGGCACTGCCAGCTGACATTGTCTAGCCGACGGCACCCCAAGGAGTCCCTGTCTGTGTGCACGCACAGGGCGATCGGTATTTGATATTGGCAGGAGCGCTCCATAAGTACCCTGGACCCATATCGTAAAGGACTTTGAATGTTAACACCAACACCTTGAATCTCACCCGGAGGGCAACTGGCAACCAATGCAGCTCGCGCAGGAGGGGTATAACATGGGAGTATCGGGAAACTCCCATCACAGCCCGCACAGCTGCATTCTGCACCAGCTGAAGCCTCCGGATGGTATGCAAGGGCAGTCCTAAATAGAGAGCGTTGCAGTAGTCTAGTCGGGAAGTCACAAGTGCATGAGTGATTGTGCGAAGGGCATCTCGGTCCAGATCAGGCAACTGGCGAACCAGTTGGACCTGGGCAAAAGCCCCCCTGGTCACGGCCCCCACCTGCTCCTCCAAACTAAGCCGTGAATCCAGGAGGACTCCCAGGTTCTGGGCCCTATCCACAGGGGGCAACACTTCTCCCCCTATGACCAAAGATGGAATCAACTGACTGGGCCGAGATGCCTGCACGCACAACCACTCAGTCTTAGCCGGGTTGAGCTATTAAATATATTAAATCTCAATTAATATATTTATAATAAATTATCATTTCCATATCTATTTCAATTAAATCTATATCTGGTTTAACAATAATTCTTAGGAAAAAAATCAGTTCCATTCTTTTCTATTTTTAAATCTATGTTCTTATATATCACTACACGATACCTTGCTTTCCTGTTCTTCTTCTATCCATTGTCTCTCATTCTGCTGACTATATAATTTCTTTTCATTTTTGTTTGTTTTCTGCTTCCCATCATTTTCTGGTCCTTTCTCTTAATTCTCATTTTTTCCTTTATTATTTCCCTCCATTTCTTATTCCAATTATTTATTTTATTCCCCACCCTCTCTTGATTTTTCCTCTGTAATTCCCTCTTCTGCTGTTTCCTTTTCTTTTGTTTAATTTTCCAAACAATTTCCCTGTTAATTATCACATCAAACCTCAAGTTTTTAGATTTAATCCCCCCCTTTTAATGTTTGTTGTTCCACTTGTTCTTTAAGGCTGGTTTCCTCTTTATTTAACTCCTCCCCCTCTGGTTCTCTTTGTTCTCCTTGAATCTGCGTCACCATTTCTAATTTTTGTAGTATAATATTGCACATTTCCAAGCTTTCTTTCATCATTTCCTTCATATTTTGTAGTTCCAATTTTATTTCCACACATAATTCTCCCATTTTGTACTCTTCTTTTTTCTCCCTTTTCTTTAATATTTATGTCCAATCCAATTGTCTAGTAGTTCATTACAACCAGTGTCTTTTATATTTAATTTCAACAGTCAGTGTCCATAAATCTTTGTTTCCAGGTTGCTTCTGTTAACTTCTTTTCCAACTTTTTCCCAAAGTCACCAAATAATCCCAGGGCAATTTTTTCACATATCATTTTTTCCTTGTAATATTCTAGAATTTAACTTTTCAGGGTTTTTATTTTATTGTAATGGAATTCCTTTTATTTCCTTTCAAATTCCAATTTTAAAAAGACCAAGCACTTTTCAAAGAGTCACTGAAATTTTTCCTTTACCATTAGGTGGTGCTCTCAGTTCTGTTTCCACATTCCACCCTTTCTTTTCACTTTTTCTTTTTTTAAAAGTTGTTATTAATTTTGCTAAGCCCAATTATTAGCTATTATTTCTTTTTAACATATTCAATTCCAGCATATAATTATACCTATTTAGTGCCAAAATCCAAATAATTATTCAGTTTAATTCCCAAGCCTTTTATAATCCAATATTTTCCTCTGAATTTTTCATCTCCAAATTAATTCTTTTCAAAGTCCAAAACCAATTTCACAAGTTTCCAATTTTCTTCACTCTCTCTCTGGTCACTGCTTCTACAATCTTTCATTTAAAAAATTCTTTGTTTCTTACTTCTGGGGTACCTTAATTTCCATGTATTTCATCTGGTTCACACACCGCTGGCAGCTTCACCACTCCAGCACAATCTTAGTTTCCCAGACCGCCTCCTGTCTTCATGCTGACCATTTTTGACCACTGCTGCTACTTGTCTTCAGAGGGAGTTTACCTTGTCAGGGAGGGGAGAGGCAGCTCCCCTTGACCCTCCAGGCAGACCCCCCTTTCTTCACCACCCCTCCAGGGTGGTTGTGGTCCCAATTGGGACCCTCCAACAAGTAAACCCATGCAGAGCAAAACCACGCAGAGTCGCAGATTCTGCTGCAACGCGACGGAAGCAAAACCAGAAGTCCCCTTACTTCACTTGATCTTGATTCTGTTAGTGCAATTTAGGATTGCATTGGGTTTTTTGGCTGCCGCTGCACATACTGGCTCATATTTAATTGGTTGTCCACTAAGACTTCAAAATCCCTCTCACTGTTGCTGCTATTTAGCTTGTTTCACCCAGTCTATATGTATACTTTTGGTTTTTCTTGCCTAAGTGTAAGACTTTACTTTTCTGTACATTGAATTTCATTTTATAGATAGGGCCCAGTGTTCAAGACTGTTAAGATTCATCTGGATCTTGAATCTGTCATCTAGGGTGTTAGATATTCCTGCCAGCTTAATATCATCCGCAAATTTGGTAAGTTTTCCTTCTATTCCCTCATCTAAGTCATTGATGAAGATATTGAAGAGTACTAGGCCTAAGAAGGAACTTTGTGATACCCCATTGTTTACTTTCCTCCATGTAGGTATAGACCCATTAGGGAATACTCGTTGAGTATGATTTGTCAGCCAGTTATGAATCCATCTGGTGGTGATGCTATCTATCGTACTTTTTTCTAGCTTACCGAAATGTAGGTTGTGGTCTACTTTGTCTTATGTCTTGCTGAAATCTAAGTATATATGTCCACATTATTTCACTGGACTGCTAATTTAATCAGTATGTTGAAGAATGAAATAAAATTGATTTGGCATGATCTGTTTTTAACAAACCCATGCTGATTGCTAGTTATTACTTTACTCGTTTCTAGATGTTAGCAGATCTGTTTTTTATTATCTTTTCCACTGTCTTCCCAGGTATTGATGTTAGGCTGATTGTCTATAGCATGGTGTCCAACTCGCCACGTCACGTTGCCGTCACATGACGTTTCATGACCTTTTCCCCATTTACAGAGCAGGGGGGGTATGGCCTGCACATGACGCATCTGGCCAATGGGCTGCCAGTTTGATACCCCTGGTCTATAGTTTCCTGGGTCTGTTTTTTTCCTTTTTTGAAGGTGGGAACCATATCAGCTTTTTTCCAGTCCTCTGGTAGTTCCCTGGTGCTCCAGAATTTTGAAAGATGTGATACAAAATTATAAAGTATGCATAGATTTGTACAGTTGCTGAGTCAAAAACCAAACAATTATGGATCACAATTGTGTTTCTCATCAGAAACCTCATAATTATCTCCTCTATACCTTACTGGGAAATTTTACAAACTAATGTTTGGACACCCATTGATGGGGATTGTGATAACTGATGATTTTGCTTTTCAAACCTTTAAAACTCCTTTCATGGAACTCTTTGCACATGAGCTGTTCACCATTTGGCTTTTCAGTTTTTATAGGCAAAACTGAAACTATAAAAAAAAATCATAAAAACAGTTGTATGTAATTTCATGTCTATTACTAAAACAATTTCAACATGTGCCAAGGATTTAGAAACCTTTCTTTATAGCACGATGGCCACCTCTCATTTTGCCCTATTTCCTAATGTCTCCAGGGTACAAGGGTTGAGCTGAAAATCTTCTAGTGTCAATATGGCATTCTTTCCCAGTTTTTTTTCTAATGGAGATCATGCACAGCTTCATGGCAGACTGCTCCTGTGTTGCACTGCTCACCAAATCCATGTCTGCACTTCTTTTTCTTTGTAGTGTACATGTTGTCTTGCACTTTGGATTGTTAGACTCTATATCAAAAGGTCAGAAAATATAGTGTTCCCCAGCTGTTTTTGCTGCACTTGGGGTTCTTCCTATAGAAACATGGAACATTTCACTTCCTCCCCAACACTCCCACACATAGATATGGTAGTGTGTTCCTGTCCTTTCTTTCTTTTTCTTCTTTGAAATGTCCTTTGGGTTTTATTGTTTACACAGATGAAAATATCAACTTATTAAATCTTTCTATTTGCATTTGCCCTTTTCCAAAGAATTCTGGTGTAACATCTCTCTCTTTCTCTCTCTTTCTCTTTCTCCATCTCTAAAAAGTATGGAGGGAGGGAAGCTTTCCCCTAGGTTTGCACATATATTTTGAAAAGTAGTTCTATTGACAGAATCGGCAAGCTTTCATGACTTTTAGGTTTGGCCAAGCCATTAATGCATTTATTGCTTTTGGCATCAGGTGACTGGAGTGGTTAGTTGCTTGAATTTTCATTCTGTCTCTCCTTTCTTTTCCCCTCTTTCTAATAGATGGCTGTATTTTACACCCCTTTGCCATTCCTTTTTCTTGCTAATAGCACCAAGTGACAGCTTTTGATTAAAGGAGACTTGAAAAGAACCTGGCAAGCAAAGCCATTACATCAGACAGATGCTTGCTCTCAAGAACCTTTTCTGGATGGCAGGTGGTTACCCGCCCTGAGAGATAATTCAGCTTTCTCTTCTTGCTCTTTCACCTGAAATGGGGGGAGTGGGGATAGAAATTGGACTGATAATTTACCATTATAACATTTATAATTACCTTCCCCCCCTCAAATCACTTTGGTTTTAAAAAATAAAAATACTGTTATGGTTTTATAAGGGATATGATTGTAGGAATAATCTGTGGCTTATTACTCACTTATGTATATAAATCTGTACCTGGATGTTATCACTTTAGACAGTGAATGAATTGATTTATTTGATGAAATGGTATCTTCCATAACCCTACTCTGAAATCTAATAGAAGGCCTCTAGAAAGCCTTTTCACTGTTAGTTTTATGTGTGAAAGTTGTGGGGGAGGAATTTTTTTATGGAACATTTAATCATGAGCCCAGAGTCATATTTTATTCTCCTAATGGGAAATCCCCAAGTTGTGCCTTTTTGTACTTCATACTTAGTCAGATATATTTCATCTACTTAATCAAAATAAGGAATCTCAGTTATGTTTTGTTTTGGGTCCCTCCTATGGAGTTGATCCCTGAACGTTTTCTCAGCCTCTTTTCCAGATGGTGCCACCATCTGGGCAAACAAGAACTATGAAAGGACAGAGAATAGTCCACAGGGAAAATATTATAGAATTCAACACTCTCTCTCATCCCAATTATTTATAACTCTTGATATTATAAAGCAGAGGCTCTCAAACTTGGCAACTTTAAGACTTGTGGACTTCAGCTCAATTCTGGGAAGTATAGAGGAGTTTCAAAATGAAATCTTTTTTTTTTCTAAATCTTCTGTGGGGATTTAAAGAGGATGCTTTAACGTGTCTTTTTCTTCCACATCCTGCATATTAATTTTTTAGTTTGGATTTCAGTAACCCACCTGTATTTAATTCTTCATTTTAAAATAGTTTTTCAAAGTGAATTCAACATTATAACCTTAAAAAACATTTTTTTTCTCTAGGTGTTAAATGTCATAGTGAGTTTGTAGTAATAATTGATATATTCAATAATCTTTACTACAGACCGAGACTACAAAGGACCTGTCAATCATTAGGTTAAACCTTAAACACAGATGACTTGGATTCACATTAGCAGCATGAGAGAGCCCTCAAAATGAAGGGAGCTGTTTGCAGACATGGTGATAGAACTGCCTCTGCTGATAGGTTTTCCTGCTATTAGCTTGAGATACTAAATCAAAGTGAAGTTTATGTAAAATCCCAAAATTGTGCATGGGGAGTGGGGGGAAGGGAGGAATGGAAAGTTTGCATTTAATTCCTGTTGAGATTTTCCTGTTATTAATCTGTTGTCAAAGTATTTAAGTTGTGCTTTAATTTTAGACAGATCCAAATCTTGCCCTTTGACTCATGACAGTTTACCAAAGACCATCTTGACTGCCTTAATGCAACAGGTCCTTATTAGCTGTGACTCAGGAAAAAGGGGGCGCAAAAGACACAGTGCTTTGTCATTGCTCATTGCTTTAGAAATGGGCTGATGAAAAGTGAAAGAAAACATATATTTCAAAGTGGTAAATGTGCACATACTAGTTTAACATTTGAACAGAATTGGACAGATGTTACCAGCTTGAAATTTTTCAGAGACATTGAATTGGAAGTATAATATCTAAGGTAATAGTTAGCTCTGAATAGACCCAAATGCTTACATAAACACTGTGGAGTGCAACTTTTTTTCTTCATTTTATCCTGTTGTCCATTATATATGCGCATATCAAGGGCTATTTTGAAGGACTATTTTTTAAATTATTTATTTGCAGCTTATATTTATCACCTCATTTGCCAAACTCTATGCAGTTCATAATCAAGTAAATGTGTATTATACAAAATTATTAAAAACAAAACACTAAAATGGAATCCATTATAACATTCAAATAAAATGGCCCATCCAGTCCAAAAACCTCTAAGAGGAGCCTGAGCAGAATAGTTGTTTGGAGTTAGATGGTGCCTACTTGAATAAATTAAATGTTTTTCACATAAATATTATAAATATACATATATAATAATGGAAGGAATTACTATAGTTTCCCTAATGTCATCCATATTGCTGGTCCTACCTATTTGATATCTACAGATAGGCTTCTTTCTGCAAACATGCATCTATGTGAACGTAGAGTGGATATGTATTTTGACTAGGTATTGTTATAATGTATATATAATTCATAGGTTTATATTAATAGCAATAGGCTTATTTAATAAATAATGTTAACAAATTCATGTTTTAATATGATATTTGAACCTAATCAATGTCAATGTTTTGGAAATACATTTCCAGGGAATACCAGTCTTTTGAAGTGGTAAAATAACCATAATTGTGGTTTATCAAGTCTTAATTTATATGTCACTATATGATAGCATGATATGATTTACAGATCATATTCTGT
This sequence comes from Naja naja, assembly GCA_009733165.1. Taxonomy (NCBI): domain Eukaryota; kingdom Metazoa; phylum Chordata; class Lepidosauria; order Squamata; family Elapidae; genus Naja; species Naja naja. Next base: position 32,388,966 of record CM019155.1, read on the forward strand.
ATCTGCCTGATCTGTTTCTGAATATTATCTCATTATTCTGAACTTACAAAAATGTTTCAGCCCTTTTTTATCTAGATAATGATTACTGCTTATCTATTGGGTGTTTTTTTGTTATTTTCTATTGTTCTCACTTAGATTAATGAATATTTACCAATCAGCATATATTTGTGAGGATACCTTGGAACGTGTACAGAGCATCTGTACCTCAAAGATTTGTAGCTGTTAAATGCTTCTAGACACAGTATGAATTTTAAAGTTGGGAAACAACCAGGCAGAAGCTGTAAACTGCATATAGGCTTGGATTCTGCATTTTTCTATTTAGAGATTAAGTATCAGCTTTGTACTACAAGAATATATTTTTTCCTCGCATCATTTATTGTTGGAGCAGGAATTATTTCAGTCGACATTGATTCATGGAGAAAGAATGATGTTCTTTAAGTCACGCAACAAAGCAACCAACACAAAGTAGAGATTGTGTGGTTCTGTACAATTTAGCAATGATTATTGGGAATACACAACTTTTACTGGAGACTAACAAATAAAAGAGAGGGAAATACAATGAAATATACAGAATTATTTTAATAAAATGCCAGCACAATTTTAAATATCTATCATGAATTGTAGCAATATGAATTTTGAAGCTAGTGCAGCTAAGGGGATTGATACTATGATGCTTTTTATTTTTCCATTAAAAATATTCCTTTTTTTTAAATAACTGCCTTTCATGAAAAGAATGTGTTTTTAATTCAAATAACCTCCATTACTTTAGGATATAATCACTTTTCTTTGAGTCCCTGTTCCTATCTCAGGAAATTTTTTTATTTTATTTTAAATTACATGTAAATGCCGCCCTTCTCCAAAGACACAGGGCAGCTTCCAATTTTTGGGATACAACCCAATGCGCTCAGCAATAGCCTTCATTCCATTGTATATGCCTGCTTATTACTAAGCGGCAATTTTACAAAGTCAGCTTATTGCCCCCAACAATCTTGGGTCCTCAATTTACCTACCCCGAGAGGATGGAAGGCTGAGTCAACCTTGAGCCTGGTGGGATTCGAGCCTGCAGTAATTGCAGGCAGCTGGAACTTAAGTGCTAGGCATTTAACAGCCTGCACCACCAGGGCTCTTTTTAAACATATACCAGCTTTTCTAACACTTAGGCATAGACTGAAAACTTGTAAAATCATCCTGACATTTGAAATATTGCTGTTCTATTAAGTTATAGTTAATAGTTTTAACATTCAAAGTCCTACACGACATGGGTCCAGAATATCTAAGAGAGCGACTCCTGCCGATATTGAGTACCAACCGCCCTGTGCGAGCACACAGGCAGGGGCTTCTTGGGGTTCCGTCGGCAGGCCAGTGTCGGCTGGTGGTCCCCAGGGGCCGAGCCTACTCTGTGGCGGCTCCCGCCCTGTGGAACCAGCTTCCCTTGGGGCTCCGTCTGGTCCCTGACCTCCACACCTTCCGCCACGACCTGAAGACCTGGTTATTCGACCAAGCTGGGCTGTGATAACCTTCTCGGGGGGGGGCGGGTATTCAATTTTAATATCGATATTGGGCTTGTTTCGGTTTAATTCTTTTTTAACTATTTATTTATTATGAATGTATGTTTTTAGCTGTGAGCTGCCCCGAGTCTTCGCAGATGGGGTGGCATACAAGTCCAATAAAATAAATAAATAATAAATAATATATTTACATGTTTAATCTCAATGTATATTTTTATTTTATATTAAAAACATTTTTGCACACCACCTAAGATATTTTCCATAGCAGTATACAAATGTCTTAGATAAATAAATAGATACCGAAGTCATAACTTCCCTCAGTAAAAATTCGCTCCCCTCCAAAAACAATTTTAGTAGTTTTGGGTATGGTTTAGCATAGTATGCCTAAACCTTTGAAAAGATTAACTGATAGCTACCAGTTAGAGTCATGCTTACACATAGTTTCAGTGTAGTACCCTCCCTGAATGTTCCAACCTTTCTCACTAATAAAATTTACTTAGATTTAAATGCAAAATAATTGGAAGGCAAAAAGATGTTGACTTGAGCACTCCACATTTACATGTCTTATTATTTAGATCTATCATTATAATCTCCATTGGCTTGTTACCATTGTTTCACCATTGTTATTAGCAAATAAATTGAACAAAAACATTGGTTTGTGTTATTTTGGAGCTGTTACATTTTGCCACTTCTCCTCTTGGGTTCAAAACACGTGCCACTGAAAACAGTCCAATTGGTTTGAGAAAGATATGGCTTATCCACAATTATTCCTAATTTGCAGTCTTCTCATTGGTGTGCTGATTGGCTAGCAGTACATCAAGCAAGCTGGTTGGCCCACACCCAAGTCTGATCAGATTTTTTTTGTTTTTAAGAAAACACTGCATTCTGTTAAATGAACATCTTCACAACAAGCAGATCTAAGATTTATCAACCTAAGAGACTGAACATAACCTAAGGTCCCTCTAGACAATTACATTGATGATGGAAAAGTAAGAATCATAACAAGGATCAGGCCAATCCTGATCTGGATTTGGGAACCTTTGAACAAGGTTATCACTTTGGCACAAACTTTTGCTTTCCTCTTGTTTTACATGTCACTACCCCCCAACAATAACAGAATAACAGAGTTGGAAGGGAACTTTGACTAAATAAGTAAATAAATAAATACAATTAAGGGAAGGGTCCTATTTCTGACTGCTTCTGTGAATGCCACCTTCTGTCAACTATGTAATCCTTTTAATGCATGTGGAACTAAACTTGCAAAGGCCTAAATAATTTTCCTCACGTTGAATTATTTTACCCAACGTTTTTGCCATTTTCACTAGTACAGAAAGTCACGCTGAAGTATTTCAAAAAGAAAGGGCTATAGTTGATCTATAGCCACAACCAAGGGGCAAAGAACTTTGAGATTGTTGTGGCAACCAAGAAAAATGTAGTCAGGCCAAGGAAAATCAGTTTCTGGGATTCAATAGGTACTTTCCATAAGAACCATAGGCGGATTTCATATTTAATTAATAGGAAAATAATAATATTGAGGGATCTAATAGAGGAAGTATTGCAAATTCTTGAAGCCAGTGTTTTAGTTAATATGGCAGTTCTAAGATGCCAGAAGAAAAATTATAAACAAAACACTCAGAGGCATTTCCTTGCCATTTGGCTACCATACTCCATCATTTTTCACAAAATGGAAAAATAAGACCTGCCTTTCTAGGGCAGTGACTGAGCGCAGTGAAACCAAAGCTGCTTGAAAACAAAAAATGAACACTTAGTGGTAAAATGAAAAGCCAAAAGATGGAAATGCAAAATACCATACCAGCAGATCTGAGAATAATTGAGCCAGAAATAGTGTATGCTGTAATCATAGAGAGGTTAATAGATAGTAACATGAATCAAAATTAACTTGGAAGAGTCTTAACAGGATATTATATTTTCAGATTTCAGTATACTATGTTCAGTTAAGGCAAGGAGAATGAATGCATTAGCCAATTCTTTTACAATCAAACTCTTGAAATTCAAAATATATATCTATTTTAATTTTGCACAAATCTTTGGATAGTTGCAGATTCTATCGCACATGTGTGTGTGTGTGTGTGTGTGTGTGTGTGTTTTGCTAAAATTCTGTTTCCCAATTGTTTATAAGTAACTCCATTCTTAGTTATTATTTGTATAATTATTTGTGTACTAGTCATACTTTGCCCCCAGAGACTTTTCTATTTAAACTTATACAGAGTGTGTCTTCTATAATTAGATAATAGCTTATTCAAGACTCACATGATTCTCAACAATAGATGGGAGTTCTGGAAATAAGTGTTTCTTGGGATAGTGTAGGAAATGTTAATAGCAATAGACATATACCGCTTCACAGTCCTCTCTAAATGGTCTACAGAATCAGCATATTGCCCCCTCATTTTACTGACCTCGGAAGGATGGAAGGCTGAGTCAACCTTGAGCTGGTGAAAATTGAACTGCCAAACTGCTGGAGGCTGGCAGTCAGCAGCAGTAGCCTGCAGTACTGCATTCTAACCACTGTGCCACCATGGCCTTGATGGTGACTTCGAGCTGATACCTGTTATACTAATAGTTTACCAGCACACCATACAGTATTTAGCTTTGAATCTTGATATTTACTTTCAGGCAAGTTTGTTGTGAGGATATAATGGCAGACTTGATACATACTACTCTAATTTCTAAAAGTGCAGTGCCAAAACTGGACATAATGCTATTAGCGGGTGTCTAACCAATCCAAAATGAATCAGACTATTACATTCTATTATTTGGAAAAGTAATTTATTTTATAAAGTATAAAAAACATGCTGTATTATGCCTTCTGACTGGGACTTAAACTACTATAGGTATAATCTTGACTGTCAATTGTTTATCTATAGGATGCATTCATGTTACATTGGGATCAATAACGTTCCTTGAGTTAACATTCATATAAAATTGATAGTGGTTTTGGAGCTGAAAGACAACTTTGAATTTACATTCTGTCCCCTAGCCCAAATTTGCACTCACTTGTTCATTCATAAGAGCCATGGTGCCACAGTGGTTAAAATGCAGTACTGCGGGCTAACTCACTGCTCACTCCAGGAATTTGATTCTGAGCAACTCAAGGTTGGCTCAGCCTTCCATCCTTCAGAGATATATCCTTCAGAAAGGACCCACATTGTTGGGGGCAATATTCTGTAAACCTTTTAGAGAGGACAGTAAAGCTGTCCTCTACTGCTGAGAAGCAGTACATAAGTTTAAGTTATATTGCTATCTTGCAGGATGTACTTGTAGTTAATTACATTTGTACTAACTCACCATAACATATAGGCTACTGTTTAATAAAGCAAGATATATAGCTTGCTTTCCATTTACTAACATCCAATTTTTAAAAGTGGTTATTATTCAGTGGGAAGAGATGAGAAATTTCTAATTATATAAAATTAAAACATGATACTCCCCATGGCTCTGCTTTCACAAACATATGCAAAAGTACAGCCATGGTGCAAATCTATGGAAGAGTAAATCTTGTATTCCAGGGAGCAGCATAGATCATAGCTGTTGAATTGGTGGTGCATACAGCAACAGAGAGGACTGTCTGCCTTACATAAATCTTATGTGATAATTAGCTCCATAGTGAACGGGTTCAAAGCAACAGTACGAGCTGCAAGAAAAGCTAAAAACACATATCCAAATGAAACTACCACTTCCATAAAGAGAGAGCATTTACCATATCAGATAGAATGCATGTCTCCAGAATAGAAACGAAACTGTTTTCTATGTCATATATATACAATGACACTATAACAATATGTATAATTTTGGAAATTGTGTCTACCATAGCCATATATTTCTTTGGACTTCTCCCTATGAAATTGTAGATGAGGCTTGAATCTCATTGTTTTCTCCAACGTATTCTCCTAGCCTTCATTTCTGGCAGCAAATTTCTATTTCAGGTCATGAAATCCTGATTTCAGATAACTTTAAAGGAAAGAGATACCGTGTTTCCCCGAAAATAAGGCCTACCCCGAAAGTAAGACCTAGCACTATTTTCTAAACCTGCCCTAATATAAGACCTACCCCGAAAATAAGACCTAGTGTAAATCTCCAGTTCCAGGAAGACTTTTCAGGAGCAACGGCACCCGCCAAACACCCCCTACACACTCACACCCACTATTTGGCACCATAAATATATAAGACCTACCCCGAAAATAAGACCTAGTGTGTTTTTGGGAGCCAAAAAATATAAGACAGTGTCTTATTTTCGGGGAAACACGGTAGAAAGGGATTAGGATCTGAAGCCTTTCTTCTGGGATCTTTCAAAGGGGTTGGAATAAAATTTAGAACTTACAGATAACAGATAATCAGAATTGGAAGGGACCTTATAGATCACCTAGTCCAACCCCCCATCCAAGCGGGAGACCCTACACCATTTCTGACAAATGGCAGTCCAACCTCTTCTTGAAGGTCTCAAGTGATGGCGCTCCCACAGCTTCTGAGGGAAAGTTGTTCCATTGGTTGATGGTTCTCACTGTCAGAAAGTTTCTTCTTATTTCCAGGTTAAATCTCTCCTTGTTCAGTTTCCAGCCATTATTCCTTGTCTGGCCTACAGGCGCTTTAGAAAATAGCTTGACCCCTTCCTCTCTGTGGCAACCCCTCAAATATTGGAAGACTGCTAATATATCTCCCCTGGTCCTTCTCTTCACCAGACTAGCCAAGCCCAGTTCCTATAGCCATTTTTCATATGCCTTAGTCTCCAGTCCCCTAATCATCCTGGTTGCTCTTCTCTGTACTTCTTCTAGAGTCTCAACAACTTTTTTATAATGTAGTGAACAAAACTGGATGCAGTACTCTAGGTGTTGTCTTACTAGGGCTTTATAGAGTAGTATTAGTACCTCACTTTATCTAGATTGTATACCTCTGTTAATGCAACTTAGGATTGCATTAGCTTTTTTGGCTGCTGCTGCACACTGCTGGCTCATATTTAGCTGGTTGTCCACTAAGACTCCAAGATCCCTCTCACAGTTACTGCTATTGAGCCTAGTTTCACCCAGTCTGTATGTGTACTTTTGGTTTTTCTTGCCTAAGTGTACGACTACTTTTCTCTACATTGAATTTCATTTTGTTAGATATGGCCCAGTGTTCTAGTCTGTCAAGATCTATCTGGATTTTGAGGCTATCTTCTTGGGTGTTAGCTACCAGCTTAGTATCACCTGCAAATTTAGTAAGTTCCCCTTCTATTCCCTCATCTAAGTCTATAATGAAGATATCGAAGAGTACTGGGCCTAAGACAGAACCTTATGGCACCCACTGCTTACTTCCCTCCATGTAGACTTAGACCCATTAAGGACTACTCGTTGAGTACGGTTTGTTAGCCAGTTGCGAGTCCATCTAGTGCTATCTATTCCACTTTTTTCTAGCTTACTAAGAAGTAGGTTGTGGTCTACTTTGTCGAATGCCTTGCTGAAATCTAAATATATTATGTCCACAGTATTTTGCTGGTCTACTAATTTAGTCACTATGTTGAAGAATGAAATAAGATTGGTTTGGCATGATCTGTTCTTAACAAACCCATGCTGACTGCTAGTTATTACTTTACTTGTTTCTATATGTTGGCAGATCTGGTTTTTTTATTATCTTTTCCAGTATCTTCCCAGGTATTGATGTTAGGCTGATTGGTCTATAGTTTCCTGGGTCTGGTTTTTTGTTTTTGTTTTTTGCAATTGTCAAGTCTTCCAATTGTTTGCAAAAGAAAATAACAAAGAAGTAGGGGGAAAGAGCATCCTAAATGAATAAACCTAGGTCAGGAAAATGTCAGAGAGTTGCAAATGTTTATAAATATAAAATTGAATCCTGAAGGCTTATAGATTAAGATCTAGGAAATCCTGGGTAAGTAAAATTATCTGTTGTCTCTGATTCCATTAAGTAATTTGATCCTAGCTCTGCAAAAATATAGTTGCTAAATAAAACATGTCTGCTGTATTATTTATTTATTTTTAATTGTATATATTTTAAAGCATTTTAAAACTGTCACCTGATATGGGAATGCTTCTGAAGATTTTGGCAGTTGTAGAGCATTTTGAAATGCATTTCAAGTATGCTAAATCATGTGTGGAAAGTATATATATATATATATATATATATATATATATATATATATATATATGTAGGTCTTGGTGTATTCGGGTCTTGTCCCGTGTAAGATTGAGAATACCTTGGCAACGTTTACGAAATCTCATCCGTCATCTTCAGGCTGGTGTCTTCAGCTTCGTTCTCCTAGGAGAGTGTGTGATCGTGGCTGTTTTTCCCTTTTAAACTCTAGAGTTGGATGTGTTGTTACTTTTTGATTGGTTTGTGGAGTTGATGTATGCAGATTGGATGGCTTTTTCCTGAGACCCTGTGTGGCTGAGGTGCCGGCTGTGTGTGTTCTCAGCCTTTTGTGTTGTAACGACCTGGGTAATGGGCTGTGTGATGACCTTCTGAGTTCTATTGTTGTGACGCCCTGGGTGTGGTGCTGTAATCTCCTGGGTCGTTGTCTGTGTTGCAACCTCCTGATGTTTTGTGTTGTGATCTCCTGAGTTCTGTGATGTAGTATCCTGGGTGGAAGGCTGTGATGTGACATTTTGGGCCTTGGTTTGGCTCCGAGTTTGAGGTCTGGCTATGTGTTTATAGCGTGTGTCAGTTTGCTTAGTTTGGGGGTTGGAGGGGGGTGTAGCAGCTGTGTTGCAGCCATGGTCTGGTTTCTGGATGGTGGTTGCCTTTCATCTGTGGCGTGGGCTTGGGTTTGAGTCCACGCGAATACACCAAGACCTACATACCTTTACCCGTGAAAATCTACGAAAACAAATATATATATATATATATATATATATATATATATATATATATATGATGTATGTGTATGTAGAATTAATATGGCATAAATGCTCTGAGAGAAAGACACAACACAATAATTTCATTTGAGTTTAAGCTTCCCCCAGGTATTTTGTATTTTCATTATATTTTGCATTACAATAGGATTAACCCATTTTGATGTTTTGCTACTGGAAAAACAGTAGTTTCTCCAATATTGTTGTTGATAAATTCTGAGAAAACAGGAAAATCTGAAAAGATAACCTATATGATGTTATTGTCTCTATTACTAAAAATGTCTCAGTCCTTCATTCCTTTTAGTTCTTCCTCTAGTACAATAATTCACTTTTCAAATTACCATAGTACTAAATCCATTAACTCTGCATCAAAATACAGTGACATGTAGAATGTTCACAGATATTCATATTATGAAAAAAAAGAAAAACTGGGATCATTTTCTGTTGAAAACATAAATGGCAAGTTACCAAAGCACTATATCTATTGATGTCTTGCTTTTTATAGGTATTAGCAAGGACTGGATAATTCTACTTCAACTCAATTACACAATCAAATAAAGTTGTCTGATACTTTAGCCCAATGATTCACCAAAATAGGCTGTTTGAGTGGAAGGGGATGTTCTGTTTTAATGTTCTTCTAATGGTCCTTCAAGTCACCCTGACACCTGGTGACCACATGGCTAATATCCATGCAGTTTTTCTGGCAATGTTTTGGGAAGTGCTTCTTCCTAGGGCTGAGAGAGAATGACTGGCTCACAGTCATCCAACTGGCTTCATGCCTAGGGGAGGTGTTCTATTTTAGAGCATTTAAATTGGAGCCAGGGACTGTATCCAGGACCTCACAGATGCAATAGAAAAGCTTACCACTGAGCTACAGCATTACTTCCTTCCTCAAATGTACTCAGTTGAGCTTATGGGGATATAATTGGTAGTGGATATCAGCCGGAGTCTCCAAACTTTCATATAATTTAAGGGAAATATAACCAAACAGGAAAAAGAAACATATATGAGTAGAAGAAGTAAAAGCAAGGCAAGCATAATTTGCATAGGTCAAAGAAGGGCAGTAAAACATCTGTTAGTAGTAGTAGACGTGTGTCAATTTTCAGTGCTCATTAAATTCATATTAATGTTGAGCCACTCTTAAACACCAAATGTACCTTCCAGTTGTTGTCATCTCAAGTTGTGTGGTGATGGTCACTTTTCAGAAATGTGCCGATCCTGTTTACTCGTCAGTAGCATCTGACCTGGGGTCAGTATTGTATTTAACCCTTTGTTGTAGGTCAAAAGAAGAATTAATCTACTGAGAATTGAATTGTTTGAATAACAGGTGTCCCCTTAGTAGAGTAGTTGCTAGACTAAAACTGGTAGATGTTTTTTTCTTTTTTTTCTTCCTTCCCTTTTATTGTCTACAAAGAAGCATCTCAAACATAAGATCACTGAGATTGGAAGTGTGCTGCAGGATGAGAAAATAGAAGGCAGTTAGTTTAATAATATTTGAAGCTTATCACTGTTTTGATTCTGGGTTTGTATATTAAAAAAACCATTGTCTTGGGTTTTGATTGACAAAAGAAATAACAAATGTCATATTACTCTGGAATCATTCTTCATATTATTTTATATACATAGAATTTCTCATATCATACTGAAAAACAGTGTCAGATATGGAAGCATTTAATATATGTCTCATAGTGATGGAACACACCAAGAGCTGCAGAATAAATAAATATATCTAATAATAATTGGGTATGTGTATTTCTTCTTTAGAGAAAAATTATAATTTTTGAAACTTGGTTATGTAAATTATGTTCTTGGATATACTTCACATTTCAAAATAAAAATATTCTAAAGAGGTAAATAAATTTAAAAAATTAATATTAAAATTTGCCAGAAATATTACATTTCTTGTATTTCTGCTGTAATGGATTTTCTGAGATAAGAAAAAAGATGGAAGAAATAGGAGGAGTACATGGGAGAGTATTGAAGAGAAAATAATGTTACAATCTATGTAAAATTCCATGAATGAGGCAGAGTGATTAGAGAATAATCAGTTCTAGCTGATTATTCCTATTTGAATATTCCTTTATTTGAAGGGGCTGCTGGAGAAATTGCAGAAAAACAGGTTACTAGGATTGACTGTTGCTTCCAATTTCTTGCTCAGTGTAGGATCCTGAAAAAAATATTCCAGGCAGATAACTTTCTACTTTCTTTTGGATACATTCTGTAGAAAAGAACCTCCTGTCCTGCTGGGATCTGTGCCTTATAGCATTTAATTGGAATCTACCTTTCTGTAAATCCATTATTCATTAATTAATCCATTATTCTGCACTGGGTTCTCTGAAATGAAAGAGAGTAGGCTTTGACTTCTATATGACATTTTTCAGGTATTTGAAGAGTGCTGTCATATTTATTCTATTGTTAGTTCTTTCCTCAAGGCTAAATATATCCAGTTCCTTCAGTTTCTCTGTATGGAGTAATTTCTAACTTCCAGATCATTTTATTGTCTTTTGGGGATTCAGATTTTCTGATCCTTTTTAAAGTTTAATGCTCAGATGTGGATATTATCCTTGAAGTAGTCTAACCAGCTATATCTTGAATGAAAGTAATAGTATCATCTGATTTCTTTTTAAGGTTTTTTTTGCAGATTTTTATTAAATTTATCAGGATATGAAATACAACCAAAAATTAAAATAGTGGGAAAATGGGAAGGGAAAAATGTAGGGTAAAGGAGAAAAAAGAAAGAAAAGTATTGACTTCCAACTCTTTTTAACAGTTATTAAACAGTTAAGATATTAACTTTGCAGCCTCAACTTTTTAGTTTTACATGTTAATATATGCTAGCCATTTCTATAACAACAAGCTTATCTAATCAGCAAAATCCAGTCAGTTTCATTTTTTTCCACCTCAAGCACAAAATCAAGAAGTAGTTTCAAGTAGAAACAAAGTTTGATATGTTCTTTTCTTTGATTAAGTCAGTCAATTTAGCCATTTCTGCAGGTTCCACCATTTTTTTTGAGCCAACCATCCATTGTAGGAATTAAAATATCTTTCTATTTTTGTGCATAAAGCATTCTTTCTGCAATAAACATATATAATAACAAAGTTCCATTTCTCCAAAGTTCTTTGTCCATTAAGCCTAAAAGAAAAGTCTCTGGTTTTATTTTTATATTCACTTTAAGAATCCTCAGTATTAAAATATGAATCTTCCCCAGTATTTTTTTTTTGCTTTGTTACAGGTCCACCAAAGATGATAGAAAGTTCTCTCTTTACATTTACATTTCCAACATATAAAGTACCTTTATACATTTTGACAATTTATCTGGTATTAAATATCAACAGTATATCGTATTATAAAATATTTCTTTTAAATTATCATTTAATGTAAATTTAAAACCCCTCGCCCAAATAATTTTTCATTGTTCAAGCATTATATTATTATACCCAAAATTCTTTACCCTTTGGATTGTGCAGCACTTCACATATTGATTCTCCAAATTCAATTTCAATATAGCTCCCTTTTGTTTTGTAGAGGATGAAGAAGAAGATGAATTGGTGGAACTGAAAGCTCAGAATGATGCTGAGATAGAAACTCAAGAAAATACACAAGATGCAAAGGAAGGTATGTAACTAGATTGTTTGGGATTAAGTACTACTTGATGTCCATCGATAGGCTTTGGTCTTGGCTAAGCTGTATTGTGTCACTATATGTTTTGTTATTGGTTTTTTTTAATGATTTTAAACCTACTAAGTCACTGTCAGGATTCCAGCAATCGCTCTAATTAAATCATGATTCTTGAGCCAACCTTCAAAAAACTTCAAAGGATTCATTAGAGACGACATATTGGTATGCCCTGTATGAAGCCAACTCTGGCATACGTAATTTACACCTGTGACCAATGGTGGGATTCAAAAATTTTTACTACTGGTTCGGTGGGCATGGCTTGGTGGGAGTGGCCATGTGACTGGGTGGGCGTTGCTTTTTTGCAGCCACCCCCACCTGTTTTTTGGGCCTTCTGGGCCTCAGTGGAGTCTCTGGGGGGTGTTTTTGCTCCCAGAAGGCTCCTCAGGAAGGCAAAAAATGGAGGGAAGGGCTGAGCTCCTCCTTCCAGTTTTTGTCTTCCTGGGCCTCACCAAGAGGAATCCCGGCATAGCTGATCATATGAACAGCTGATTGTCGGAAGGGAAAAAAAAAGAAATACCTTAAGGGGCAAGCGTCAGGTAGGCAGGGTGAGCGAGCATCGGGCGGGCAGGGCAAGTGAGCCAGCAGTGGCTGGGAGACTAGTTCAGGGGTGTGGCCAGCCAGAACTTACTACCAGTTCAATGACCCAGCCAAATCTTTGCTATCGACTGAATACCACCACTGCCTGTGGCTGTTTTTAAGTATGATGGAACACAGGCCGTTTGCAGGGATATGTTAAAGATCTTTGTCAGGATCCCTGTTAATTGATCGGCACAAGTCTTTACCACTATTTCCAGCACCCCATCTGGGCCTGCAGCTTTACTGGGATTCACAGCCTTCAGTGCAGCTTTCACTTAACGTTTGCATAGGGTGAGTGGCTGGGAATCAGAAAGCTGGCAGGCAGAGGCTAAGGGGTCTGGTCTTTTCACCTTGTAGTGGGCGAAGAAGATGTTCAACTCCTCTATCAATGAGGCATCAGCATTGACTGTGTTCATCATGTTGCCCTGATAGTTAGGTGCTGCAGTTCCTGCCATATTTGCTTCAGGTTGTTATCTGCTAGGAGGTGGTTCTTCACCTTATATTTGTATTGTTGTTTTGCCATCTTAATACCTCTTCTAAGGTTTGCCCTGGCCTCTCTATATATATCCCTGTGTCCTGCCTTACAGGCAGAATCCCAGGCTCTCAGAAGTGTTTCATCCTGGGTTTACAATTCCCATACACTCTGATGCACTTGTCTGTTGTTACACTCTCAGTGCACACTTTGATGTAAGAGAGTACGGCATCAGTGTATTCATGCAGGTCTTGATGTTCAAATACACTCCATTCAGTGGTTTCAAAACAGTCCTACAGCTGACTGAGAGCACCCTCTGGCCGGATTTTAACCATTTTCATGACTGGCTGAATTATTTTCCTGAGAGGGATATACTTCGGGCATGATAGAAGTGAAAGATGGTTGGATGTACCCAGGTGGGGGAGGGAGATTACTCTATATGCCTGTTTCAGGTTAGAATACACATGGTCTAAAGTGTTCTTCCCTCTGGTGGAAAATTGCACATACTGCACAAATTTAGGGAGAACTGTCTTTAAACAGTCTTGATTGAAGTCCCCAGCCATGACAAGAGTGCCCTCTGGGTGAGTTTGCTGCTGCCTGGAGATGACGTCATAAAGCTTAGAAAGCGCTGCATTGACATTGGCATCAGGTCAAATATAAACAGCTATAATAATTATCACAGTGATTTCTCTAGGCAGATAAAATGGCCTACATGTGACAGTCATCAGCTCCACATCTGGGGAGCAATACATATAAACTATTCTGCTGTTAACACACCAGTCACTGTGTATATAGATACAGAGTCCTCCTACCTTGCTCTTATCGGAGTCGCCATTTCTATCAGAGTGATAAATGACTCGGCTTGTCAACTCTATTGCTGTTATCGGGTCTAACTGGGTCTAGCCAGGTCTCTGTCTGACTGTCTGTCTGTCTGTCTGTCTGTTTAACATTATAACTACAAGGTCTAAAATCCTTTGGCTTGTTTGTTACCTTTTTTCTTTGATCATTGATCAATACGAGTTAGCTGAATGATCTGAGTTCTGCTAAGCCTAGAAATATATTGCATATATTTGTTTTTTGTATTTTTTTGGAATGTTCCAGTCTAGATTTATTAAAATTAATATATGCCTCATGGTCAGAGGCCTATCTTTCTGACACGTGAGAGAGAATCTTCTTCTCATTGCTCTGCCTATGAAATGTACTTTCTTGGGAGTTCTATAATCATTTAGAAACCTGTGAAGACAGATTTCCTTTGACAGGCTTATTGACCTGAGATGTTTTTAATATCTATGCCACTATTCAAGTTAATTTCCATTAAGTTTTTATATTTTATTTTTCCTTGACTGCTTGCCAGAGCAGTGTATAAATCAAATAAGCAAATATATTCCTAGATTTAACATTACAGTTAAAAAAGATTAAGTAGATTCCACTAGTGTGGAGAACTTGATTCTGCAAAGTGGTTATGGGTCAGATTAAACTGAGTGGACACATGGTCTGAACAGATAAAAAGTAGTTTCCTAAATTTTATATTTTGCCTTTAGCACTAACTAGTGTGGGTGCTCCTGAACTCTATTAATCTAAATTTACACTTAAAGATATTCTGCTCACTTAAATGCAGGTCTTCTTATCAGCAGAAATGCCAATAACCATAGTTAGAATAGAAGAACTATACTCAGTTGCTGATCTGTGGTTGAGAATTGGGTCAAGTTTCCTCTCCTTGCCACATGAAAGCAACCATAATTCGTGTATCTCTGGAAGACGACGTAGTGAATTATGAGTGAATGCTTTTTTAAAAGCCAAGTTAAATAGACTCCTGAAAGATATATATTTATTTTAGGTTTTCACGGGCTTGCAAATGACTTCTATGTATACCTCAGCTGTATTTGAAGGATAGCCATAACTAACATCATCTCTTTTTTGTTATAGTTTAGTCTAGTTGAAGTGTTTTGTATTGCCCCTGGCTCCTCTTCTTGTCTTCCTAAGCCAGATCTCAAGCGAATGATAGTTGTAAAATCCACCCCCCTCCTTCTTTCTTTTCTTTTTGGTAGTAATAGTTTTTGAGACATTCAGACCGCAGGTTTAAAAAGGAAGTCTGGTAGTTGAATCAGAGACAGCAGTACTTTGTGAGGATGTTAATATTTTAGCAACTGAAAAGAAAATAATAAATTGAAACTGACACTGGAACTGACACAAAGCTGGTTGGGTTTCAGTTAGCTGCCTCACTTCCTTTTGTACCATTTCAATTCCTTTTGTACCATTTCAATATTTCAAAAAAGTTTATCACCGTAAAAACTAATCCCATGAGAGAAGTGAAACATATAGTTTTTTCTCATGAAATTTATCTCAGGATAATTAAATCTGGGCTTATTGATGACTCCTCATATGAAAGCCATTGCTTGAACATGGAACATAAGAATCAGCAATCTTATAAAAATGCCTATCTACATGCACAGAGTATTTTTCCTTGAATAATCTTAGACATCCAGCATTTGAAATGGAAAAGATTAGTTTTATGTCACTGAGAATATTGTGGATTTAAAAGTTTATCCACAAATACATAGGAATAGGATTATCATATAAATAATTATGAGGAAGCTTCATTGTTAACTAAACTTTTCTATTTTCTTAATGTTTTAATCACATAATTCCATCATACAGACCCTTCCTTTCCTGAGTTCATAACTTTAGTTTTTGCTTCAAGACAGTGTTTGCAAGCATGTTAGAGGCAATACATGTATTTTGATTACTATTTCCTGCTATTACTGGGTTCAGCAATATTTATTCTGAATTAAGGGCTTTCCTGAAAATTAGTATCTAGTAAGTTAAATGCATGTTTATGTTGGCATAAAATGGCCAGGTTTCTTTTTCCATGCATAGCAAAATATATTTTTTAAAAAACATTTGCAGAATTTCTAATTTCTAATATTTAGCAGTACTATTTACATTTCTAAAAGCAGCTAAGCTGGGTCAGTTCTTTGCTTTGAAAGATTCTACAACTCCCCTGTAAAATTTTCATCCAAATTAAAATAATTTGCTACTTCGAAACATTAGAATTTGGATTTTTTTTAAAGGGAGTAAACAAGTGAAGCAAAAATCTGGACATTTCTTTTTTAAAAAGTGAGATTCTATGCAATATTATCTGCTACATTTGCTAATTTATCCTTTGCAATTTGAATAGTAAAAAGAACAAAAATATAGAAAGTTACTACATCCTAAGTCAGATTTCTTTGTTCAGTATTGATTGGTACTACTAGTAATTGGTACAGCTTTATCAAGTTTCCACAAACGTTTTCATGGGTTGAGGTCTTCAAAAAGCATAAGATTTCATGCTTCGAATAACATGTATTTTAAAAGGGCTATATATTAAATATCTATGGAGATTCTCAGTCATCCAGATCATACACAAATTTTAGGTTTTCTTTCTTATTTAAATTTTGTTCACTGTCTACAACAATTATGTTTTCATGTTTATGCATAATAATAGCTAATTTTAATTTCTGGATACCTGTTGTCTGCAGTGATTGTGCCATTAAAATAAAATCTGTTTTGCTAAAATGTTTAAACATAATTGATTTTTTTATCAATTCTTTTTATCAATTCTATTCTATGCTTCCCTTACAGGTTTTTTTCATGTTTAAAAACAGTACAAAGAGTGGTGAAGTTAATGTTCCAATCACTAAGGCTGAAATTATACTTTTGTAGGTGTACCACATACATTGATTGTGTTCAAATATAGTTTATTGAAAAAGGTACAGTGTCTTGATTCACTTAATGCTAAACTATGAAATATGCTTTACAACCACAGTTACCAAACTGTGCTCACAGTGAACTCAGAGGAACACCATGGGATGTTTTAAATTTTTGAGGAAAATACGATGACACTTTGACATTTGCCACCTGAGGCACTATGTAAAAACTACTAAGAAATGAAGGGCACCATGAAGCATGAAAGTTTGGGAAGCTCTGGTTAATATCTATATAGTCTTAGAATTGTACATTGTGTTATGTCAAAATCTAAGAAACTGCATTATGGCTTAGTATGAAATGCAAACCTTATCAATAATATCACTTTCAGGTGAAGGCTCTCTGCATCTTTCTCTTTCTGTTTCATCTATCTAAAACCATTCAGATTGGTGCTAATTGGTATGGTGAATATAGATTCACTGATGTTATAATGCAATTATGACCTATTACTCATTTGCACATCTAAAACTATCTGGGTTTTTGGGTGTGTTCTATGAGGAATATGGGATAGAATTCACTTAGTCTTATTTCAAACGTAATAGACATAATTCAAGAGATATTAGGGCATTGTTTGTTTTAGGATGACCTAAATCAACATAATGTAGTAAGGAGCCTTTACATTTAATTTGTGTATTAAAGTATTTGTGTATTAAAGAAGAAGGATGAAAATGTTTATGGACATAAAAAGAAAAGGTTTGGTTTCTTCTTTGGTATTACATTGGGAATACTAAAAAATATTCCATCTTCACTCAGTTTTACAGTCCATAATTTATCATCATGCATTAGTAATGACATTTTGGAAAATATTATCTGTACTAAATATATTCTTTAACTTCAACCTTTATACTTTTTCTAATACATCAATCTGGTCCCTGTACTTTAAACTGATTTTTTTCTAATTCTTTCAAAAAATTGAGCATGATTATTTTTCAATAATCAGAAAGATCCAATGTTATGAAACGGTTTTTCAATAACTTTTCTTTATGTAACTTCTTTTTATGATAAATAGAGCAATGCATGCATTTTAATCAGTCAAGAATATTTTAACCTAGTTAGGTATCAGCACACATCTGACCATCATTTAATTTGGAACCTTGTTATGCCTTGTTAATATTGGGATAGGAAGTCATCTCTAAATCCCAGACAGAAAAATTAAAAAAGAAAAAAAATCCCTGAAAAATCCCTGAAGAAAGCAACAACAAACTACGGTACTTCCAAGTTATTGCCAATAAAACTACATTTAGCCATCAGGAGTAAAGCTCAACTTCATATTTTAAGAAGATTTTAGGATTTGTTTGGTTTAGAAATGGAAATTGAAAGTGGCTTCTGGATTGAAAAAGCATTTAAGTCTATTTTTTTGTTAAGCCTGTTTCACTGCCTTTCCAAGCTTGCCTGATTTGTAAGCATCAATCAAAAATATTTCCTGAAATCTGAATGTGTAGGATTTCGTGTGTGTGTGATCTTAACTATTTTCTTCTCCTTAATAATAAATATGCAAGATATAGGATGTCTTTGGTATAGAAGCCACATTTTAGGATTATGTAGTGCAATATTAATGAATTCATTTTTTTCCCCTTTAGAAGGCAGCAAACCATTCAGTCTTACCAATTTCACTATAGGTTTCATAGGAAGATCTCATTTCTTTTCTGAAGACTTAGATTCATCTGGAAATATTTAAATGCTTGTATGTTTAATGCTGCCAATATTCTTTTGGAAGCTCCTCCTAGAGAATTGACAGAGGAAGAAAAGCAACAGATTCTACATTCAGAAGAATTCCTTATATTTTTTGACCGGACAATACGTGTGATTGAGCGAACTCTAGCTGAAGATTCAGACATTTTCTTTGACTACAGTGGCCGGGATGTAGAGGAAAAAGATGGGTCAGTACTCTCCTCCTTTTTTTAAAAAATCCAGTCAGTAAATACTGCAATGCTCTCTATATGCAATGCTCTATGGGTCTGCCCTTGCAGACCACGTGGAGGCTTCAACTGGTGCAGAATGCGGCTGCGTGGGTTGTGATGGGGGTATCCCGATACTCCTATGTTACACCCCTCCTGTGCGAGCTGCATTGGTTACCGGTTGCCCTTCGTGTGAGATTCAAGGTGCTGGTTCTTACCTATAAAGCCCTACATGGCTTAGGGCTGGGGTACTTGCGAGGACATCTCCTGCCAGCATCGAATACCCATTGCCCGGTGTGCGCCCACAGACAGGGCCTCCTTGGGGTACCATCGGCCAAAAAATGTCAGCTGGCGGTCCCTAGGGTAGGGCCTCTCTCTGTGGGGTTTCTCACTTTATGGAACCAGCTTCCCCTGGAGCTATGATTGGCCCCCAACCTCCGCTCCTTCCGTCGCGGCCTAAAGACTTGGTTATTCGAACAGTCCGGCCTGGACTGAGGGGGGGGTTAGTTTTAAATGTCTTGTGATGGGGTTTTAATACTATTTGGTCAAATTGTGTTTAATAATCTTTTAACTTCTTTTAACTTTTGTATTGGGTGTTTTTATGTGAGCCGCCCTGAGTCCCTAGGGAAATAGGGCAGCATATAAGACCAATAAATAAATAAATAAATAAATAAATAAATAAATAAATAAATGGTAATTTGTGATTTACAGAGAGCAATACCTCAGTGTTCAATACATCTGTAGTGATAAACTTTCTGAGTTCAATAATGTAATAAAACACATTTACCGGATCCTCTTCATTAATTCTAGAGGCTTTTAAGGTTTGCAATTGTCTTTATGTTAATCTTATTGTAAGATACTGAAACAGAGGAGAAATGAACATACCAGCTTTTATCTAGATCAGTGCTTTTCTAACTTAACAACTTTAAGGGGGATTCTGGGAGTTGAAGCCCACAAATATTAAAGTTGCCAACTTTGAGAAATACTGATTTAAATCAACTATATTTTCTAGACTCTAAAATAAAAAGCACATAACATTAGGGTAAATATCACTTTTGCTCTTTCAATGATTTTACAGGCTATATTCTAGAAAGTGTCTTTGTCTGTAAACATAGAAAGCTGCTATTTGTGCATGTGTGGCTGTTCTTTTATTAATTGTTCAATAAAGTATTATAATTTAGAACAAATTAAAAAGTAAGCCAGCTAATGCAATCTTCCCCGAAGTGGAAGTAGGTTCTAGATTACAAGTCCCAAAACCTTCCAGTCATTAGCAATAGCATAGCACTTAGACTTATATATTGTTTTACAGTGCTTTACAGCCCTCTCTAAGCAGTTTACAGAGTCAGCATATTGCCCCCAACAATTTGTTTCCTCATTTTACCCACCTCAGAAGGATGGAAGGCTGAGTCGACCTTGAGCCTAGTGAGATTGAACTGCCTAACTACAAGCAGCCAGCAGTCAGCAGAAGTAGCCTGCAGTACTGCACTCTAACCACTGCACCACCATAATTTCATTATTGTAATTGAAACCAGTATTCTACAACTTAACAGAATAACAGAATTGGAAGGGACCTTGGAGGTCTTCTATTCCAACTGCTGCTCAGGCAAGAAACCCTAAACTATTTCAGGCAAATGGTTGTCTAATCTCTTGTTAAAAATTTCCAGTGTTGGAGCACCCACAACTTCTGGAGGCAAGTTGCTCCATTGATTAATTGTTCTAAATGTCAGGGAATTTATCCTTAGTTCTAGGTTGCTTCTTTCCTTGATTAATTTATATCCATTGCTTCGTATCCTGCCTTCAGGTTTTTTGGAGAATAGCTTGACTCTCTCTTTTTTGTGGCAGCCCCTGCGATATTGAAACATTGCTATCATGTCATCTCCAGTTCTTCTTTTCATTGAACTAGACATACGCAATTCTTGCAACTGTTCTTCATATGTTTTTGCCTTCAATCCCCTAATAATCTTTGTTCCTCTTTTCTATTCTCTTTGTAGTGTCTTATCATTTTTACAGCATAGCGATCAAAACTGGATGCAATGTGCATTCCAAATGTCTTCCCATGTATTAACACACATGATTTTGATTCTGTTCCTCTATTAATAATACAACTTAAGACTGCATTGGCTTTTTTGGCAGCTTCAGCACACTACTGGCTCATATTTAAGTGATTGTCCACCAAGAGTCCAAGATCCTTTCACAGTTACTGTTGAGCCAGGTACCATCTATACTATTCTTGGAATATTTCTCAGATCTTTTTTTCCCCTCAGATCCTTCACATCTGAAGGATCTGAGAAGAGAAATGTTGAGCCATGATTTGTTTTGTGTATAATTTATATAACATGTAGAACTCCTGAATCTATATGGAAAGACTCAGCATTTGTTCAAAATATTTCCTAGGAAGGAAATTAGAAGTCAACTTTTCTTTTGTTAGTGTCCTTCTTGGGAATACCAGTTTCAATTACAATGCTGACTGCAAAATTTTCGGAGTTGTAACCAGAATCCAATTGAAATTTTTGAAAGATTGTGTAATCTGGTTTACTTGTTAATTTGTTCCAAATCATAATATATTGTTGAATAACTAATAAACAACTTTCACAACTTGCACAAATATGTGACATTCTCTATAGCAGTTTTCTATATAAAGTTCATGTGTTAGCTAATATAATGTGAAACCCAGCATCAGAACTAAGCCAGTTTGAAGCTGTTCTTTATTCTGGAAACTATGTATGAAATGTTGGAAGTTAAAGTTAAATTAAAAAAGTAAACTATATAGATTTTCATGTCAGTTATTCACTATTGTTTGTGATTTCCAATGGCCTAAATAAATTAAAGAATGTAGAACCATTATTTTCCACTTGTTTAGATTGTTTAGATGTAATATATTTATTCTTAGCCTATTTCTTTCCTTTGATTTAAATTATGGATAGGACAGACAGAGAGGTCATCTGGTTAAGAAACAGAAAAACTGAAATAGCTACAGGAATGTAGTAGAGAAGAGAAACAATGAGAACGAATAATTGGCAAAACAGTTTATTATTTTAAAATGTCAGTTCTAATTTTAAGTAGTGACATAATCCTTGTTCAAATACATATAGTGATGTCCAAGCTGGAGCCAACCTTTCCTTCAGCCGACAGTTTTATGATGAGCATTGGTCTAAACATCGTGTTGTCACTTGTATGGATTGGTCCCTACAGGTAAGATTTGTAACTTGTTTTCTTAATATTTTATGTTTTCACTGGTTGTGTTTTATAATTTTTAAAATGATTTTGTATGTTTATAAGTTTATTTTAAATATTATATTGGGCGGGCTGAAAAATGGACAGCTATATAAATGTTTCAAATAAAGAAAACAAATAGACTTTGTGGTCATTTAACTACATTTTTCTTTCGCGTAATTATCCATGTATGTTGGAACCCATATATAACTAAAACTAGATGTTAAACTTTGTTGTTCAACATACTTGGAGTAAGACTGTCTAAAAGATAATAAAATAAATGAGCGTACTACAGGGGTGGGATTCAACTGGTGTTACTACCAGTTCGATCAGAATGCATTTTGTGCATGCACATGCCTGACGCGTTCTGCGTGTGTATGGGTAAAACAATGGCAAAAAATATCAGCTGTGCTGCCCGGACAGTTGACAAGTGCTGTGCGCAGGTGTGCAGCATTTGAAAATCCTCTTCTTTCCTGCTTTTTCAACCTCAGCTGTGCCGCGCAAAGCAGCTGAGGTTGAAAAAGCAAGAAATAAAGGACAGCCAAGAAGCCGGGCAGCCAGGTGGGCCAAACGGACGACCAAAAGGTCATCGCACCTAACCAATTTGGTGTCTGCCGCTCTTCAGAGCTACTGGTTCTATAGAAGTGGGCCGAACTGGTAGCATCCCACCCCTGGTGTACTACTATGCTAGTAATTCCAAGTATTTCAATTTAATTTTTTGAGAAACAGGCACTAAAATTACAATAATATACATCAAGTGCTATTGAGAAAAACTTGTGATATTGGATGTTCAAAGAAAATAAGATTTAAAGTGCCAGCATGTCATACAAGTTCATACAGCTATAACCATATTAACATGGTCATTTGTAATAAGGCATCTAGCGTTGGCAAAGGATGTATAACTTAATTATTGAATATATGTTCTATATGCAAAATATCTCAGTATCCTTAATGGGAAAAGAAATTAGAGAGCAAGCAGAAGTTTGTGGAAGAGTCATTGTTCATTGAAGTATTTGATTATATTGATACAGAGAAGCATCCTATGACAATTTTTCTCCTATTGAGGCATATAAGATATAGATAATGGACATTATTTTATGGAGTTCAAATCCTTTACTGGGAATTAAAATTTGCACTTTTGTTTTATTATAAAGTTTAACTACAATAATAAAAATAACAAACTAAAAAGAAAAATAGAAAAAATAAAAAGTGCAAGAAAACAAAAGAAAGAGTTAAAAGGAGAAAGAGAAAAAAATCACTAAGAAAGTGACTTCCCACCTTCATCATGACAATATAAATACTTTCAGTATCTCTTCACTTTTAATTTAACAGATATAAAACTCTTCATATTATAGCTCAATTTTTAAATATTGGAAAGTTCAATAAGCAACATCTTTTCTAATCCAGGTGTGGCAATCCAGTAAACAAGTTAACAAATATAAAACTCATCTTTACAAATCTCTACTCTTAACTGTAAGCAAATCCAGTACACAATGTATTTTGTAATCCAGATGTCAGCTAGCCCAGAAAGAACCTTTCAAAATAACAACATATTCCATGTTAATCCTGATTAAACAAGCGAACTGTTCCTTTTTTCTATATAAAACTACCTTGGTTTAATCCATTCAAATGATTAATATGCTTTATCTTGAGTGTCTTCAAAACTTTAACAATCCTCTTCTGTAAATCCAGAAGAAAGAAATTATTCCAATTTCTCTCTCGAATTGGCATTTTTATTTCCTTTTTAATTTTAATTTGATGTTTTTGTATATCCAGTGACAAATATCTGTTCACTTTGTTCTCTACAATCATGTCATGTTATTGTTCCAATTTTTTTTCTTTTCTTCATCTTCTTCTGAGACTATACCATTCATAAGAACACACTACACAACTGACTGTTGATTCAAAGTCCTGGTGACATTCCTCAAACATATTAATTGCAT
Organism: Naja naja; assembly: GCA_009733165.1. Lineage (NCBI taxonomy): Eukaryota > Metazoa > Chordata > Lepidosauria > Squamata > Elapidae > Naja > Naja naja. The sequence goes on from CM019155.1 coordinate 32,412,856, forward strand.
TATAAATTGCTTACTTATAAGTTGTTGTTCAAATAGCAAGCCTTTATGGATTGTTGTGATGCTAAACCAGGGAAACAAATCATGTCGACTCTCAAGATAACAAATAATGTGACATGTCGAATCTCAAGATAACAAACAGCCTTGGTATATTTTTAATCAATTATTTTGGGTCTAAGAGATGCAAACCTGCATCTAGCTTGAGAGAAATAACACATATATTGAAGTTCATTTTTTATTTATAGCATGTAACTTCATCTTTATTGCCAGAGTGGTTTTTGCATCCATGTGTTTTAATTAAATCCATTTTGCAACAGATATGGCTAAGTACGTGGGTGGCCAATAGGTCTATGTGGATTTCACAGAAATAGGAAACAAGCCTGAGGAAAAACTTATCTTGGACATTTCAAGGGGATGAAAATTACATGGAATTCTTATCTGATAGTTTTTTAACAAGCAGCATTTATAGTATTCCCGCAACAGCAAGATAAGCCCAACTTGGAAGGCAACTGCCAAAATATAATTGTTCATTCCCTCAGGCAGGCAAGTATACAGAGTATTTTGTCTCCTCTTTCTTTGTTCTGGGTGGCCTTTCACCTTCTTTTCTTCCTGCTCTTATCTCTCTTAGATGTTCACCTCAGCTATTCTCACTGCCGCCATTTCTGATCCCTAGGTTTCATGCTTCAAACATATACTTAAATAGGCAGACATATTCAGAATAAACTTTGATGTGTTTCAGTATTTCTTTTTCTGGTAAATTGAGAAAGGTGTTGCAACTTCCAGAATATTATAGTTTTGCTGACTGTCTTATCATATTAAGAAGTACCAATTTGGGAATAATTATATAGCCTCATACATTGTAGTGCTTACAATGCTTGACAATTGAAAGCCACACAATGGAATTTTCTGTTAACCACGATAATATAATGTAGATAAGCATTCATGTTATTGATCATCAGAAATAAATGTAGAAATATCAAAAATACCTTCATGTGTGAATCTAGTTTTTCTTTTCCATTGCCCCAAATGGAAAGGGACAAACCTGTCTTTTGACTTTTACTTAATTTATCTGATATAATTTCATTTCAAACTGCCTGTGTTTATTGATACATGATTACTTTTAGATTGCCAGGCCCACATGATGAGGCTTTATTGAAATATTTTCCTTTGAGCAATGAACAGTGCTTTCCTCCCCAATTCAAGATATGAATTCAAAGCTAGTCAATTAATTATAACACTTGACATATAAGATATTGAAATGACTTTGCAGAAAACATAAGACCAAGCAGTTGCACAATGAAAAAAAAAATCATTTCTTTTAATGTGCTGAAAATTTCATGCTTGAAATGGCCATTTTATTCTGCTGCAAAGAATTAATAAATGAAGATTTATTTATTTATTTGTCAAGCAAGTATTAGATAACAGGTATAAGTATAAACATGGTTATGAATACATGAAATGGATATGAATAAAAAGAAACATTAGGACAGGGACTGTAGGCACGTTGGTGCACTTATGCACGCCCCCTACAAACCTCTTAGGAAAGGGGTGAGGTCAATAGTAGATAGTCTAAGGTTAAAGTTTTTTGAGGTTTGGAGAAGAAACCACAGAGTCAGGTAGGGTATTCCAGACATTGACCACTCTGTTGCTGAAGTCGTATTTCCTGCAATCAAGTTTGGGCTGGTTTACCTTGAGTTTGTATCTATTGTGTGTGCTTTGTTGAAGGCTCTCCTATATCTGAGCTAAACCATATTTATTCATAGACCAACTCAGATATAGATATAGACATAGACTTGTACTGCAAGCAGAAGATATATATCACCATTTTATCATTATGGTATTATTAGTGCTTATAATGTATACTACTAAAATGTTCTGTGCAGTGGTGTTTAAGATTATTCACATTGTGAAAACAGTAAACAATGAAAAATATATTTAATAATTACAGATATAAATAAAGCAATATGATTCCTATGACTAATAAGGTGGGAGACAACCAAACATTAAACAAGTAAAGAGAAATGGATTGGTGACTGAATCTTCACATACAAAGTTTGTTTTGTGCTTCTGTGAAAGCCACAAAAAGTTTATTGAAGAAAAGCTGGCAATTCCTTTGTAAAATTACAAATTATAGTTTATTTATTTTTTATGAAATTTATTTGCTGCACATCTTGTATTATTCAATGACTTAGTATGGCTTACAGAAGTTAGTATAACTTACAATAGTTAGTATGATTCCAATAGTCTCTATTAATATTTTGTCAATAGATAACCAGCACAGCCTATAATTTAAGGGCAAAATGTAGATGTTGCAATACAATGTGGTGATAACCATTAATTTAAATAGTTTTTTTAAAAGGCTAGATAGAGAGTAAAGCCATCATTCTGTGGCTATTCTTTTTTTACCAAAGATTTTTATTATTTTTAGACATTCACAAACAAAACATACAGTGTGCCGGTAGGTTACAAATCTTTTTGTACATCTTCTCCGTCATCCTCAACTGCAATTATTTTTATATATTCTCATATGCAGAATATTCCATATTTTTAAATTAATTATCTTATACATTCCATATTATCATCCAGACCTTCCCCCGACAAAAAGTACACACAAACTGTTATGTATGTAGGTTTGAAATCATTGGTTTAGTTTGAACTGTTCTTGTAAAATGTTGGAAATGATTGGTTTAAAAGTGCGGGAAAACCCTGCACTCTGATTGGCTGGCAACTGCTGCTGGCTATAAGTAGCAGCCGCAGCCCAGCCAAATTGGGTCCGTTCTGAGCTGTAGTCACTAATAAACTAAGAGCTTGAAGCACTCCGCCTGTCTCTTCATGCAAACTTAACACTGGCGACGAAGGTGGGATTCCCCTGAAGAAGACGGCAACGCGGAACAGAAGGAGAGCGAGATGGCTGCACTGAACACCCCCAGCCCCGCTTCGATCCGACGGCAGAAGACTGGGAGTCGATATGCAGATCGTTTCCAAATGTATCTGGAGGGAAACGATCTTGCCGACATTTCCGAGAAGCGGAAGAGGGCGGTCTTTCTCACGCACTGCGGTCCGGCAGTTTTCAAGATGGCGAAGGCATTGGCGGAGCTGCAGACGTGAAGGTAATGGACTGGCCTGACTTAGAAAACTGTTAAGAGCCCATTACGCGCACAAGTATCGTGCCTCATTAAGAGACACGAGTTTTACCGTCGTGATCAAGGGGAAAGCGAAAACGTAAACGACTTTGTGGCAAGTTTAAGAGACATTTGGCATGCGAATTTAACAATTTAGAAGAGGCCATGCGCGATCGATTTGTTCTGGGCCTTAAAGACAAGGTGCTACAGAGCAAGTTATTACTGAAACCTAAGATCACGCTGAAGGAAGCAATAGAAGAGGCCTCTTCAGCAGAAGCTACCAAGTCCTCAGCAGCAGCCATGAAGAAAATCAACAAGGCCACAAGCCATCCTGATGTGGAAAAGTCCACAACAACTCATTGTGAGCAAATAGATTCTGAGTCAGACTGTAGTGAGGTGGAGGAAGGAATTTACAGACTCAGAATGGAGCGGAAAAAGAAAGACCTGGGAAGAAAGAGGCAAGATTTCTACTGCAGAGGTTGTGGGGAAGCCACCCCGCACTGAATGCAAGTTTTAGACACCATTTGCCTCCGTTGTGATAAAAGAGGACACCTAGCAAGAGTCTGCAAATCATCCAGAACTCCACCCAACAGAAGAAAGTTTGCTACAAGCAAAGACAAAGAATTCAGGCCCAACAATCTCAGTGAGAAAATGGGGCAGCACAGAAGCAAATGGGAAGAATGAAACTCATCAAACAGTAACTATTGGTCATTCATCACCTTTAAGAAGCAGAAAAGTGCATGTCAAGGTACTTATTGAAGGAAGGCCTTGCCAAATGGAAGTGGACTCAGGCTCATACCTATCTATGGTGTCATGGGACACTATTCACAGACTTCTTCCCAACATCCAGAAGAAGCACTTCAAGAAGCAAGCATTGACTCTTAAAGACTACCAAGGGAACAAGATTCCAGTAGTTGGAACAAGAGAATTCAACGTGAAATTCAAGGGCCACACCAAACGCCTACCACTGACCATCGTGGACAAGGACCGCCCAAGTCTGCTGGGCCTTGAGTGGTTCAACCCTGGGCATCGAGGTGACTGGCATCAATCACGTGAGCAACACTGAGTGGGAAGAGGCCTTGAAGTCTGAGTTTCCAGAGGTCTTCAGCGACGGATTAGGCAAGTACTTGGGGACCCCCATCACATTTAACCTAGATCCCAAGGTACAACCAATCCGTTTAAAACCCAGAAGGGTCCCATTTGCCTTAAAGGAAAAATTGATGCACAATTAGATAAACTAATAGCCCAAGGGGTTTTAGAGCCCACTGATCACTCCAGGTGGGAGACACCCATAGTCACACCAGTCAAGGCTGATGGGTCTGTGAGAATCTGTGGAGACTACAAGGGGACATTGAACCATGCGCTACAACAGAGCGCATATCCAGTTCCAGTAGTGCATCATTTATTACACTCTCTTGGAGGGGGCACAGTTTTTGCCAAGTTGGACCTGGCACAGGCATATCAACAATTAACAGTTGATGATGCCACTGCTGAAGCCCAAACCATTGTGACCCATAGAGGTGCCTTCAAATGCAAAAGATTGCAATTTGGAGTAAGCGTGGCACCAGGCATCTTCCAAAGCCTTATGGAAAGAATGTTACAAGGGTTGCCAGGGTGGTGCCCTATTTTGATGATGTTTTAATTTCTGCTGAAAATGACACTCAATTACACGAGAGACTCAGGGAAGTCTTAACTAGATTCAAAAAGCAGGGTTAAAAGTCAAAGAAGAAAAATGCACACTTAGAACAGATAAAGTGGAATTCTTGGGTTACATGATTGATAAACATGGCATCCACCCCACAGAGGCAAAGGTTCAGGCAATCAAAGAAGCCCCCAGGCCAAAATGCAAAACAGATTTGCAAGCATTCTTGGGACTCATTAACTTCTATCATATGTTTCTACCTCAGAAGGCAACCATTGCAGAACCCCTACATAGGTTGCTGGACAAAAATCTGCTTGGGTCTGGGGAGGAAGGAACAAGCTGCATTTAACAATATCAAGAGACTAATCACGTCTGATGCTGTGCTGATACAGTTCTCTGAGAACTTTCCTGTTGTTCTGACTTGTGATGCCTCCCCTTTGGAGTGGGGGGTTTGAGCCACATGCTTCCCAGCGGGAGGGAAGCTCCTATTGCATTTTACTCTCGCACCTTGACTAAAGCAGAGAGGAACTACAGCCAACTGGACAAGGAAGCCTTGGCAATTGTAGCAGCTGTCAAAAATTCCATGAGTATTTATATGGGAGAACATTTACTGTTGTCACAGATCACAAACCTCTTTTAGGCATTGTGGCAGGGGACAAACCAACGCCCACGATCCTGTCACCAAGAATGCTGAGATGGACTGAATTTCTTGCTGCTTATTCATACAAACTGATCCACAGACCTGGTAAAGACATTGGGCATGCAGATGCTTTGAGTCGCTGCCCACTTCCTTCACACATTGAGGACCCTGTTCCTGAGACTCACACCTTTTTCTAGAAACTGTTGCCAAACTTCCAGTACATGCTGCTCAAATTGCCAGAGAGACTGCCAAAGACACTTTATTGGCTCCTGTCATAGGCTGGATTAAGAAAGGTTGGCCACTTCAAGATCTACCTCAACTCGCCCAACCTTTTAAATCCAGGCAAACTGAATTATCTGTATTAAGAGGATGTATTTTGTGGGGTAACAGGGTGGTTATTCCTGCAAAACTACAAAAAGAGGTTTTGGAAATGTTACATGAGGGTCATCCGGAATTGTCAGAATGAAGGGATTGGCCAGGAGTTATGTATGGTGGCCAGGTATTGACAAAATGGTTGAAAACTGGGTTGCATCTTGTCCCAACTGTCAGGTAGTCAGGCCTGCCCCACCTCTCGCCCCCACACAGGAATGGGAATGTCCTAGGGGCCCATGGTCCAGGATTCACATTGATTTTGCTGGCCCTACCAGAGGGCACACTTTCCTTATTATAGTTGATGCATATTCCAAATGGCTGGAGGTTATCCCTATGGCATCCACCACAACTGAAGCTGTCATCAAACAGCTTAAAAGCTTTTGTAACTCACGGGTTACCTGATGTGCTTGTTTCTGACAATGGCCCTCAATTTACATCCAACCTTTTGAATCATATCTAGCACAACAGGGTATCAGACATGCCCTGACAGCCCCTGGGCATCCTTCAGCTAACGGCCGGGCTGAACGTATGGTACGATTTACCAAGGAAAAACTTCAGCAATTGGGTCCAGGGGATATCACTGAGAGAGTTGAAAACTTCTCAGTGTTCAGCATATCACTCCCAACCCCTCAACTAATTTAACCCCAGCTGAATTGTTGATGGGTAGGAAACTCAGGTCTCCCCTTGACGCCTCCATCCCACTTACGCACCCAACGCACCACTAGATTCCACTAGTAAAATTCGCACTTTCACTGTGGGTGATTCTGTTTATGCTAAGAATTCATTGCTCTCCCATTCCCCGGTGGGCTTACTCACTGAATCCAATTCCACACAAAACCTCTCCAGTTTTGTCATGGGGTACAGAGCCCCGAAGGTGACTCCTCCCCTTTATTAGGTTTTCTCTAAAGCAAGCCAGTTACAGTACAAGAACTCATTCTTATTGGTTACATATTACCCTTAATACCATATTTGGTTATTGTGATATAATGAAGGAAGAACAGCGGCTGTAACAGGCATGTAACTTTTGCTGAATATGTACCTATCATGTTACCACCTTATCAGTGGGGGTGCAAGCGCTATCTAGCTACTGATGAATGACGGAGCGAGCATCAAAAAAGTTGTTACATGTGCGTGGCGAGCAAAGACGGCTACATGGTTGGAAAAACACAGACATTCGGCTTTGTTCTTTGCGCCTAACTTGGCCAACTCCACAGAAGCCTGCATAATGGCTGATACAAAGGCAATTAATGATTTTATAGCAACAGCTAAGAACCTCATGGGTGAACCATTGGATTCCTGCTGAGATAACCCAAATCACAGGCCCCAGGTCTTACAGGGTACAAACGGAAGTTTGGTGTCCTCTGGAGCAGGCAACATTGATCAGTTAAGATCCAGATTGCCTCAGGGCATCGCTTTTGCTCCTCTCTGGTTCCCATACTACTGCCTCTTCTAGGGGGAAGGGGAGAATTATGAAAGTAATCAGCAAGTAAGAATCAACCCCATGTGTAAACGAGCTAACACGACAGGAACCCTCCCAAACCTGTCACAATACCAACAACCATTTTCACAAATGGAAGATTGCACATCACTACCTGATTTAGTTGCTGACATTGGGTTGGAGATGGATTGGGAGGAGAGACCAGGTTGTATAACCAAACAGGTTCTACCATTACTACAAGTCCAAGTAAGGAAATGTCAGCAACACATTTCCTCTCTCACAAGTGAGAACCTTAAAACATCTGAACCACGTAGGTCTCAACTGCACGTAAAGCCCACCTATTTAAAAGAATATATTAGATAGGTTGGGGTTTGAGTATGGACTGAACCAGTGGGGGGGTGTTATGTATGCAGGTTTGAAGTCATTGGTTTAGTTTGAACTGTTCTTGTAAAATGTTGGAAATGATTGGTTTAAAAAGTGCGGGAAAACCCTGCACTCTGATTGGCTGGCAACTGCGACTGCTGGCTATAAGTAGCAGCCACAGCCCAGCCAAATTGGGTCCGTTCTGAGCTGTAGTCACTAATAAACTAAGAGCTTGAAGCACGCCGCATCTGACTCTTCATGCAAACTTAACACAAACAAATACACAAGCAAAAAACAAAAACCTAAAATATCTTTTTTGAGAACAGTATGCTCCCGAGCCATCACTTCTCCATACAGATATAAATTCAATTGCCCACTCATCTTATATTCTAATCCATTTCTCATAATAATTTTCACTATTTCTTTCCATAGTTTTTTTGCCTTTCTCTACCTTCTAAAATCTTATTTCAATTATTCCATTCCTTTCTAAATTTAATTCCATTTCTTTTTCCAATTTTCAATATCTTTCCAATCAATATTTTTACACTTTTATCTGTCCTGTTTACCATTTTATACTATCTTTTATACTATCTTGTAAAACATTTTGCCCTGTAATTACTAATCTGGAGAATAACACCTCTATCTCTATTCCAATTATTATTTAACATTTAAATTTCACCTTTACAGTTATTACCTTTATTTCACCTCTATTTTATAACATCTAATTATTATCAACCAGATTCTGCTTGGTACATTCTTTTACAAATTAAATTCTTAACAAGAAAAAAAAAGAAAATGTACATATATATAACAATAATAACTAAAATAATTATTTCTATTCAAATTCAGTTCAGCCATTAATATTAATAACCATCTTACTCATTTCTATTTAAAATATTTCCATTTTGTTGCCAATTAACATCCATATCACTATATTTCAACAACAGAGAACAATATTAAGGCATTCCATACTTCTTTTAGTTTTTATACTTTCTTTTTCAATTATTAAGAGACTTATTCTCTTATCCTCTTTACATCATTTACTTATTGAAAAAAATACACATCCCTTTAATCATCTAAAACATTTTCTAACTCCTATTTCTAATGTAACCATATTATCTCATGTACCCTTGCAGAATCATCTCTTTAAGTTAGATTTTTAACCATTATCTCTGTGTCTAAATAAATTTATCCCTTTAAATCTTGCACACTTTCTTCTGTTGCTGTACATCTTGATTCAATCTTTTATGTCTTCTTTTCTTTTCCATCCCTCCTTCTTCTCCATCCCTTTTTTGTTCCCTTTTCTATCTAGTTCTCCCTTCTGCTATCCTCTCTTCTGCTTCTTTGTAATGTTATAATTACCTTTAAAATCATACTTTTTTTTGGTTGTTGCTTCAGATCTTAGATTTTTAACTTCCTTTCCCCCATTCTCCTTTTTCTTAAACACACTTACAATCGTCTGATCATTTAAAATGGGTTCTTCTTTGTCCCACCCTTCTTGATCAGCCAGTATTTCTTGTTGTTTTTCATATTTCAACATCTCCATTTCCATAATTTGAAATGCGGGGCCAAAAGTCTCTCCTGTCTCTTGTGCTTCTTCTTTATATTCTTTAAGTATCATTTTTAATTCTTCAAGGAGTGATGGCATTTTGAAATAAGTTTTTAAAGCAACCCCCAATTGATTTTAGTCGGTTTTACTAGGAGCCACTGTCTAAAATTCAAGGAGTCCTCCAAAAATCCAAAGCTGTTTCTTGTTTCTTTGCTCACTTTCACTTTCCAGGGGCTTTATCATCTTGCAACAAAGTTCCAGTTAAAATATATTCTTTTCAGATCTTGTTACAGTTCCACTCTCAGTGCTTCTTAAGTCCAGGTGGTATCCTCCATTTTCCAGATTCCACCCTTCTTTTGCTTTTCCTCCTCAATTTCCTTTCTTTCCCCCTCTTTTTTTTAAAAAGAGAGTTCTTTAAAGTTATTCAAAATTCTTTATCCCTTTGACACTTTGTTTTCAGTTAAGAGTAGCCTATTAATGTTAAAGTGGGTTAATATCTATTTCTTGGGCCAATCTCTTCTTAATATTCCAAATCATTAAAGACTGTCAATATTAGGGGAGAAAAAACCCAAATCTTTTTCCTTTCCCTTTCTTTCCGCCGCTTTAAGAGTCTTTCTTTGGGATAATATTATTCTTAACTGTTCAAGTTTCAGGTACCTTAAATAGAAGTTTTCATTGTTAAGCTTGGTCAGTCAAACTTTCTCTTTCCAACTTCCTCCTGCACGAACTTGTCCGGTCGGGTTCTTCTTTGAGGTGGCCATTTCTGACCACTGCTGCAACCGCCTTCAGGAAAGGGAGTAACAGCCAGTAGGGGAGGAGAGATGCGGCTCTCCTCAACCTTGCTAGCGGTCTCCCCCCTCTTCACCACCTCTATGGGACGGCTTAGCCCCGAAGCCAGCTGGCTTGGGGCGCTCCGGCGGCAAGCACAGATCGAAACTGCGCACAGTCTCAGATTTCAGTCTGTCTCCGAAGAGTCCCATACCGGAAGTCCACCGCTATTCTTGATGACTCTGTACTGTTTCCTGCATCACAGGCAGCATACTCTTAGTATCAGCTACTAGGAAATGAGAATGGATGTTGGTTCTTTCATGCAAACTTCTCAAGGACTCATAGCTGGATGCTCTGTGACATAGAAGCTAAACTTTATGTGTTCCAGTTCCTTATATTTGTGTGTGTCTCAGTAATTTCAAATATAAACCATGCCTTTTCTTTATTTTTTATTTTTGCAATAGATGGGATAAACATACACACAGAGACATTTAATGGCTGTGTGCACTTCACAAAATGCACCTTCCCTGAAGCATTGAAGTAGCTATATGGCTTGGCTGCATTAAAAGATATTTATTTGGAGGCAGCCAGGCCACATGCTTCCATTTGCACAGACTTCACATTTGTTATAAGCTCCACTGAAGCAGAGCAGCTGGCCATAACTATGCATTGGAAAAGCCCATGAAGTAGCTAGTCAACCCTATAAGATTAATCTACTTTGTGCTTTGAGGAAAGGGCATTTATTCGTTCTGAATACTTTCAAAGCTCTAGTATACACAAGCACTTAAGTTTAACCACTCAGCAATCATCAGCAGTGGCACATATGTCAAGCAGATGTGAATGTAGAATTCCCACCAGGTGAGTGAATTGGCTGATGAAGGCAATATAGCATGGGCTATCTTTTCATCACTAGTTCCCTACTTTCAGATATGGTCATGCAGGAAAGTGTTCTACCTTATAGATCATTCTGTCTTTCTTTTGCCAGACCTTCTGGATGAACCTATCTGCTTATGTGATTTTCACTCAGCATATATCATTTTGTCCACTACTGTGTATCCAAATTTAACTGCCTGTTTACTTTCTTTACAGTATCCTGAGTTGATGGTTGCTTCATATAACAACAATGAAGATGCTCCACATGAACCTGATGGGGTAGCCTTGGTCTGGAACATGAAATTCAAAAAAACAACTCCCGAGTATGTTTTTCATTGCCAGGTAAGACAGTTTAAGATGCTTACTTCATAAAAGATGTGCTGGCGATTACTGTATGTCCCATCTGCCCACAATTCAGAAGAGCTTGAAGTTAAAAATAGAAGATATAGAAAGAAAAAAAAGGCCTAGGAAGTATGCTAATATTTTCAGAATGCATTCAGTTTTCTAAAACAACATAGGCTGGTTGGAGACTTTGTGTCATTTTTTGTCTATTTTAAACAATCCCCAAGAGAATTTATTTATAAAAACCTCACACTTATGAAGTAAATGTGGTATACCACTTCCTCCTGCAGCTGGCAACATATGCTTTCCCACCCACGTAAATTCCCTTGTGTTTTCTATTTCAAAGCAGCTTGAGCTCTGCTTCACTTTGCTTGGAATGATATTACAGCTTTACAGAGCATCAGTGCATAAAAGACTTGCAAATATTAGCTTTGCCAATGACAGGATAGAATGGAGATCACCACTGCACTTTTCACCAATTACTGTGTGGTTTTCCAGTCCAGCAACAGGTGTCTCTTAGATCACAATCAACATCCTAGTGTAACAATTGAGGCAAGAAATCAATAGGTATATCTGAAAAATCAAAGAAGTGTATTCCTGCTTTTTCTTTTCCAAGATCTTCTTGAACCAAGAACATCTGTGGCAATGAGGACCCAAGATTATTGGGGGCAATTAGCTGACCTTGTAAAAATGCCGTAGTAATAAGCAGGCATATACAATGGAATGAAGGCTATTGCTGAGCACACTGGGTTGTATCCCAAAAAAATTGTAAGCCGCCTTGAGTCTTCGGAGAAGGGCGGCATATAAATGTAATTTTTAAAAAAAGGTACACCTTGATTTACACCCATTCATTTAGTGACTGTTCAAAGTCATGATGGCACTGGAAAAAGTGACTTATGAATGGTCCTTGCATTTACAACTGTCACAGCTTCCCCATGGTCATGTGATCAAAAATTGGTACTTGGCAACTGGCATGTATTTACAATAGTTGCAGCATCCCAGCAACATGTGATCATCATTTACAACATTTCCAGCTAGCCTCCAAAAACCAAAGTCAATGGGGGAAGCCAGATTAATTTAACAACCTCGTGATTCATTTAACTGCAGCGGTTCATTTAACATCCATTGAAAATTTGTAAAATTGGGCACAACTCACTTAAAATTGGGCATGACTCATCTTGCTTAGCAATGGAAATTCTGGTCCCAATTATGGTCATAAGTGGAGGATTATCTATATTTATAAAATCTAGAAGGTCCCTTACTGACTTAATTTTGTATTAGTTAATCTTGTTGCATGGGAAGGAAGAACGTGGTGATTAGCCATGTCTTTCAGCAACCTAATTTTAGGAGTTACTGAGATATTAAAAGATCTGCCATGATACTAGGCACATCTCATTTTACTAGCTAAATTATATTTTTTAAATCTCAAAATTCAAATCTATTATAATTTTACCAACTCCATCTTCTGCAACCAGCAGAAAGTGTTTAGTTTGTCCTCAGTCTGAAATAATAAACTTATTTTGGACTGAAAATAACACAAGTTAATGCTGTTTTGATTAATGAGGTATCAGATCCACATTTCTCATGATCAAAATATTTAGCGTAGAGATAAGTACTTTATAGTTTCCCCTTATATTTCTATCTCTAGTTTATATGTATTATATTTCAGAAAAGGAAAAGACCTACAGTATTTAAGTACATCTTTTAAATGTCATCATTGTCTTCCATAAGGACACTACAAATTTTGTTTCTGTTGATAGTTAAATGCTTCATATACTTTGAATATTTATCATTCAGATCTGAAACTTCAAACTGCCCTCTCTGCTTAGAATAATTTGCAGGGAAATTATTCATTTGGAGAGAATTTAATCTTTGAAGATTTACAGAACATCTCTGACATCTACATTATAGAATTTGTTTGTCTTTGCCAAAATAATGATGATATATTAATATATTCAAGGTTTTGTTTGAATAAGAACAGTTTGCTGAGATTAAAACTTTAAAGGCTCCATGGAATCATTTGAGATCTTTGATGAGAGTCAGCCTTTTCATTCTGTTTCTTATGGAAAAGTATGTGGGGTTTCAAATTTCAACCAACCTGAATGAGACTATGAACTAACTAAAATATACAGTGCTAGAAAACACTGTGTCATCCCTTAAAATACTCTACACTATCTTAAATGCTTTCCCTAGTACATTTATAATGAGAATCACATTGAATTGCCAAATTGATATAAATGCAAGAGTGTGGGAGGAGAATTAGAAGAAAGGTGGATCTAGATATTTTTTTTTTGATGGGCTAATCTTAGAATACATGATCTGGATGGCCTAATTTGATAGGAGAACTATATTCAAAGACTGAGTTCCTTGAGTCAGCTGGAAAACAGAAACAGAAACTGTCAAACATTTCATCTTACCTCAGAACTTGGAAGAGAGGCAAGATGTGTTACAAATTATCATGATGTCATGTTTTGGTTAGTTGGTGGAAACCGACTATGTTATTATTTACTGTCATGTTTGTGTATCTGAAAAATAGCAAAGGAAATGTTCCCTAACCTGCATCTCAGCTCTTAATGTTCATAGTATTTCTTATTTACTATGTCCACTTTGCAAAAACAATAGTAATTGGTTCATTACATCCTATTTGAACAAATGTAATTGCTCATTAAAAAACCCTAATATGCATTAAAAACCTGCACCTATTAAGTTGAGTAAAACTGTCACCAAGAACATCTCCATGAGAATGCATATTGAATTTAGCAAAGTATTCAGCTATGATATCAAAAATAATTTGGACAGTAAATTATGACTTCTACAACATACTGTACATGTAGAATTCTTCTACTCACTGTTTTAATGCACCCTTTTTCATTTTGAAACATCATTGATCTTATTAATATATGTATCACATGAAAATTTATTTGGCATCTTATTTATTAATATGTAAATGGTAAACAAAATTCGAAGAAATAGATAATATTTTTGTGCAAATGAGCAATTCGAGTGGCTACTACAATCATATTTAAAATTTTGTACATTGGCTGAATCACTGATCATTGGAATAAATAAAATAAGTTACATCCGAATTGAGGTTTACGTCCTCCTAACTGCATAGAGCACCTAAACCTTGATTGATCTAAAAAAAAATCAGGTTTATAATTGATCAGTATTTCCATAGGAAGACTGAAGGTTATAAAATAGATTAAGAAACAGAAAGAAGAATACAGAAAACAGTGGCACAATATGATTGACATACAAATCATTGCCAAATGAATACACAAATATGTATTTGCTGACACCAGGAATTCTGACTGACTAATAGGTAATCAATATGTTGAAATATGTAGACCAGTATCTGAGAAATGCTTATAATTTGCCTTTTCCCATCTTGCTTCTTGTACTGCTTTAGTTTGTACCTTCTGACTTCAATTTTATAATCAGATACAATAGTTTTCATTAATATATTTACATTCACTGCAAAAATAATGTAAGTTTAATTAGTTGTTTTCAGAAATAAAAAAATAAAATGCATTATTAAGATAAAATATGTCAGAAAATTCACAACATATAAACAATAACAAAAGTAGAGGAGTACTTTTATTTCATATTTTTAGTTTTTTTAATGCAATTCTGAATATTTTATTTACTATTAGATCAATAGTGAATCAAAAGAAGTCATTTTTATCTTGGTTATAAAGGCTTTTCTCTTTTTGTTTTTATTTTACAATAAAATGTTTTTGATAAACATTAATAAATGATAAAACAAGCAACAATCAATAATATAAATAAAATCACTGCTAGACAACAGGCAGACAATTAGGAAAGAAATCAAACCTGGCAGAATAAAATTTAATTATTCAAAAGTTCAGAAATACCAATTTGGAAGCATTGTATGTGCTTTTCTTTTTAAGCTTATAAAAATAGTGCAGTTTGGTTGACTGGGTATTAGTACAAGGACAACTCAAATAGATACAGCTGAAATTTATTCTGCATGGGTTTGTTTAATGGTGGAGACAGGAATATCAATCTATAAAAGCCTATTTTAATATGCTCTACTAAATAGGTTTACTTTATTACTGGAGGCTGGAAGCTGCCATTTCTAACTGAAAATGGTGAAAATGCAATGCTCTTTCTATTGGTTTATGTAAATCAAAGTATACTTGTAATATGTGAGATCAGAAGTAGTGAGAAAATAAAGGTGAAATCAGAAGAGACGAGAGTTTTTAAAACATTAAGAATAAAAATTCTGTGAGTCAGAATAATAATATTCTTTCTCCTTGTTTCATTTTATTTGCCTTCTAAACATGCTTATGACCATATAGGTATTTTGTTTTGCTTTTCTAAGGACCCAGGGAGTATAGGTGGGAAAAGGCAATCTGCTTAGCATCAAAACATCACCTTCTTCTTCCTGGATTCATCAAAATAAGTCTATATTACATTGTAAAATTTAGTGTGGTTAAATTTATATTTTATTCAATATGTTTTCATCACCAAGCATTTGCATACAATGGTAACAATTACTTTCATTATTAAAAACTATTTTCCCACAGTTACTTTGCTATATTCTTTATAAAATTGAAGTTGCAGTGAGTGCTATTTTTTAAAAATTCTGAATATTAATAACTTTTTTTGATAACTTTAACCAGGGATGGGCAGTATGAAATTCCAAGGCCTCCAGCTTTTGGTTATTAATAGTACCTGATTCCCTCCCGCCCAAGTTTCTGGAAAATGATCTCTGCCTTTTTGACATGGAATAAAAATGGAAAGCAAAGCACTTTCCTAAAAATAACACACAATATGTCAACAATAAGATCAGAACTTGCTTATACTCAAGCATGGAAAAGAAATGAACTTTAGCAAGACAATTTCCTGCATACTTTGCCTTGTCAGGACACTTGGTCGTGTTTCACAAAATCTTGTCCAGCAGTTCCAGGAGCAAAAAAGGGTTT
Organism: Naja naja; assembly: GCA_009733165.1. Taxonomy (NCBI): domain Eukaryota; kingdom Metazoa; phylum Chordata; class Lepidosauria; order Squamata; family Elapidae; genus Naja; species Naja naja. The sequence goes on from CM019155.1 coordinate 32,428,911, forward strand.
TCACTCATGTTATGTATGTACAGCATCTCCAATAGGCGACTGGAAGAATCAAAAGAATCTTAGAGTACGCAGAGGATATGTGCTAGTCTGTTCTGGGTACCAGAAATACCAAGGATAGCCTCAGGTAGACTTGGAGTGATGTAAAACAAAGCAAAATATCTTCATTTTAAAAATTGAAAGCACCATGTAAATATATATTTCACATGGACCTTCACTATAGGGAAATATACATTCCAAATGCAAGAATCTATATTACAATGAATGAATGGCTATTACATGAACTGGCCTTACATGAACTGGCTGTTTTTAACCTGGGCCTGCTGCCAGCCCATGAAAGATCTATTCCCCTGTAGGCGGAATAAACAAAACATTCTGGATCAAAAGGTTTTTTTTTTTCATTTCATGCAATGTTTCTGGGAAAGAAATATACCCACTTCTTCTTCTTTTCCTGGAATTCTTCTTACAAAATAGAAAGTTAAGAAAGAAGAAGAAAATAAACTTTCCCCATTGCGAAGAATCTGAAGTAAAGAGATATTGTCATTGCAACCATTCTTGCCTGAGATAACATGCAGCAGATGGAAAACAATTGATGGTTTCCACATGCTTTATTTATCTGTTCACAATATAGAATATTTGGCCAGGTAACATGGCTCCATTTCAAAGGAAGCATTCAACAAAAGACTATAATTAGAAAGATTTTCAGATGTTGCAATAGTTCTCTGGATAATTTTATAATACAGGATTATAATGGCAAGAAATAACAAGTAAAGAACAGGTGTTTCTTTACAAATTCAAATGGTTCGGGAGTTGAAAACTCTGTACAAAGTAATAACTAGTGCAGTACTTTCTTATGTTCTTGTTAATTGATTATCTCAGTATTGTCCCTCTGCTAAAATCATGGTTGCTAGAACATGTATCATTTTCAATTTAATGCATTGTTTCTGTACGTCCCAAAAGTGCTTTTTTCAAGAGGCAACTGGATTTTCTTTGCTTTTCCTTGAAGATATTTTGCTTCTAATCCAATAAACTTCTTCAGTTCAGACTGAATGGTGGAGAATGGAGAATAGAAAAGTCTTCAAGGAAAAACGAAGAAACTCCAGTTGCCTCTTACAAAAAGTATATTTGGGACAATGATGGCCTGGATGACTGAGAACCCCCAGTGACTTTCCTTCTATATCATCTTTAATTCCACAGTGCTTTGCCTTCTGAACTCTTACATATTTTCTTAACTCTGTATATAGAATTATTCTTCCTAGAGGAAAGGAAGACCAAACTGAGATCATTGTTTATCGTTGTAAGAGAGTCCATTTCCTCCTCATCCTGCAACCAAACAACACATATAGTTTTTTGACATAACTTCATATGTTGGTCTTTGGAACTAAATGGAACACAACCCAATGAAGCTAAATATCTGGAATCTGCCCCTGTGCAGCCATGAATTGTGGTTTTGTAGCCATACTTGGTAGATTACTTGGCACATCAATAAAACTTTGGGAGTGGCATCTATTTTGGTTCTTTCTACAGTACCAGCATCCAGTGATTCTAGCTTGGTAGGCTCCATGTCACTGGTAAGCTGTCAATTTCTATGTGGGACATGGCCCTTAGGCTTTCTATTTTAATTTCAATAAAAGCTGCCCAAGCTTGGAAAATATTGTGGTTTGGTTCTAGATATCAACCGCATAACCACAGTGGAATGTTTCTCCCTCCTGTGCCTGGCCTCAAGTTTTCTGTAGTGGTTTCCATACACTGTCATTAAATTATGCATTTGACCACCCCTCATTGCTTATTCTGGTGTGGTCTTTCCTTTTAAACTGGGTGGATGGAATCAAAAATGCCTATCTTAGAATTAAACACACTGAAGTTAACTGAAAATCTGTATTTAGTGGCCAGCATTGGCTAGAATTCTCTCCTTCTCCATTCCCTACCACTGATTTTCATTTCTTCTTTGCTGATTTTTTTCCCTCCTAAATAAAAATATGTCACTTTTGTTATATACAGTGATCTACTAGCCTGGTTTGTGAGGATATGACAAATACAGCTTCCTAACCTCTATTGCATACTTGTGTTTCTATAAAATGTGTCCTGGTATAAAAAAAAAGGGGGGGGAGAACAGACTCTTTTGCAGCTTCATTTTAGTTTGAAAAAATGTTTTAGTTTAATTTTCTGATGTCCCTCCATTATTTTCTCTCTTCTGAATCAGTTATTACTTATTATAAAACTTCAAAAATAATCAAAAAATTTTCATGGAGCTAAAGAGGAATTTTATCTTTGTGTATGGTCAGACCAAACAACATTTTGATAGGCATACGTAGTAAATATTCTGACTTACTATAAATTTGTTGTGTTTCTTTCTTGGATCCCATATGCCTTTTATGAAAAATATTCCTAATACAAAAAAATGAAGGGTACAAAAAAACCATGGAAAAATTAAATAATCCAATGAGCTATTTGGGTCACTCAGTCTAACAAGATAATTTTTATCAAGCTTTTCTGCTAACTGCTCAAGTCAAGCACTTCTTATGTGATAGGATATCCTTTTCCAAGATAAGCAACTTGGTGCTATAAAATAACATTTGATTAAAGGCAAAACTTTACATTTGTGAAAGCAGGCCTGGCATGTTTTCAAATCTTTTGACTACTCCTTAAAACATTCAGGTCACAAGCTATATTTTATGAGGTCAAATTATAAGAATATTGATGAAGTGCCAAACCACATATGGTGACAAAATCATCAAACATCTTAAAAAGAATGTCTTTGCAATTTAAAAAATGCCCTATCTTTCCCAGATGGCTTATATTGTGGATATCCTAAAGTGCATCACAACATTTGTTTGGTTTAAGATGTGGGAGCAAGATCTAGTGATAGAAATCATAAATATGTCCTCATTGGCCGTAGCATTGTTGATATAGTACAATTTTATCAAACAATAAATAGTTTATTACTTGCTGATTCAAATACATTTTGGTACAACTCCTTATGAGATTCAAGGTGCCGGTGCTGACCTATAAAGCCCTTCATGGCATTGGACCAGGATATATGCGAGAGACCGTGCTGCCGATAACAGTTTCCCGACGCCCCGTGTGCTCCCATCGACAGGGCCTTCTCCAGGTGCCGTCGACCCGGCAATGTCGGCTGGCGGTTCCCAGAGGTAGGGCCTTCTTGGTGGGAGCACCCACCCTATGGAACCAGCTTCCCCTGGACCTCCGGGTGGCCCCTGACCTCCGCTTCTTCCGCCGTGACCTAAAAACTTGGCTGTTCCAACTAGCCTACCCGGGCTGATGGGGGGGGGAGGGTTTTAAATTTATTTTAATTGGCATATTTATGAGACCTTTGGTTTAATTGTTTTTTTTTATATTTGTATATTTGTATTGGATTGTTTTATTTTGTAAGCCGCCCTGAGTCCTTCGGGAGATAAGGTGGCATATAAGTCTCATAAATATATAATAAATATTAAATCATTAGGAAAAGCAAGATAAACATTTTTAAGGTGTTACTCTTGCAGTGAGAATCAATGGAAATTCAAAGTAGTTAACATTGGCAAGATAATGTATGATGTTGTCTTTCATGAGCTGCCTAATGTTCTTTTGAAAATAATTTATCTAGAATTGCTTCCAGCCAGGTAAGTGTTGCACTGGTCTAGTAATGATCTCCTCCAAGAACACCTAACTTCAGTGAAACCCACTAAGTTAGTGAGATAACACCTAGCAATTAGAAGAAGTCCCCCTCCTTAGGGACCACTTAACAGACCTACCTGTACCTGTGTTAATGTTTTTCTTCTGGTGCCAAGCAAAAATATCTTGACTTTCATTAGCCACTTACATAATTTCCTATCTTTAGGCTGCTACAAAGGTGTAAATTTTATTCTTTGGTTCTCAGTTTTAAATTAATTTCTTGGTATAAAGGGATTTTTTCTGTTTTATAACGGTTTTTTACTTTATAATTTGTTGTTCTTAGCATGTCTTTGTTAGCTATTTAGGTAATGGTTTGTTATAATGGTTAGGCTAGAAATCCAGAGATTGTGAATTCAGTCTTCTTTTGGTACAAACCCAGTTGGGGGACTTTGGCCGGTCACTCTTTCTCAGCCTTAGGAAAGCAGGCAATGGCAATCCACTTCTGAAATGCTTGACAAGAAAACTGCAGGCTTAGTCCTGGCTGTCACTAGGACTGAGCATTGACTTAAAGCCACAGGAAAAAAAAGTTTTATAAAGAACTTTCTATAACTTACATAGAAAATTACATTATAGAAAAGAAATAGTTGTCTAAATTATAGACTTACAGTGTTTTCCAAGAGATAAATTTCCATGATTTAATCAGGATAGTACAACAATTCTTGCCTTCAACTGCTGTTTGTTGCCATTCCTTTTTTCCCCCTCCCCACAAACAAAGAAATGAAGACTACACTTCCCTTTCTGCTAGTGAAAAAGCACTAGAGCATTTTAAGCTACAAATTCATAGTTTGGAGAGGCTTTGGATTTCTGAGGCAAGTTACCAGATTACAGTTCCCTAAGACTCATATCTAGGCCTATTGAGAAGACATAATAACATGGACAAACATGGTTAGATAATAAGCTTAAAGAAAAGGATTGAGCCTTGAGAGTATGTGAACCAGAGAATAGTGGCTAGATCTATTGAAAGATAAGCTATTAGGCAATAAAGACTAGTTGTGAAAGAAACTGAGCACATACAAAATAAAAGCAAAACCTAATGTTATACAAGACTATGTGACTTATTTCTTGCCTCTTGTATAACTTGGGTGGGTGGGTGGTCTTAGGTACCTTTGCTTTTTTAGAAAAATCTTCAAAGTTAGCCACTGCTAACTTTGTAGGGAGCCATTGCTCCCTATAAAAAAGAAATTACCTGCACAACTATTCAGTCATGCAATATTCTGAATTAATTTATTTTGAACACACTGTCTAATGTTCAAATATCTCAAATTAGTATGTTTAGATCTTGTTTTAACAGCTAAATCAGTAGCCATACTAATTGCAGATTGATTGTCTTCATAAACAATAAACGGATCATGTACAGTAATTCCAATATCCTTCAACAATTGTTTATAATATATCAATTCTGTACACATTAATGATAAACATGAGAATTCCACTTCCATAGTGGATAAATTAATATGTTGTTGCCTAATAGACTTCCATCCTATTAAAGCATTACCCAACATTACCACTATACCTGATGTTGACTTATGAGTCATTATATCAGTAGCAAAACTTGCATCAGCATATGCAGTTAACACTAATTCATTACTTGGTTCTAAATATAATGAATAATGGATTGTGTGTTTTAAATACTAAGTATTCACTTAGCTGCTTGCCAATGCCTTTCATTTGGTTCAGCGTTATACCTAGCCAATTGGTATAAACATTGGTTTATATCTGGTCTAGACCAATTACCCAGATATGATAGACTACCAATTAAGGATTGATATATTTCCTTATCAGACATAGGACTTTTAATATCACTATGTGTAAATTCCTTACTCATTGGTGTCTTAGCAGATTTACAATGCTCCATGTTATAGCGTTTTAATAATTGGCTAATCTTCTTGGCTTGTGAAATTTTAAAACCTTTATTCGTTTTCACTATATCAAAACCCAAATAATGCTTAATTTCCCCTAAATTTCTAATCCTGAATTTTTCCTGTAATCTATAAACAAAATCATTTGCTTCTTGTTCAGTTTTAGTTATAATTGCTATGTCATCCATAAATAACAGTAATAGAGAAATTAAACCATCTTTTTCTCTTCAGAACAAACAAGGTCTCCACCACCCTCTGGGTCTGCTGCATCGATAAGAGAAAAAGTTTTGTAAGTTGGTTTAATCGTTTTCTTGAAAGGACACCAGGAAACAGTGAAGCAAAATAAATAAAGTCAGCTCTAACTTAGCTTAAACATGGTTCTGTATTTATGCATACTTTCCCTTACAACCACTTATTATCCAAATACATCATTGGAGTTAATATCCGGAGCTTCTTACTTATTCCCTCATTATGAGGGCCTTGGTGGTGCAGGCTGTTAATAGCCTAGCACTTAGTTCCAGCTGCCTGTAATTATTGCAGGCTCAAATCCCACCAGGCTCAAGGTTGACTCAGCCTTCCATCCTCTCAGGGTAGGTAAATTGAGGACCCGAGATTGTTGGGGGCAATAAGCTGACTTCGTAAAAATGCCACTTAGTAATGAGCAGGCATATACAATGGAAGGAAGGCTATTGCTGAGCGCATTGGGTTGTATCCCAAAAATTGTAAGCCCCCCTGAGTCTCTGGAGAAGGGCGGGATATAAATATGATTATTATTATTATTATTATTATTAATAATAATAATAATAAGTACTATGCTTCATTATCTTGTTATTTAAACCACCCCCGTTACTGCAAAAGACCCCATCCTAACACCAACAGCTTCTCTGCAATATCCCGTTCTACACAAAACACCCCCGTGTATCCATCAAGATCGTTGCTGTCACTTGGTCGCCACCCACATTGTCATCCGGCATGGGCAGCAGTGACGACGCGCCTCTGATCTGCAGAATCCCCAAACTGGTGTGTCCGCCTCTTCCGTGGTCCAGAGCTGTGCTGGCTGGCACGTGTGTCACGTGTGCGCAACACAAGGATCAGCTATACCAGTTTCAAAACCTATTGAAACTAATTCCTTTACAATACATTTATTCCATTCATAACCGGATTGCTTTAGACCATAAAGATTTTTCTTTAATTTCCAATAATCAGTTTTTCCATCATCCTTTAAACCTAATGGCTTTTTCATATAGATGGTATGTTGTAAAGGTGCGTGTAGATATGCAGTTTCAACATCTACACGGTTTATTTTACATTTATTCTTAGCTGCCCAAACTAATGCTGCTCTCAATGTATTTGCTCTCAGACTCGGTGCAAACACTTCATCATAGTCCTTATCTGACTGAGCAAATCCTTGAGCAACTAATCTTGCTTTATGGGTAATAGTCCCATCCACACCAGTCTTTATCTTATACACCCATTTGCAACCTATTGCACGCTCACCTAGTGGTAACTTTACATCCTCATATACTAACGATTTTAACTCCCTATTCATAGCTTCCTGCCAAGCTACCTGATCCTTTGTAGAATACAGTTTTATTTCATTGAAATTAGAAGGTTCTGTATTAACCTGACATACAATGCTTGCTTGTATGCTTCATATACCATTTCAAAATGCTGTTTTGCATGTTCATTTTCTTGAGCTCACAAGGCTTAGTCCAATGACAATTGCATAAAGGTGTATTGTACTGGTAGTCCAAAAGAAGAAACAGTGTCTTGCCACCTTAATTATATGTCACCTTAATTATACTAACACATAATTATTGAATAGGTGATTAAAGAAAGGAAGGCCCATCCTTATCAATCCTAAGTAAGAATAATCAGGATCACATTGCAATATTTGAAACTGAAGGAAATTCAGTGCATTTGCATACATCCATACTGCAGTAGATTCTACTTCAAAATCTTGTGCAATAAAAGTATACTTGTGACAATATAATAATTGGAACTACCTTAAAATCTGGTGAGTGAGGTCTTCTCTAGCAATAGCTTCATTAATTCTTCTTTCTCGATAGCTGGGAATCCACGAGTCTCTCCTTCCATTGTCAGGTAATTCCTTTAGGCTAGATATTAGCTTATTGATATCTTTGTGTCCCAATGAACTTAACTCAGTCAACACAACTTGGCAAAACTTCATCTTATGTGTCACTTGTGCTCTTTCCCAACCAGGAGGCCTTTTTTGCTCATGGCCACTCATACCTTAATCAATCCTTCTGATTGGACTATGTAAACGTGGGGCTGCCCTTGAAGATCATTCAGAAGCTTTTGTTGAACCAGAATGCAGCATTGCAAGATGTTATATGTCCAATTTGTTATGTCCAAGTGTGAACTGCATTAGTTTCCAGCAGATTTTTGTTGTAAATCAGGGTACTGGCAATCACCTTTAAAGCCCTACATGGCATAGGACCAGGTTATATGTAGGACTGCATTTTCCCAAGAACATTTTCCTACTCCTTATGCTCCCATAGGAGAGCATGTTCCAAGTTCTCTCTTTTGAATGCTGTCATTTTACAAAATTTAAGAAGTGTTCTTTTTGGTGGCTACCTTTGGGCTCTGGAATATCTCCACCCATTCCCTCATTATACGGATATAGAAAACGGTCCAATTCTCCTCATCTTTACAAAAACCATTAAGACCTGTTTTCCCTTTGGGTCCAGTTTAGTGGGATTCTCCTTTTGTTATTTTTATTATGGTGTTTGGTTACCAGATTATAATTTGTATTTCATATTTCTATATTTAGAGTCACATTAGTGGCACATTAGAGTTTGAGCTGGGCAGCTCTATGATTTCAGTAAACAAACAAACAAAAGAGGCAAATTAAATCAGTAGTGGTCTTTGAATATTTGTCTCTAAAGGAATTGAGTATGCAAAAATGAGTATTGCATACTCAATAAAGATATTGAGTATGCAAAAATGTATTCTATTAAATACATGTCATATAAAAAGTGGGCATCTTCAGTGCAATACATAAGATATTCACCTTTGATTCTTTACATTGCAAGGCACTATTTTTTTCACCCAGTAAATGATTTTGAACAGAAGAATTTAATTTTCTTCTTAGAAACTCCAGTTTCTTTTTTTTATCTAAGAATCCACATATTTTTTACATACCTTTGGGAGGTATTCCTGCCCTATCCTTTGCCCCATTTCTCCATCAAGCACATATCTCTGCAGGACCTTTTGAAAATATAGAGAAAATAGTAGGGAACATATATAATTGAATCTCCCCACTTCCTACATACACAGTTTTCATCAAATTATCTTCAAAAGGATTTTAAATGAAGAAAGTATGTGAGCAAGATTTAAAGTCAAAAAAATGTAAGGAGGAAATGGCAAACAAATGTAACATATAAAAAATCTAATGTCTTTTCATTTATAAGAAAATTTCTTCCTATTTCAACAATCAAAATATTTTTATTATTCATTAAATAATATTTATTAAATGTAGATTAAGATCCATCCTGAAATTACTTTGACAGCTAATAATATACATTTATTTGGTATTTTTTGGTTATGACTTTTCTTTAATACTGCACCTTCTTATTCTTCATGAATACATAACAAATGGTTATAGATTTTATAATGAACACTGTCAATGCTGATATTCATATATTTGAAATATGACCCTGGTGCTGAAAAGAGAAATATTTGAATTAAGCCAGCAGTAGATAAAAGATTTGTAGTAACTCTTTGTCTTGCTAGTTGCTTAAATTCACACAAGAATCTTTATTGTTTAGAACTTAGTTGCAGACACAAGCACAGATAAGACAGTGACTACAGTTTTAATAATAGGGTTTGACATGAAGACTACATTTCATGTATATAAATCAGCATGCCCATATAAAAGAGCATCTTTTATTATATAAATGGATTATGCAAGGTTCTGACAAAAATTAAACTACATTTGCAAGTGGCAGTTGTTTCACACTCTACTTACTGTGATTGTACTGTACATCCAGATGTAGGCAAACCAATTAAGAGCCTTCAACCCTTCTCCCCACCCCAACAAATTCCCATAATAGTTTCACAGTATTCTGGGAGATTTACTTGTTTTCTGCACATAGCAGATATATTTTATAAATGATAAGTGTTCATGACTGGTTCTAAGGTTTAATGCAGTTTCCTTAAATGGTCCTGCAACCATCACCATACATGTAGTTCTCAATTTATGACCACAATTGAGCCCAAAATTTTTGCTGTCAAGTGAGTAATTTGTTAAGTGAGTTTTGCCCCATTTTACGATCTTTCTTGCCACAGTTGTTAAGTGAATTACTGCACTTGATAAGTTACATAATTATTAAGTGAAGCTGGCTTCCCCATTGACTTTACTTGTCAAAAGATTGCAAAAGGTGACCTTGGGACACATGACCTTGGGACACGGCAACGGGACACGGCAACAGTAATAAATATGAACTAGCTGCCAAGCATCTGAATTTTGATCATTGGGATGCTACATAAGTTGTAACTGTGAAAAATGATCATAAGTCACTCTTTTCAGTGCTGCTGTGACTAAATGGACTGTTGTAAATCAAGGACTACCTGTATTCCTATAACCATACCTGGATATTTGCCTAACACATATAGTAGATGTCCTGAAAGCCTTGACTCTTTTATTACTTGATGAAAACTGTGTACCTCTCTGAGGTCTGAGTATTCCCATGGATCACTCATGAATAAAATTATAATTTATCTCTAAACCAGAAAAATTGCAAAATGGGAAATCCACTCCTAGAACGCAATAATGCAAATAAAATTATATTAATTTCCTGACTAGATAACAGCCAGCAAATCAGGAATAACCAACCATTTGTGTGACAATATACTGAGTTTGGACATATGTTGTTGCCTTTTAACTTTATTCAGGATGTGGCTTGAAGAAAACAGGCTTAAATTGATTGAGATGACTAAATTCAACAGAATACTCTAGATAAGGCAAGAGTAGAGGCTTCATGATTATACATAAAGATTCAAAGAACTGAGGTATTCCAAATGGAAAATAGGGGTGATGCTTCTTTCTCTCACTTCCTCATTTCCTTTCTGTACATTTTTAGAGTTTTTGAATATTGAATCTATCAGCTATAAAGAAGGCAAGCAAACACATTTAGGGTCTTTGTTTAAACTGCAGAACTGCAGGACATTTTGCACAAGATGGCCCTGCTAAGTTTTGCATCAACCAATAAGTCTTGTAGGTTAGAATAGTAAATATAATGAATAGTCCTGGTTTATCAGAAGTTAACTGGGTCCTCTCCTCTGACAGAGTTATATTAAATATGGTTGAGGCGTATGATACTCAGCACTGACGTTTGATATAGATATGTCAGGCACCAAAATCCAAAGCCCCTCGGCCTTGCCAGGGTTCACATATTTCCTCCAATCCATGTGTTCACATCTTTAAGATACCGGGATAAGATATTCATAGTATCACTTAATTCATCAGGGGTAGAATAATTGGTACCATCAGCACACTGATACCTCACCCCATAGCAATGGATGAGCAAGCACCATATAGATGCACTATATAGGCAAAGAGCACTGAACCCTGTGACAACACTCACCCTAATCCTCTGAGTCAATCCTGATGGATATCATGGCCAATGGTATTGAAACCCACAAAGAGGTCAAGTAGGATGGATGTACAATCCTGCCTCTCGTCAACCAATGCTGTTTCTGTTCTGTACTCAACCCTGAATCTCAACTAAATCTATGATTTAAATCTATTTGCTCAGTAATCAAATTTTCAATCACCTTCCTTCCAAAAGAGAGTCAAGAGTCGGGGTTGGAGGGGGTCGGGTGGGAGTGGTGGAGTCCCGGATGGAGTAGTGGGGGCCTTGATTCCCAGGGTGGTTGGAATGGGTAGGAGTCGAGGAGGAGGGGGGGCCGATGTTAGGGGAGCGCCCCGCTGCATTCAAGCTGTATGCTCCACCCTCACCTCTTCTCAATTTCTGGGGTTTGGGGATCCAGGGCCCCTGGGCCCGCTGGTGTATTTTAATGCCAGGTCTGTGGTGAATAAGGTGCTCCTCCTCCGGGAGGTTATTGAGGAGGAGGCTGCGGACCTGGCTTGTATCACCGAGACCTGGTTGGGGCCAGAGGGCGGTGTCCCTCTGGTTGATATCTGCCCCCCAGGTTTTCAGGTTATGCACCGTCTCGACCCCAGGGAAGGGGTGGTGGGGTGGCTGGTTATCCGGGAGGCCCTGCTTCCAAGGGAGGCCCCTGCTCCTGAGATTGGCGGGTGTGAGTCCCTCCTCATGAGGTTCGGGCCTCATGGTCAGATGGGCGTGCTGCTTACATACCTGTCCCCCAGCTGTGTATCAGCCCTGCCTGGGCTGCTCAATGCCGCCTCGGGGTGGTGGTGGAGTTCCCGGAGCTTATAGTTCTGGGGGACTTCAACCTCCCTCCTGGGTGCGCGGGGTTGGCCCAGGAATTCATGGCTTCCATGGAGTCTATGGGTCTGACCCAGTTAATAGCCCCACTCACGAGGGGGGCAATATGCTCGACCTGGTTTTTTCTCGAGCGGTGGCAAGGGGATGGTGTTATTGTAACCCATCCGGTTCCATGGTCAGACCACTATCTCCTACGGCTGGCCTTCCAACAAGCTGCCCTACACCGCTGGGATGAGGAGCCGCCTAGATGGTTCGCCCCAGGTGCCTGATGGACCCTGAGAGGTTCCAGGCAGAACTGGGGTTTTTCCTGCATCCTTACCCACAGCCCTGTCGAGGTCCTTGTGGCTACCTGGCAACAGTCGGCTGCGGGGCCCTGGACAGGGTTGTCCCCATGCATCCCCTTACTAATGCAGATCCCGTTGGCCTGGTACACCGAGGGCTCCGGGAGATGAAGCATCGAAGGGGACTAGAGAGTAGGTGGAGGGTGACCCGCCCGTGATCCCGAGCCCAGCCCAGAGCCTTATTAGGACTTACCTGGTGGTGGGGGCGCAGGAGACTTTACTCTCGCCCTCATAGCATCCTCAGATAACTGCCCGCCACCCTGTTTGGGGTTGCCCGCTCCCTCCTACACTTGGGGGAGGTGGTGGACCCTGTGGGGGCAGAGCTGAGGAATTTGGTCTTTATCTGCAGGATAAAATTGCTCGGATCCGGGAAGGGTTGCCGACTTGCAGGGTCTGGAGAGGGGAGGCGAGTGGTTTGGCTAATGTCATCTGGACTGAGTTCGATCCTGTTTCTGAGGATGAAGTGGACAGGATCATGCGCTGAGCTCCACCACATGTTTATTGGACCCGTGTCCTTCCTGGTTGGTTTATGCCTCTAGGAGGTCACGCGCGGCTGGCTCCGGGCAGTGGTCAATGCTTCATTGAGGGAGGGCTGTTCCCTGCCGCCTTGAAAGAGGCGGTGGTGAGGCCCTTCTGAAGAAGCCTGCCTTGGACCCAGCCGTGTTGAACAACTTCGTCGGTCCTCCAACCTTCGCTTTAGCTAAGGTTGTTGAGAGTGTGGTGGCACAGCAATTGCCACTTTTCCTGGAGGAAGCGGACTACCTGGATCCGTACCAATCGGGCTTCCGACCCAGGTACAGCACGGAGACAGCATTGGTAGGGCTCGGGACAGGGGTTTTTCCTCTGTCCTGGTCCTGTTAGATCTCTCAGCTGCTTGATACATCAACCATGGTATATTGTTGCGGCGTCTCGGGGGGTTGGGAGTGGGTGGCACTGTTTTACAGTGGTTCTCCTCCTACCTCTGGACGCCATAAACAGTGTTGGCAGGGGGCAGAGATCGACTCTGAGGTCTCTCACTTGTGGGGTACCTCAGGGTCGGTTCTCTCGCTCTCTTGTTCAACATTTATATGAAGCCGCTGGGGAGATCATCCGTGGTTTCGGGTGAGTTATCATTAGTATGCTGATGATACGCAGTTATATATCTCCACCCGACCACATCAGTGATGCTCTCTCCGTGATGTCCCGTTGTTTGGAAGCGGTGCAGATCTGGATGGACAGGAACATGCTCCACTCAATCCAGCCAAGACAGAGTGGTTGTGCATACCGACATCCCGTCCAGTTCTGAGGTTCCATCTTTGGTCATGGGGGGAGGTGTTACCCCCCGTGGACAGGGCACGGAACCTGGGGGTCCTCCTGGACTCGCGGCTCAAGTTGGAGAAGCAGGTGGGAGCCGTGGCCAGGGGGCCTTTGCCCAGGTCTGGCTGGTTCGCCAGCTGCCCATATCTGGACTGGGATGCCCTGCTCACGATTACTCAGGCCCTCGTGTCTCCCGACTGGACTACTGTAACGCTCTCTACTTAGGACTGCCCTTGCATACCACTCGGAGGCTTCAGCTGATGCAGAATGCTGCTGGTAGTGCTGGGAGCCTCCCGATACTCCCATGTTACACCCCTCCCAAGTGACTTGCATTGGCTTCCAGTTGCCCTCGGGTGAGATTCAAGGTTTTAGTGTTAACATTCAAAGTCCTACATGGCATGGGTCCAGGATACTTACGAGAACCACTCCTCCCAGTTTCAAGTACCAACTGCCTTGTACGGGCGCATAGGCAGGGCCTCCTCAGGGTGCCATCTGCAACTCAATGTTGCTTGGCGGGACTCGGGAGAGCCTATTCTGTGGCGGCCCCACTTTATGGAATCTCCTTCCACTGGAGCTCGGCTTGCTCCTGATCTCCACTTCACACGAGTTAAAACCTGGCTGTTTTACAATCTGGGCTATGCTGACTCCTTGGGTTTTCTTGATTTTAATCTTTGGGGTTTTAATGTTAATTCGCTTAGTTTGTTTAATACGCTTTTAGGTAATTTATTGTTGTATTTTCTTTTAATCTGTGAGCCGCCCCGAGTCCTTTGGGAGAGGTGGCGGCATATAAGTCGAATTAATAAATAATAAATAAATAAGATATTGGGCAAAGTTGTCTAGAATGGCAGGATCAAGCGATGACTTCTTGTGGGGCTGAACCAAAACCTTTTAAGAGGTAAAGAAACCACCACCTCACTCAAAGAAGAATTAATTACTACTAGAACTCACTCAGACAACACCATCTGGGCTAATTTAATAAGCTAGGTAGAACATGAATCTAAAGAGCAGGTGGATAAGATCACACAGTCATAAGACCCCAATCCTAGAAATGCAAGATTGAACTCACCTAAGATCTCAAGTCTGGAGACCTTCACTGCCAAACCAGAAATGGACCCAAGTAGCTCAAGTAGAGAGATTGCAGTGTAGTGGGGAGGTTGGTACAACAACAGTTGTTACATCCTCTAAACCCCACTCCTTTAACTTCAAACTAACCACTATTGACCTCACCCCATTCCTAAGAGGTCTGTAAGGGACGTGCATAAGTGCACCATCGTGCCTACCGTCCCTGTCTTATTGTCCCCATTTATTCGTACCTATTTCCTGTATTCTTACTCATGTTTATACTTATATCTATTATCTTGTAAGCGATTGACAAATAAATAAATAAAATAAAAATAATCTCTAGAGCCCAAACTAATAAACTGGGTCTAACATTTGATGACCAGTGATGTAGTGCTCCTGAAAGCCATGAGAGATTCCCAGGTGACAATTGCCACACCTCATCTTCTGCCCCAGAATCTTATTGATGCACACTTGAAACCTAGCTGGGCATATCTCTGAAAGGGTTTTGCCAGCTACTGGACCCAGCCAGATGTTGATGATATGTGCCAGGTTAATCCTAATCAATCATTAGATCACTAAGGAGGGAGGCCTTATTATAGACCAATCTGGCACTTAGAAACAAAGCCAAAAGCCAGGATCATTGAAGGTGTGCTGACAGGGTATTGGCACTGAGATCAAGGAGCTGGAATGGAAAACCAGTATAAGACAGCAGTCCCACTTCCCCCAGAATGGCCTACTCCCTGTCTTCCACTATATCTACCTATGCCTGTCACCACAATTATATTATGGCTTGCCTCATCCCAACCTATAATAGCCCCATTTCCATATCCAAACCTCTAAAGATCCAAGATGGAAAACCTCAATTGTCCTCTTTAACCAGGTCTGGAAGGAGAAGCTGGGCACCCTAAGGCACTTTAGTTTATAAGATCTCTGTGCCAGGATTCCCAGCCATGACCACCCCCCTCACTGTAACATACACTCAACAGCACATTCATACAGAATCTCTTTGGGTAATAAAATGGACAGCATATTAATTAAACAGAACATACTAATAATATTTTGTTCTGTTTACAATGTAGGAGTTCTTATAGTTATGGGCAGTATGTTATGTAGGAGTGGCTTTTAAACATTGAAACTTAAGCTCTTTCAGATACTAAGATGTCACATTTCACATAGAATTTTGTCAAAAGCTAAAGAGATAAGTCACCACTGCTGATTTCACTAGTTGTGAAGATTCAACATAATAATTTACTTTTATCTGCTTACTTTCTTCTGTTCCCCCCCCTAAACTTAACAACAAATAAAATAAAAATAACTTCTAACTTTTAGAGTTTGGATGATGAACCTACAAGTCACGTATAGCTTACTATCCCCCACCATTCTTCATTGTCATCAAGAGAATTTATTTGGCAGCAGAATGGCCCATGTAGGTCTTTGCAATACAAAGAAGTAGAAGAAAAATAAATGTAGAACTATATCTCTTGAAGTTTAGGCGGGGGAATTGAAAGCTAACTCCCTCAAATGTTGCCCATATCAGGAACAGAGATAAATAGTATCCTGCCAATTATCACCTTAATGATTTGTGTAATTTTGGTATTTGTTTTATGATTACATTTTTAATTATATCTCACAATGGAATAGTCTCTGCTATTTTATTATCACATCCTATTTAAGCTTATTTTGCAAGCTATTAAGACAACTTAGTGTAATGTTCAATTAATTTTAGATTATGCCTAATTACCTACTGACATGACTTATAAATGATGCATTAATGCAAGATAACGCTTTGGGCGACTGTAATAGTTTTTCAGACTTTCTCAGAAACAACATTTAAATTGAAAAATAGGAAGGGATTACTGTAATTATAAAATGTGTCCAAGTGATAAAGTGTAGAATTCCAAATGTTAATGAATTAGAATCGAAGCAAGAAATGTAAATCAAAGAATTTAACATGATAAACATGTGCTTTTCTATCATTAGATTTCTTCAGGTCTGCTTTTAAATTTTCAGGTTAATTGATGACCTCTTAAAATTCCACCGGATTGCATGAATGAGAATTCAGATGACAGCAATAGTTGTATTTGTAAGTTGTAAATTACAGGTAGCCTTTGATGTGTGACTGTAATGCAATCTGCTCATGTTGTGACAGTCACAAAATGGGTCATCATGTGACCAACCTGATTTACTGACCTCTTGTGGCAGTTGATAAGTGAATCACTATGGTCATTAAGTGAACACAATGGTCTTTAAACAAAGCCATTGTTCGCTATGAAGCATTTTAATTAAAAACCAGAAATAAACTCACATTTTTGGCAAAATGTAAATCGTGATAACATCATTGTCATCAATGTGGGCTGGTTGCTGAGTAACCCAAACGTGGCCACATGACCAAGGAAGGCTCTGGCAGTCAGAACTTCAGAACTGAATTGTAAATACCTTTGGGGAAGGGCTCCTGTTGTTACTTTGAACAATGACTAAGTGCCTCGTTGTAAGTCGAGGAGTACCTGTATTTGTTCCATAATTTGATAGTCTGTTATGTCCAGTTCAATTTTCAAAAAGATAAGAGCAATATCTCTGAAAAACAGTGTTGGGCTCAAAATGAAGAAGGTTAAATTTGATTTGTTAATCTTCTTCCTCACCCTCCTTTCTCTTTTTTGTCAGCTAAAGATTGCATACACATAACCCTGTCTTAATTTTATTCCAGCAATCCTGCAAAGCAGGACTGAGAATGACCCAAAAATAAATGAATGTATTTCCACAACCTGGGCTTCTCTGATTAGCGATAAGATCTTAACAAATATTTTGATTGATTTTACTAACCTGTTAATATATAGTCACAACAGTTCCACTTTACTGGGCTGTTGACTTTAATAGAAAATATTAAGTGAAGAAAAAAAAACAATGTATTGACATAGGATGTGATTAAAAAGAAGAAGCAAAGGAATTTAAATGAACATTTTGTTTCTGGGCCTCGTGATTTCCATGTTTCAATACTCTGGGAAAAATTAAAAATAAAATCAAATAAAAAGGATTTGTAAACCCAAAGTAAAAGGCATTTTGTTGAGCCTATTTAACAGGAAAATTTTGTGAGTTATGATAGACAATTCATTATGACTTATCACACTGCGTTCCTTGACTTGGAGGTTGCCCAAACACAACTAAGTTAACATGGGGATTTGGTTACTTCTTATTTGAAGGGAGGGTGGTCTCACAGGGGAAGAACGGTGTTCTTTGACAAGCTGAAGAGCTTCTTTTGTAGCTACCTGTGTTGTATTTAACCTTTTTAACATTAGGTGCTTAGTTCAATCAAATGTTTTTTGACAAAAATGAAGAGTGAAAATTGTGGCATGCCCTTTTGGAGGAAAAAAATGAGGTTTCTTATTATCATAGTTTTTTAAAAATAATCAGTAGATAAAAGGGCATAAAAGCATGTTATAAATTATTGTAAAATGGAACATTTTTTTCTTATTATTTTTCCCCTAGATCATGTGGCATTTAATTAAATAAGAGTGAAAGGTCAGAAGAATAACCTCTTTTTAAGTGTATTTTAAAAGTATGTTTTGTTTTATATTTAGAGTAATGCCATATTCCATACAATATGTATAATTATCACTTCCTTGCTTATGACAAGTAAAAACAAATCTGGAGTCTAATGTAGTCCTAAAGTTACACTTTTTGGTTCTATAGTTCACTTTATTTCTTGTTAAAAATTGATTTGTTTGTTTATTTACTGGGTCTTCACTTACAAAATGGTAACTAACTGGCCTTGGGACTACTCCAAAAAATAAAATGAATGAGACAGAAATGAAAGATCCATATTCCAAGTCTTGTTAAGGTCTTAATATGCTTGAAGTTTATAAATAGGTTAGTTAGTTAGGTAACTAACTTTATAGCAGACTACAACAATTTGGCAAGGAAAATGTGTCTGATGGTGTACTCTGACCAGTCCTTGACCAAAAATTTGTTGCTGGATTGCCTACCATCTGTGGAACAGTCACCTCAGAATTAGATGCTGGAGTTGTCAAGGAATAGCAACAAAGAAATGGAGAATGCAACACATATCTAACCCAGCCTCCCTGTTTGCCTGTTTCCCTCAGATGTGATGAAGGTAGTCTGTAGCAAAGTAAGAGTAAATTTGTAATATTTGTAATATGCTCCTCCGCCCCGCAAACAGCAATATGGTAGTCCAGAGAGTCAGTGTATTGGGCTACTCTTTGTAATAGTGACCTGGCCATTTTCAAAATTACTCTTAAATATTATAAATTTCAGTCTTCCAATCTTTTTTCTCATTGTAAGAAATTCTCCACTCAGATCTCTGCAATTTAATGTAATATATTTGATGAATTTGTTCTTTCCCTTCTTTATAATGCAAGTAGCCCATTTTGGAAAGCTTCTTGTGAACAAACTGATGGTTCTTTAGAAAAGGCAGACATTGGCAAGTCTTTGAATGGCAGCATGTCTGCATACCTGCATTATGAATGTTGCTATGAATTCTCTGAATTTCCTGATGCACCATTCTCTTTCTTTCAAGGACTTAATACTTTTTCAATAAAAATAAATTCAATTTGTGGCTCTATTTCAAGTCAGTTGGTTTGATGGTAGGAATAGAGCAATTCCAGTTTTGGATTTAGAGAGCTGTATGGCTGGCTCTCTTTTCATGTGGTTGCATGAGACATTCTTAGAAACCCCAAACATTTTTGAAGATCCTCTACTGGAGACATTCACGATTCATTCCTCCCTTTTTACCATTAATCCTTCATGTTTTAACAAGCACTAAAGTTAAGGCAGCCTACACTCTTTCCTGTCAAATTGCCCTGCTTTCCCATATTATTTTTCTTGAATAAAGCAATCTGCTCCCTCCAGTCCATATCCTTGTAAATCAAAGGAATAGATGTCAACACATGCCATATGAAAGTCTAAACTTCCTTTTTTTAATTAAATGGGATTTTGACATTTGGTTTGAAGTGTTTGCTTTTCTTTTATTTCCCATTTTTTGCATACGCACACATAAATACTAAAAAATCTATGAAAAATCTATGAATTGTTTTTATTGGGGAGAAATCTCACTTTTTCCTCTGAAACCACAAGTAATTTCTAGCTCCAAAATCTGCAATATCCTTCCCTAACTATTTAAAAGTTGATGCTTTTTACTGAAGCAAATGCTGTCTCTCTTTTTGTCAATAATTTTGGTATTTCATTCATGGATAGTAAACTTTTAAAAAGAAACTTCAGTCAATTCTGTTATGTAATGATGCTATTTGGAATCAAATGAATTTACCCCCTCATTTCCAAATGTATCTGGAGGGAAACGATCTTGTGACATTTCGGAAGCGGAAGAGGGCGGTCTTTCTCACGCACTGCGGTCCGGCAGTTTTCAAGATGGTGAAGGCACTGGCGGGAGCTGCAGACGTGAAGGTAATGGACTGGCCTGACTTAGAAAAACTGTTAAGAGCCCATTACGCACCAAAAGTATCATGCCTCATTAAGAGACACGAGTTTTACCGTCGTGATCAAGGGGAAAGCGAAAACGTAAACGACTTCATGGCAAGTTTAAGAGACATTGGGGGTGCATGCGAATTTAACAATTTAGAAGAGGCCATGCGTGATCGATTTGTTCTGGGCCTTAAGACAAGGTGCTACAGAGCAAGTTATTACTGAAACCTAAGATCACGCTGAAGGAAGCAATAGAAGAGCCTCTTCAGCAGAAGCTACCAAGTCCTCAGCAGCAGCCATGAAGAAAATCAACAAGGCCGCAAGCCATCCTGATGTGGAAAAGTCCACAACAACTCATTGTGAGCAAATAGATTCTGAGTCAGACTGTAGTGAGGTGGAGGAAGGAATTTTCAGACTCAGAATGGAGCGAAAAGAAAGACCTGGGAAGAAAGAGGCAAGATTTCTACTGCAGAGGTTGTGGGGAAGCCACCCCGCACTGAATGCAAGTTTTAGACACCATTTGCCTCCGTTGTGATAAAAGAGGACACCTAGCAAGAGTCTGCAAATCATCCAGAACTCCACCCAACAGAAGAAAGTTTGCTACAAGCAAAGACAAAGAATTCAGGCCCAACAATCTCAGTGAGAAAATGGGGCACAGCACAGAAGCAAATGGGAAGAATGGAACTCATCAAACAGTAACTATTGGTCATTCATCACCTTTAAGAAGCAGAAAAGTGCATGTCAAGGTACTTATTGAAGGAAGGCCTTGCCAAATGGAAGTGGACTCAGGCTCATACCTATCTATGGTGTCATGGGACACTATTCACAGACTTCTTCCCAACATCCAGAAGAAGCACTTCAAGAAGCAAGCATTGACTCTTAAAGACTACCAAGGAACAAGATTCCAGTAGTTGGAACAAGAGAATTCAACGTGAAATTCAAGGGCCACACCAAGCTACCACTGACCATCGTGGACAAGGACCCCAAGTCTGCTGGGCCTTGAGTGGTTCAACCCATTGGGCATCGAGGTGACTGGCATCAATCACGTGAGCAACACTGAGTGGGAAGAGGCCTTGAAGTCTGAGTTTCCAGAGGTCTTCAGCACGGATTAGGCAAGTACTTGGGGACCCCATCACATTTAACCTAGATCCCAAGGTACAACCAATCCGTTTAAAACCCAGAAGGGTCCCATTTGCCTTAAAGGAAAAATTGATGCACAATTAGATAAACTAATAGCCCAAGGGGTTTTAGAGCCCACTGATCACTCCAGGTGGGAGACACCCATAGTCACACCAGTCAAGGCTGATGGGTCTGTGAGAATCTCTGAGACTACAAGGGGACATTGAACCATGCGCTACAACAGAGCGCATATCCAGTTCCAGTAGTGCATCATTTATTACACTCTTGGAGGGGGCACAGTTTTTGCCAAGTTGGACCTGGCACAGGCATATCAACAATTAACAGTTGATGATGCACTGCTGAAGCCCAAACCATTGTGACCCATAGAGGTGCCTTCAAATGCAAAAGATTGCAATTTGGAGTAAGCGTGGCACCAGGCATCTTCCAAAGCCTTATGGAAAGAATGTTACAAGGGTTGCCAGGGTGGTGCCTATTTTGATGAAATGACACTCAATTACACGAGAGACTCAGGGAAGTCTTAACTAGATTCAAAAGGGTTAAAAGTCAAAGAAGAAAAATGCACACTTAGAACAGATAAAGTGGAATTCTTGGGTTACATGATTGATAAACATGGCATCCACCCCACAGAGGCAAAGGTTCAGGCAATCAAAGAAGCCCCCAGGCCAAAATGCAAAACAGATTTGCAAGCATTCTTGGGACTCATTAACTTCTATCATATGTTTCTACCTCAGAAGGCAACCATTGCAGAACCCCTACATAGGTTGCTGGACAAAAATCTGCTTGGGTCTGGGGGAGGAAGGAACAAGCTGCATTTAACAATATCAAGAGACTAATCATGTCTGATGCTGTGCTGATACAGTTCTCTGAGAACTTTCCTGTTGTTCTGACTTGTGATGCCTCCCCTTTTGGAGTGGGGGTTGAGCCACATGCTTCCCAGTGGGAGGGAGCTCCTATTGCATTTACTCTCGCACCTTGACTAAAGCAGAGAGGAACTACAGCCAACTGGACAAGGAAGCCTTGGCGATTGTAGCAGCTGTCAAAAATTCCATGAGTATTTATATGGGAGAACATTTACTGTTGTCACAGATCACAAACCTCTTTTAGGCATTGTGGCAGGGGACAAACCAGCATACGATCCTGTCACCAAGAATGCTGAGATGGACTGAATTTCTTGCTGCTTATTCATACAAACTGATCCACAGACCTGGTAAAGACATTGGGCATGCAGATGCTTTGAGTCGCTGCCCACTTCCTTCACACATTGAGGACCCTGTTCCTGAGACTCACACCTTTTTCTAGAAACTGTTGCCAAACTTCCAGTACATGCTGCTCAAATTGCCAGAGACTGCCAAAGACACTTTATTGGCTCCTGTCATAGGCTGGATTAAGAAAGTTTGGCCACTTCAAGATCTACCTCAACTCGCCCAACCTTTTAAATCCAGGCAAACTGAATTATCTGTATTAAGAGGATGTATTTTGTGGGGTAACAGGGTGGTTATTCCTGCAAAACTACAAAAAGAGGTTTTGGAAATGTTACATGAGGGTCATCCGGGAATTGTCAGAATGAAGGGATTGGCCCGGAGTTATGTATGGTGGCCAGGTATTGACAAAATGGTTGAAAACTGGGTTGCATCTTGTCCCAACTGTCAGGTAGTCAGGCCTGCCCCACCTCTCGCCCCCCCACAGGAATGGGAATGTCCTAGGGGCCCATGGTCCAGGATTCACATTGATTTTGCTGGCCCTACCAGACGGCACACTTTCCTTATTATAGTTCATGCATATTCCAAATGGCTGGAGGTTATCCCTATGGCACAACTGAAGCTGTCATCGAACAGCTTAAAAAGCTTTCTGTAACTCACGGGTTACCTGATGTGCTTGTTTCTGACAATGGCCCTCAATTTACATCCAACTTTTTTGAATCATATCTAGCACAACAGGGTATCAGACATGCCCTGACAGCCCTGGGCATCCTTGACTAACGGCGGGCTGAACGTATGGTAAGATTTACCAAGGAAAAACTTCAGCAATTGGGTCCAGGGGATATCACTGAGAGAGTTGAAAAACTTCTCAGTGTCCAGCATATCACTCCCAACCCCTCAACTAATTTAACCCCAGCTGAATTGTTGATGGGTAGGAAACTCAGGTCTCCCCTTGACCGCCTCCATCCCACTTACGCACCCAACACCACTAGATTCCACTAGTAAAATTCGTACTTTCACTGTGGGTGATTCTGTTTATGCTAAGAACCTCATGGGTGAACCATTATGGATTCCTGCTGAGATAACCCAAATCACAGGCCCCAGGTCTTACAGGTACAAACGGAGGATGGTGTCCTCTGGAGCAGGCACATTGATCAGTTAAGATCCAGATTGCCTCAGGAGCATCGCTTTTGCTCCTCTCTGGTTCCCATACCTACTGCCTCTTCTAGGGGAAGGGAGGATTATGAGAGTAATCAGCAAGTAAGAGTCAACCCCATGTGTAACGAGCTAACACTACAGGAACCATCCCAAAACCTGTCACAATACCAACAACCATTTTCACAAATGGAAGATTGCACATCACTACCTGATTTAGGTGCTGACATTGGGTTGGAGATGGATTGGGAGGAGAGACCAGGTTGTAGTAACCAAACAGGTTCTACCATTACTACAAGTCCAAGTAAGGAAATGTCAGCAGACACATTTCCTCTCTCACAAGGTGAGAACCTTAAAACATCTGAACCACATAGGTCTCAGCATGAAGAGCCCCACCTATTTAAAAGAATACATTAGATAGGTTGGGGTTTGAGTATGGACTGAACCTAGTGGGGAGGGTGTATGTATGTAGTTTGAAGTCATTGGTTTAGTTTGAACTGTTCTTGTAAAATGTTGGAAATGATTGGTTTAAAAAGTGCGGGAAAACCCTGCACTCTGATTGGCTGGCAACTGTGGCTGCTGGCTATAAGTAGCATGCAGCCAGCCAAATTGGGTCCGCTGAGCTGTAGTCACTAATAAACTAAGAGCTTGAAGCACTCCGCGTCTGTCTCTTCAAGCAAACTTAACAAGTATTGTTTAAGAACTTCAGCAAATGCCAACCCAAGTCTTGTTTATATTAGTATAATTTTTATTTAGCACTCTTCTTTTTGGCAGAGAGCCGTCCCTACATATGAAAACACTGATACAAGTTTCCACTTCACATTCAACATGTGTGTGTCTGATGTGGGCACTGAAGCCAGCTTCCTATCCAACATAATGCAAATGGCTATCTGTTATGAGTGTGTTCATCTGTGGTTAAAGAGATGAGCCATCACTAATCCAAATCTGGTTTGCATTAATTATCCAAAATAAAAACAGCACAGCACAGCCTCAGCTTGTACAAAATGAATGTCTCCAAATCTTTTCCTACTGAACTCAATGATATATAGCATTGTAAAAAAAGTGGAGAACAGCAGTCATTCTGGACCAATTCCATGTGGTCTAGTATTGTAGTCCAGTGGGAAGCTTATGGACTACTCTTCAAAAATATATAGTATTCTATTATTTTTCAAAAGATCATATTACAATCAATTCATATTAGCCAATTCCATGGACTAGTTCTGCTAGATCAGGGATATCAAGCTCAAAGCCAGTGGGCTGAATCCAGCTCACAGGGTGCTTAATCTGGCCTGTGGGGCTGCCCTGAAAACCGTGAAGGCCCTCCCAAGCTCTGTTTTTGAACACGACGGTTTTCTGCAGCCATCTGCCAGTGAAAACAGAGCCGGGGCAGGCAGTGTGTGGCTCCCCTGAACTCTGTTTTCACTGGCAGAGGGGTGCAGGAGGATGTCATGGCCAAAAATGGAGACTCAACAAGTGACATTGAACTGGCCATGCCCACCCTGCCCACACCCACCCTGTCCATGCCCCCTGAGGTCAAACATAACCCTGATGGCCCTCAATGAAATCGAATTTGACACCTATACTAGATCAACAAATAATTATGGTTTTATTCAGGATTTTGTATATTTCATTCCCCATTCAGTGCATCAGATCAGAGTTTAAGCAGCTTTGTATACCAGAAAATTGTGTATGTTATATGGTCTTGTATCATTTAACACAGAGGTTGGGAACACCTGGCCTGTGAAATCACATTCCCCTGAACTGTTACCAACATAAATCTCAGATGCTTTACATATCTTGAAAAATTCTTGCTATTTTCTTCAGTATATATGTGTGCTATTTTCTTCAGTACATGTGTGTGTTCTGTGTGTGGATGAAGGAAAGGAAAATAAAATATATCCTGTACTGCAGATACTACATTTGAAATTATCTGTCTATTATCACTTCATACGAGATTTGTCATTAGTGATGAAAAATATGATCTGATTAAAATAGTACTTCCTAACCAGTGTAAAAAGATATATTTCATATCTGGTTTTGGATTTGTTATAACTTGCAGACATGGAAAGGCAGATTAGATTGTTATTGAGTTTTAAAGACTCTCTGCAGACTATTTCTGCAACTTATTGCATGACAAAGAATACCCTTTGAAAATAATGCTAACTACTGCTTTTATGACACATTATTTTACATTTGAGTACGGCACATAGTAAAATACTAAATAGTTATTTAAGACATGAAACTTCTAATGTTATAAAATGGTATATGAGGGTTTTGGGTACATTCTGATTATTTTATTGTATGGGACTGGCCCACGGAAAGTAGAACTTCTGTCTAAAGTACTTTTACCCTGGATAGCTTTGAGGTTTACCTATATGAGCTGTCATTTAAGTTCTTGTCAATCAACAAAGTCACTTCATCCCTTGATATTTGCAAGATCCAGTTATGGCTTGGATGTCTGCCTAAGCCATTGAAGATCTAGCAGCCTGAATAGATGTTTTTCATAACTTAATTTTACATTTGTAATATTCAGTAGAATTAGTTCATTTTTTTTAATAAAATAACCATTTATGGTCACTAATAATTAGCTATGTATCATCTTTTGACACAAATGTATATGTCTGGTACTACAAAACAGCTGAATTGTTACAGATATTAACAAGGAAGAAAGACAATCTGGGATGTAGATAGCCCTTTTTCAGTGTGGGTACATGTGGATGCTTTGTGCCATTAAGTGAATAATTTAAAAAGAAGGGGGGATAACATTCCACTATTAAATTTTTAAAACTTTTCAATGAATGAAGCATCAAAGTAATATTTGTCTCAGATATTAAATATGAGTCATGTTCCCAACTAAAACAAAACAAAGAGACTTAAAATTATTATTATTATTATTTTCATATTTTGTACATTTTTTCATTTGTTCTAGTCCTCTGTGATGTCCGTCTGTTTTGCCCGCTTTCATCCAAACCTAGTTGTTGGAGGAACCTATTCTGGCCAAATTGTTCTGTGGGATAATCGTAGCCACAGGAGGACACCAGTTCAGCGTACACCTCTTTCTGCAGCTGCGCATACGGTAAAAATTATTTAGTAATGTATGGAATTAGCAGGATGTAGTACGTAAAGCTATGTGTAAAGCTGTTATTTGTTAAAAATAAAATATTCAGCTGTCAAAAAAAGTAGGATTGCAAGTGACTGGACAGTGACCATTCCTTTGTTTTAACGAAGTGCTAAACTGCTATACTTTTGCTCCATTCTCTTCTCCATCTGTAACTAAAAGCTTATTTTAAAGTTGGGTGGATGATAATGAGTGAGAAAGCTTATGGAATAATTGCCTGGTAATCCTACAATCTTGTTTGGTTCAAATCATGGTAAATCTACCATTCAAAAATTTGCCAAATTACCTTGTTGTACACATTCCAGAGAAAATCAGCAGGAAACGCATGATAAGTATTCCTAGAATGGCTGCTCACATTTCAGCTTTAAAAAAAAAAGACTGAAGAGTAAAATATGTTAATATGCTAAAATATAGTACCATTAATCCCCAACAAACAACAGTTCCTTTAATGACTGTTTGAAGTTACAACGGCACTGAAAAAAATGACTTATGGCCATTTTTCACCCCTTATGACTGTTGTAGCATTCCCATGATCTTGTGATTTACATTTGGATGCCTGACCACTGGTTCATGTTTATGACGGTTGCGGTCATGAGATCATCTTTTGCAACTTTCTGATGCAAAGTTAATTAGGCAGCCAGATTTACTTAACAACCATATTACTAATTTAACAACTGTGGTAATTCAGTTAACAAATGTGGCAAGAAAAGTCGTAAAATGGGACAAAACTTACTTAACAAATTTCTTACTTAGCAACATAAATTCTGGACTCAATTGTGATCATAAGTCGAGGATTACCTCTATGAACCTTCATAATGAACGTATATAATGAATATACCTTTTCAGAATGTGAGAAATATTTAAAACAAAGCTTATACAAAATGTATATTGATTTTAGTGGAACTTCAATTTGTTATATTGTAGATATCTGTTGCCTGCATAATATAATTAAACACAAAATTTCATATTTCTGAATAATCAATATGATCCAAACCATAATGCTTAGAGAACATAGAATAATAGAGGTGGAAGGGACTTGAAGGTCCCTTAGTCCAACATCTTTCTTGAGCAGGAGAACCTATACAATTCCAGACAAATGGTTGGCCAATCTCTTCTTGAAAACTTCCAGTAATAAAGCACCCACAATTTATGGAGACAAGCCATTCCACTGACTGATTGATCTCACTGTCAGGAAATTTCTCCTTAATTCTAGGTTGATTCTGTCTTTAATGATCTTCCAGTTGTTACTTCTTTTCCTTCTCTCAGGTGCTTTGGAGAATAAGTCGACCTCTCTCTTCTCTGTGACAGCCCTTTTAGTTCTGGAAGGCAGCTCCCATGTCACCCATAACCCTTCTTTTTTATAGGCTAGACATTCCTTGTTCCCTTAACCGTTATCATACAGCTTAGCCTCCAGACACTTGATCATCTTTGTTGCTCTTCTCTGCATTCTTTCTAGAGTGTCATCATCTTTGGTGTATCATGAAGACCAGAACTGGATACAATGTCCCAAATACAGCCTCACTAGTGCAGTGTAAATTAGTGCTATTGCTTCTTGTGATCTTGATGCTATCACTCTATGGCTTCCAGTCCATGCTGCTGAAATTGCTAGAGAAACTGCCAAAGACACTTTATTGGCTCCTGTTGTGGGCTGGGTTAAAAAAGGTTGGCCACTTCAAGATCTACCTCAGGTTTCCCAACCTTTCAAATCTAGACAAACTGAATTATCTGTCTTAAGGGATGTATTCTGTGGGGTAACAGAGTGGTTATTCATGCAAAACTTCAAAAAGAGGTCTTGGAAATGTTACATGAGGGTCACCCGGTATTGTCAGAATGAAGGATTGGCCAGGAGTTATGTATGGTGGCCAGGTATAGACAAAATGGTTGAAAACTGGGTTGCATCCTGTCCAAATTGTCAGGAAACAAGGCCTGCCCCCCCCCCCATACAGGAATGGGAATGTCCTAGGGGCCCCTGGTCCAGGATTCATATTGATTTTGCTGGCGCTACCAGAGGCCACACCTTTCTCATTGTGGTAGATGCATACTCCAGATGGTTAGAGGTTATTCCCATGTCATCCACCACAGCTGAGGCTGTTATCAAACAGCTTAAGAAACTTTTTGTAACGCACGGCCTACCTGATGTGCTTGTTTCTGACAATGGTCCTCAATTTACTGCTAACCTTTTGAATCATATTCTAGCACAACAGGGTATCAGACACGCCCTTACAGCCCCTGGGCATCCTTCGACTAACGGCTGGGCTGAACGCATGGTACATTTTACTAAAGAGAAACTCCAACAATTGGGTCCAGGGGACATCACTGAGAAAGTTGAAAAACTACTCAGTATCCAACACATCACTCCTAACCCATCCACTAATTTAACTCCAGCCGAGCTTTTGATGGGTAGAAACTCAGGTCTACCCTGGACCTTCACCCCACTTACGCACCCAATGCACCATTAGATTCCACTAGCAAAACTCGCCAATTCTCGTGGGTGATTTTGTTTATGCTAAAAACCTTGTAGGTGAACCATAGTGGATTCCTGCAGAGATAACCCAGGTTACAGGCCCCAGGTCTTACAGGGTTCAAACTGAGGATGGTGCCTTGTGGAGTAGGCACATAGACCAGTTACGGTCCAGACTGCCTCTGAGCATCGCCCTTGCTCCTCTCTGGACTTCATCTCCCACAGTCTTTCTAGGGGAAGGGGAGATAATGGACGAATGAGCAAGTAAGAATCAACCCCATGTGTAACGAGCTAACACGACAGGAACCATCCCAAACCCTGTCACAGTCCCAACAACCATTTTTTACAAATGGAGGATTGCACATCATTACCAGACTTAGAGGATAACACTGGGTTGGAAATAGATTGGGAGGAGAGACCAGGTTGTAGTAACCAAACAGGTTCTACCAGTACAAGAAATCCTAATAAGGGAATGTTGGCAGATACATTTCCTTCCTCACAGGTGAGATTTCCAAAACACCTGAACCATGCAGGTCTCAACGTTAATCTGCAAGAGCCCACCTTTACAAGAGTATATTAGATAGATGGGGTTTGAGTATGGACCAAACCTAGTGGGAGGGGTGTTATGTATGCAGAGTTTGAAATGATTGGTTGTTGTTGTAAAGTGTTTGAAATCATTGGTTGTAAAAGTGCAGGAAAACCCTGCACTCTGATTGGCTGGTAGCAGCGGCAGCCGGCTATAAATAGCTGCCGGGAGTTATAAATAGCTGCCGCGGAGTTTCCGGCTGTCAGAGAGAAGGGACGCGGCGGCAGAGGACTCTGCGGAGCACTCCATCCTTCACTTTACCGGGGCTAATAGAGCTCAAAGGGGCTTGAGAGCTCCTGAAGGAGAGGGTCCCTGGAAAGAAACCCCAGGCGCGGTCTGCATGAATCGGGGTAACCAGAGCTAACAAACGAAGCGAGCGGAAGATCGGGAGGCTAGCAATGGCCACCCTTCAATGCTGACAGCCAACCACACTAGCGGTGACCAAGCAGAATCAAGGTACGGCTTTACAGATCAAGCAAATATCCAGCAAGCAAAAACAAACAAAGATAATTTAGATGCCATCAATCTTGAAAATATTCAGAAAAAATTAATAGCTCTAATTAAAAAAGTTGACCAAGCGCAGATTCGTGGACGAGCGGAAGAAGAGAATAGAAACAAAAATTTAAACTGTTAGAAGGAGACTAAGAATAATATATATAAAACTGAATAAGTACATATTATTAAAATATATATACAACTTATCGGAATCAGAATCAGAGCTAAACAAGACATAAAGATTTCAACTTAAAGATAGCAGCAGAGTTGATTGAAAACGGATGCTGTGGATTCTTTATAAATTAACCAACTTGTTAACTGCGGAAGATTGAGACCTAAAGAGACAACTGAATAAAATACAAAAACACTTGGACTTGGATTTCACAGATTTACACAGACCTTTTAAGAAAACTTTTTCAAGATTGCAGCTAACAACAAAGAAAGAAGTAGCAGAAGAGAAAAGAAACTCCCTGAGTCACGCTGCAACAAGAAGGAGCGAAGTGAAAGTGATACTTTAGATACACTAGTCTTTCAATTACTTTCCCTTTCTAAACTTTAAGCTTGTAACTTCTAGATAGATACTTTCTCTGACTTTGTTTCTCTTCTTTCCTTTCTCTTCTCTCCCTTTTATACTTGAAAATTTCTCTATAATCATACTTTCACCTCTTGCCTTTCTATTTTTTTTTTCTAACTATTATTGTATATTAAGAAACAACTGTCAATAGTTTGCTAATACTTTTTAATATCTTAATATTCCAAATAAGTATTTACCTAAAACCACTGAATCATATAATTATATAATTGATAAGCGCTTTTACTAGAATTGTTGTCCTAGGAAAGAATTATTTTTATGCTCCAAATTTCAGAAGAGATACTAGATAAGGATAATTAAATATTGAATAAGCATATCTATGTTATATGTATTAAGATAAATCTGTTTATACTAAAACAAAAGAGGGAGGAGATTGGGATATAAACTTGACTTGGGTGGAAAGAAATAAGGGGAAAAAGTGAAGTTAATTGATATTGTGAAAAATTTCAAGTGAAATTTGAAAAATGACGAGTACTATTAATACCTCTAAGACTGGCACAGTTAGGAAAGCTCCTAACCAATTATCAACTACCATGACAGTGCAGAGTCCCTCTGCACAAAAGACAATCGAGGAACGCCCCTAAAGAACGTGCAAATTCCTCCAAGGATTTACAAAGTTTATTGCTAAGCATGCAGGAGATGATGGTTAAAAATCACGAGGAGATGAAAGAGGAAATTGGATCGGTTAAAGTAGATTTGAAAGATAAGATACAAAAGATAGATAAAAATTTGAAATATTTCAGCAGGAGATGAGGAAAATCAGGAAAAATACTAGAAATAGAAACAAAGGTGATTAAAGAGGAAAAGAGAGTAGATGAGTTGACAGAAAAGTTAATAAGAGAGAACAAAGAATTAGAAACTGCAATCATCCATCTCGAAGTCAGAAAAAGCTGCATACTATTTAAGATTCCAAAACGTGAAGGAAGAAAGGGAAGAAAATTTATGGGAGGTTATGACAGATATTTTAGCTGGCACACTAGAGATGCAAAAAGAAGATCTAATGAAGGAAATTGACGAACTGTACAGAGTCCAAACCAACTATGCTAGGAGATTTAACCTACCAAGAGAGATACACGTAAATTTGTCAAGAAATCACTTAGAGATGAAATTCTATATAGATCCAGAGATAATATTTTACAATATGCCGATAAAACAATAATAATCCTTAAACAAACCCCCCCAAAAATAAGAGATTTAAGAAGACCATATCAATTTTAACGACCAAACTGATAAAACAAAATATTAATTTCAGATGGTTAATCCCAGAAGGTATAATGGTTACCTGGCAAGACAAGAAATATAAAATCGATACTATAGAGAAGGCAGAGATGTTTTTGATCAACAATTAAATAGGGAGGAGTAGATGAAGACAGGGAAGAAGCTAGGAGAGCGAAAGGAAAAGATTAGAGACATAAAAAGGTAAATATAACTGATAGTACAGATGATAGCAAGAGAAAACCAGAAGTCCCAGAAGAACCCATGGACATCAGAATCACAAGAAGCTAAATATAGGATCCAATAAAAATGCAAACCTATCTGACCTTATCTCTTGGAATATAAATGGATTAAACTCACCGGTAAAAAGGAAAAAGGTTTTAAGCACTTACAAACTCAAAAAGCAGACATTATAGCACTATAAGAAGTCCATATCACCCCAAAACAGAAACATCTATTAGAGAATAAAAAATTAGGTAATATGTTTGCGGCTTTAGACCAAAAAAAAAAAAGAGGAGTAGTACTTTATATAAAAGATAAAATTCCTGCTTCACTAATATACTCTGACAAAGACGGTAGGACACTTATGGTAGAAGTTGAACTTGGACAAATTAAATGTTTATTAGCGGTAATTTATGCACCAAATGGCCCCCAAGAATTCTTCTTTCAGAAATTATATGATAAACTCAAAGAATTGCAATATCAACAGTTATTTATTATAGGAGATTTTAATGCAGTCGTAAATAAACTATTAGACTACAAAGGAAATAATACTAATCTAGAAAAGAAAAAAATTACCAAAAAATATTTTTGATCTCATGAAGGAATTTAATATTAGTGATGTCTGAGAGAGAGGAACATGAACAAAAACAGTTTACTCATTACTCTAACCGTCACATGTCCTGGTCAAGACTTGACATGGTTTGGGCGACCAAAAACTAAACTCAGGAATTTTAGACATAACAATGGAACCAACTACACTAGCAGACCATAATATGATTAGGCTTAGATGGGAAGGGCAACAACCACAATCAAACAATTGGATGCTCCAGAGATCGATTCTAAAAGATGAAGTTTTTAATAAAATATTGACAAAAGAATTAGAATTTTTTTTTCAAGAAAATAACCCTCAAGACACCTCCCTTCAAAACAATTGGGATACTGCTAAAGCAGTGATGAGAGGAGTGTCTATTAAATATATGGCCAGGAAAAATAGAGAAAAAAGACAAAAGAAAATAAAATTACAGCAGGAATATGATGAATGGCACGAAAGATTACAAGCCACCCCACAAGACGAGCAAATCAAATCTCAATTGAATAAGATTAAACATAAAATAAATTTAACTGAGAAAAGAAGAACTAGCCCAGAAACTAAAGAGGACAAAACAATACCAATTTGAAAATGCAAATAAACCAGGACGTTGGTTAGCCTCTAAGCTTAAAAAACAGAATGAAAAAGATGGATTACTAAATTAAGAAATGAACAAGGGGATATATGTTATAAAGAGGAGGATAAAAGGCAGATTATTCAAAAATACTATAAAGATTTATACACAGAGACAAGTTATGTTACAGAAGACCAAATTTTAAAATACTTAAAAATGCAGATCTCACACAAATTTCAGAAGAAGATCAAAAGCGTTAAACCATTCTATAACCCTTCAAGAAATCTATGTGGCAATTAACAAACAAAAATAGATAAAGTCCCAGGTCCAGATGGCTTACCAGCAGAGATTTATAAAACACAACAAGAAATTTTAGGAAAAGAAATGGTAAAAATTTTCAATGAAGTTTTAGATAAAGCGAATTGTCCTCAATCATGGCAAGAAGCTAAAATATCTATCATTCCTAAATCAGGCTCCGATCTAACAGAACCAGGGAACTATAGGCCAATCTCTCCTTAATGTAGATTACAAAATCTTTATGACGATCCTGGCAGAGAGATTAAAAAAAATACTCAATAAACTCATATCCCCGGACCAAAATGGCTTTCTCCCTCAGAGACATCTCAGAAACAATATCAGAGTAGCGTTGGACATATTAGAGTACTATGAGGATCGGGCGCAGAACAAGCTGCATTGCTATTCTTAGATGCCCAAAAGGCATTTGATAATGTGAAATGGGACTTTATTTTACAGCAGAGTGAATATTTGAAGTTAGGACCTAAATTTTCTAATATAATTAAGGCTATTTATCAAAAACAATATGCTACAATTTTAATTAACGGGGAATTTACAGAAAAGTTTCAAATACATAAAGGAACGAGACAAGGCTGTCCATTGTCACCACTGTTGTTCATTATGACATTAGAGGCTTTAATTAGAACAATCAAAAAAGACAATGATATAAAAGGATTAAAAGTAAAAAGGGAAGAATTTAAATTACAGGCATTTGCAGATGACCTTCTTTTCATTCTGGAAGAACCTCAATCTTCAGGACCTAAACTTTTACAAAAATTGGATGAATTTGGTTTAGTAGCAGGATTAAAAATAAATAAAAAGAAAACAAAAATGATCACTAAAAACATGACAAGTAAACAGAAAGAATTATTGACCTTAACAATGGGCATTGAAATTGTTGAAAAAATTAAATATTTAGGAATTATTATATCCCCCAGATATAGCACACTCAAGAAAGACAATTATGACCCACTTATTAAACAAATAAGGAAGACTTAATAAGATGGAACAATTTAAAATTATCCTTTATGGGCAGGATAGCCACGATTAAAATGAATATCTTACCAAAAATTCTATTTCTCTTTCAAAATGCTCCCATAAAATTAAAAATCCTTTTGATGAATTAAATAGACTGACATCAAATTTTATTTGGCAAAGAAGGAGACCAAGGATAAAATTAAAATTATTACAAGATGCAACTGAAAGAGGGGATTTGGTCTACCGGATTGGGAGCTGTATTATAGTGCTGCAATTATGACTTGGATAAAAGACTGGATAAACCACACAAATACAAGGATACTAACATTAGAAGGCTATAATCTCCAGACAGGATGGCACTCTTTTCTTAGACAAGATAGTTTAAAGGGACACAGCTATGTTTTGAAACACAAAGTAAGACAAACACTTCTACACACCTGGTTCAAAATTAAGAAACAAATGTATATTCAAATACCAATCTGGATATCAACATTAGAGCTTTGATGCATCCACACCTGCTAAGACGATAAAATCATTACTTATGAAGAACTGTTAGAAAAGGAGATTTGCAAACTAGACAGCGGTTGAATGAACAGGGAATAGAATTGGAATGGTGGGCCTATCTACAACTCCAAGCTAAACACGCAGAAGACAAAAAGGAATTGGGTATTAGTAAAACTAGGACGGAATTAGATGAAATCTTGTTAGGACCAGATGTAAAATGATTAAAAAACATATCAAGTATTACTACAAACTAAGTTGGAAGAAGAAATTGTTAAAGAAACAATGATACATTGGATGAGAGATTTTGGTCATAGTATTGCCCTGAACGATTGGCAAAATATTTGGACCAGAAATAAAAAATAACTCTTGCAATTCCATTTAAAGAAAACCTGTATAAATTATTTTACAGATGGCATATAACACCAGCAAGACTATCTAAAATGAACAATAAATTTTCCTCTCTTTGTTGGAAGTGTAATAAGGAAAGAGGTACATACTATCACATATGGTGGAGTTGTGGAAAGGCCCAAGAATATTGGAAAGGAATACATCAATGCTTACGAGAAATTTGTGATGTAGAGTTTAATTTTAAACCAGAATTTTTTACTGGGAATCACCAATGAGACATATCCAAGGAAATCTTCTATTTAATGATTCATATTATCAGCGGCAAGGATGGCCTTTGCACAGAAGTGGAAAAACACTGAAACTCCAACAGAAGCGGAATTTATGAAGAAAATAATGGAGTGCGCAGAAATGGACAAACTGACATTGGAAATTAAAAATAAGGAAGAAACGGACTATTACAGAACTTGGAATAACTTCTATGGATGGTTAGACAAGAAAAAGACTTAACTGACTTTTTGAATTGGACTTAACAAATGATGGATAATGAATGTCACGAGCCTAGCCGTACTTGGTTCGACTGTAGTATATGTTTTTACGTTTTGTTTATGTCAGTGTTTATTTGTTTGGTTATGTTTAATTACTAAATAAAATCAATTAAAAAAAAAAATAAATAGCTGCCGTGGCTGAGCCATTCGGGTCCATTCTGAGCTGAAAGTCACAATAAAAAAGAGCTGAAGCACTCCGCGTCTTGTCTCTCCATGCAAATTTAACAGGAAAGAACTCCAGAGATTCTCTCTGAAAAGTAGAGTTGTTTCCATCTCTTCCCCTTTTTCCCTGCCTCCCATTTTGTATTAGAAACATCCTTTTCAATCTGCAGTGATATTTATTGCTTATGAAATTGACAGCTGACAGCGCTTATTAAATCCAGGCTTTGCCCAAGAATGTGCTGTGAGGAAAATGGGAATCCATTTTCATGCTACTGAATGTTGCCCCACCTATCTGAACTTTAGCCTCTTTCGTCCTTGCAGTTCCCAGTTTTGGAGACTATATTACCAGCTTGCATAAGCACCATAGTGAGGAGGGCAAATGTCCAGTAAACTTCTATATGAAATGACTTAGGTTTGGGTTATTTCTACAGAGCACATATGAAAGGCTGTTTCTCAGACAAATGAGTGAGAGGCAAATGGAGATATATTTAGACATGAATTGAAAAGTAGTTGAAAACTTAGAGCTTCAAAATCAAGAAGTTTGGTTTAAATGCATGTGTGCACACGTACTAACTGAATTATAGTTCTTATGTGGTGTTTATGGTTCCAAAAGCTTATGAAGTTTATTTCTTCATGGATAGGGGTGGGGAGAAATATAAGTAGGTATATGAAGTTCTTCTCAAATCACTATGAAAATATTACATGCAAATGAGTTCTTAAATGTTAATGTAAACCGTCTGGATTTTTGGAAGGTGGGTGGCATATAAATCAATAAATTTCAGTGGTCAGTTTTTGAAAAAAATTCTAGAAGATTTAAAGCAGATGAGGTGTTTCACATCTCCATAAATATAGTATTCTCCCTCTGTGGAGTTCCAGTGTATATATTTGTAAAGAAATATTTTAAAGAAAGGGCAGCACGGATTGATAAATGAAAGCAGGGGTGGGGAAGAGAAAATTAAGACACATTGAAAGGATGTAATATTTTTGAATGAACATGCAAAGTGAGTGAAATCTATGAAAATAAATAGGAAATTATTAATGGAGAAGCAATAATGTATGATCCAGAGTATGAATGGGCGCCTTTAAAATTGTTACAGGTGCATATGAAATAGAGGTTAGTGAGAATGGAAGAACCAGAAATTATTTTGAGATGAATGGAGACTGCATAAAAAGTGATGGGCCATTTGGAGAATCAAGAATAAAATGATAACCCTTTGAAATGTCTTTGAATATTAGTAGCTAGAGTTCATCTTCAGTGCATATCTTCAGTGCACTTCTGATTGTGCTTGTCTGGGGAAGCACTGGCCTTTAAATACCTTTCTGAGTTCTGATCAGATTTTGGGTTATGTGATTGGCTGGCTATAGTTGCTGACTCACAGTCCTTGGTTTTAAGTACCATCTGTGTGATATAAATTGGTGCTCATGATGTTGTTCGGATGTCATGATCTAGTTTTGGATTGATTTGATCAGCTGCATGTGATGTTCGATTACTTGTGATGCAGATTACAGATTAACAGAGTTGAAAGGGACCTTGTAGGTCAGCTAGTCCAACCCGCCATCCAAGCAGGAGACCCTACAGTACTTCAGATATAATACAAGATTACAAGAGTGATGAAAGATTCTGAAATGAGAACAGACTATTTCTTGAAGTTATTAAGAATGGCTCTTGGGGCAAGATCAATATGGAACAAAAGTAAAGTGAAATAAACAATAGTGAAAGTAGAACAATTGCAGATAGTATGAGTTCTATAAGAAAAGGTATTAGAAGATACTTGCTGAACAAAATAAATGTAAAGGGTACTTATGAAAAGAGAGCATGGAAACCACTTAGAACAGAGTGAAGAGAATTCTCTCCCAAGTGCCATAAAAGTGTCATGGGATAAATGGTAAGCAATGGAAATAACGCTTTGTGGAAAGTTGAAATGAAAGAGTCTGAATTGACAAAAATGCACACAAGAAAAGGACTGCTGGAAAAATGAGGATGAGAAAAAGATATTTTATGAATAGAAAGATAGTTCCAAAGATGTAGCAAAGAGTACAAAGAATGTTTATGATTTAAAAAGACAGGAAACACTCAAATTGGTTTGGGTAGAAATAAACATGTTATGAATGCAATAGAAGAAACATTGTTAGAGTCAATGACCAGTAAAAATGGTCTTGTACATGAGTGGTTCTTAACCTTTTTGAAAGAATCGCCCCCTTGAGCCATTGAGAAAGTTGTCATTGCCCCCCCCAACATAACCGCCCCCTGCCACCTCTTAGTGTCCCCAAGGGGGCCAGCAGATGGGCGCTAAGAGGCAGCAGAGGGGCGTTTGAGGCACCAGCCCTGCAGGTTCACCCACTGACTGTAGTAACGCTCCGGAGCCAGTGCCTCCAATGTGGAAGTGGTGGCGCGTTATGTGCCACTGCTGCCGCATTCAACGCGCCACCCCCCTGCTACCTCTTAGCGTCCCCAAGGCCAAGGGAGCCAGCAGAGGGATGCTAAGAGGTGGCAGGGGGGCCTTCGAGGCGCCGGCTGGCCCTGCACTTTCACCCATTTTGGTGTCAGCTCTGGAGCGGTGCTACAGTCAATGGGTGAGCCTGCAGGGCCGGTGCTTTGAATGCCCCCTGCCACCTTAGCATCCCCCTGTTGTACCGCACCTGAACCGGCGCCTTGAATGCGGCAGCCTGTTGGGAAAGCCGCCGCCACCGCTTTCCCAAAGTGCTGCCGCTCTCGCATTCTTTCTGTCTGTCCATCCGTCCATCCATCCATCCAAAAGGTCTGTCTTTTTGCCTGCCTGCCTTCTTGCCTATCTATCTACCTACCTGTCTGTCTTTTTGTCTACATACCTACCTACCTATCTACCAATATAGATCTCTCTCTCTCTCCCAATATATCTCGCTCCATTGCCCCCATATCACCCCCCTTCCGTTCCTTCGCCCCCACTTCGCCCCTTTTCGTTCCATCGCCCCCCTGAAAAACAAAATCGCCCCTTGGGGGGGTGATATCGCCCAGGTTAAGAACCACTGTTGTACATGGTTGCTGAGTAAAATGAAGTTACTCTCCTGCTATCTGAAGATTTCTTTATCTGATTCTGTGGTTGGACGGACTTGGCATTTCTCCATCATGAATCTCTGTTCCTCCAGTTCAATAACAGAGATCTCAAAGATTAGTGTTAGTTAAGGTTTTGACTCCCAGCTGTTCCCGTTAGTTCCTATTACACCTAGAAAATGATAAACTGGAACAGTTGCTTCAGATTAATTTCAATGAATATTAGAACATAAATAAATCCATGACTGAAAACGTTGTTGATATTCTTTTGCTGCTGAACTAGTTGAAAATATTTTACACAAGCCAAGAGGTCCATCCGTCTGTCCGTCCATCCATCCTCCCTCCCTCGCTCCCTTCCCCCTCCCTCCCTTTTCTCTTGGTATTTTTCTCCACATTGAAGCTTTTTGGCTTCTACTTTTTCAAATATCAACCACATGTTAACATATATGTCCCAAAGGTTGTTTTTTTTTTCCAAAAGGCAACTTGAGCCTTGGTGGTGCAGGCTGTTAAATGCCTAGCACTTAAGTTCCAGCTGCCTGCAATTACTGCAGGCTCAAATCCCACCAGGCTCAAGGTTGACTCAGCCTTCCATCCTCTCGGGGTAGGTAAATTGAGGATCCAAGATTGTTGGGGGCAATAAGCTGACTTTGTAAAAATGCCGCTTAGTAATAAGCAGGCATATAAAATGGAATGAAGGCTATTGCTGAGTGCATTGGGTTATATCCCAAAAATTGTAAGCCGCCCTGAGTCTTCAGAGAAGGGCAGCATATAAATGTAATTTTAAAAAAAACTGGACTTTCTGGTTTTTCTTTAAAGACTTTCAGCTTTTCATCCAAGAAGCTTCTTCAGTCTCTTGAGAAAAGGAAAGAAAGGGGGGAGGGGAAGCATCTTTGGGACAGCCATGACTGGATGACTGAGAATCTCCATGGACATACTAACATATACTTGTAAGTACAGGTAGTCCTCGGCTTACAAAAGTTAATTTAGTGACAACAGCCCTGAAAAAGGTGACTTATGACAATTTTTCACACTTAAGACTACTCTGGCATCCCCATGATCATGTGTTCAAAATTCAGATGCTTGGCAATTGACTCATATTTATAACTGTTGCAGTATCCAGGAATCATATTGTCACCTTATGTGACTTTTTGACAAGCAAAATCAATGGAGAAGCCATATTCACTTAATAATCATGTTACTAACTTAATAACTGAAGAAATTCACTGAACAACTGTGGCAAGACAGGTCGTAAAATGGAGCAAAACTCATTTAATAAATGTCTCACTTAGCGACAGAAATTTTGGGCTCAATTGTTCTTGTAAGTCAACTACCTATATAATCTATGCTTCTGTGTAATGCTGTATTTTCACAGTAATAATAATTTTATTTAGTTATGACAGCATAACAAGAGGGAGCAGAGAGAAAGGAAACTTTTGAATCTCTTACAGGGTCATCATATTTTGGCAAAAGGACTCAAGCCTGGAATGACCATCCAGTTTCCCTTGTAAATAACCTCTGAATAGTTAGTGAAATGTTTAATCTGCACCTTCAGATATTTTTTTGGTATTTCATGTGTTTTCAGCACCCAGTCTACTGTGTAAATGTCGTTGGAACGCAGAACGCTCACAACCTCATTACCGTTTCTACAGATGGCAAAATGTGTTCTTGGAGTTTGGATATGCTTTCAACTCCGCAGGTGGGTTTGTTTTTATTTACAGAAGAAGAAAGTGATGGCTGATACCTATTAATGGAATGTAATTTGTAAAAGCTAAAGCCTCACATCCTATGCAGACTAAAACCCATGGATGTACTTTAAAGAGTGTAGCTTGCTTCCAGCAATTGCCTCCTCTTAGAGCCAAAACCTATTTCCTCTGCCTCAAATCATGTAATTAGAGTAATGCGTTAATATGCAGGTCAGTTTCAAGTGAAAATGAAGTAATCTGTTCTAAAATACAGGTAACCAGGCACCTTGTGGTATATCAAGCTTATTCTATAATGCTGTTTACCCAGTGTAGATTTCATTGTAATATAGCATGTAGTGTAAATTTTTATTTTTATGTAGAAATAGTCATGAAGAAATCACAACAAAAATTATACAAATACACTTTATCTTCCCCAATTTAAAAACCAACAAATATTAGCCAGTGTAAGGAATTTGGGAGTTGGAGCCCAACCCATCTGGTGGGTATTAAATGGGGTGGAGGGGAGGAAATTTATAGGGCCAGCATTTGTCAGTTTAGAAAATAATAATAGCAATGTTGTTTGCCATATATTTTTAAAATATATTTTAAGAGAAGTTATCTGGAAACTTATTGACAAATGTTCTGAAATAGAACCCACAGGTTTGTTCAATTTATATATAGCCAAGGCTGAGATTTATTCTTTATATGAAATAACTCATATAGGATAGAGAGAGAAAAATTCCTCCTCCTTTGTAAAATAGTTTGTTATTTTAAGCAGGTTTATTCTCTCCACTCTTGATAACAGAAATGAACCAGCTACACAGATTTGTTGAATTAGCGAAGAACAGTGAAATATAAGAAAGAAAAAGGTAGATAGCACTGTGTTTGTCTCCCACATCGAATTAGGTTCATGTAGAGCAGGGGTAGGCACTACAATAGTCCTCAACTTACAATAGTTCACTTAGTGATCATTCTAAGTTACAATGACACTGAAAAAAGTGACTTATGACCATTTTCCACACTTATGAGCATTATAGCATCCCCAAGAACTTGTGATCAAAATGATTGGCAACTGTTTCATATTTATGATGGTGGCAGTGTCCCAGGGTCATGTGAACCTCTTTTGTGACCTTCTGACAAGCAAAGTCAATGGGAAAGCCGGATTCATTTAACAACCATGCTACTAACTTAACAACCGCACTGATTCACTTAACAGCTGTGGCAAGAAAGGTCGTAAAATGGGGCAACATTCATTTAACAAATGTTTCAGTTAGCAACAGATATTTTGGGCACAATTGTGATTGTAATTTTGAGGACTACCTGTCTTTTTTTAAAAAACTGCATTTAAATGCATTGGTCAGTAAGCAGAGCAACAATTGGTAGGATGGTGAAATGGGTAGATCTCTGTCATGCAAACAAGAGGGGTGAGAGAGTGTGGTATGTTTTTATGCTGGAGTAAAAACTTTTTGTTCTCTAGATCTATTAAGCTCATTTTAGGTCCCTGCTGCAATTTTATGTGTTTATGTCTGTGTGTGTGTGTGTGTGTGTGTGTTCCATCCATGTGTATATGGGTGTGTCTGTTCCACCTGAAAATCATAGAAAATATACTCAGTAAAATAGTGTACTTATTACAGTATTGAGATGGAATTTAATAACTGCAAAATAGGTAAAAATTGAAGAGATGAGCTAGCTCTAGCAAAAAATAGGAAATAGGAAACTTCTAAATTGGCTATCTTTGCTTAGGTAAGAAAAGAAGTTATAGAGTATACCAAAGTTAATAGAGTACACTCATAGACTGTAGGGATTGGAAGGGACTTGGGGAAACTCAATGCCCACCAGTGTAGACATCCATTAGAAAAACATTCCTGACACAATGTAATATTTGAGAATGACCTTGGGAGGCAAGAGGAAGAGCAGCAGCGTAGGACGTTGATCTGATAAATCTGAGACTGAAGGAGACCCTCCCTAGGTGGGGAGAGGAGAAGTTCTTTCAGACTTGTCCCATTCTGTTACTGTAAGCTTACAATTCAGTATGGCATTTCTTGGACTTGACGGGTCTGGACCAGTGGTCGCCAACCGGTGGGCCGCAGTGAGAGAATTTTGGTGGGCTGCAGAGAAATCTCACCCCCCAGAGCGCCCCCCAAATCCAGGCTGCACAGAAACACAAGGCTGTGCCGCCCACATGGGCCATGGGAACCCACTCCTTACCTGGCAAACTTGCCTGCTAAATTGCTATTTTTCCTTTTTCTGACCATCATCTGCTCTGCTGTGCCGGGAGATTTAGATTAGCTAGGAAGCAGAAAATGGTTGTATTTCTTGCTTTCTAGCTAGTCTTTAGATCTTTGGCTCTGCTTCTAAACCCAGCCAACCTCCCTTAGGACTGAAGGTTTGCTTGCAAGCAAATTCAGTGCAGAGACTGAGCTAGCCAATGGCAGATAGATAGATCTCTGAATGAATCTGTGATTCTGTGAGCAACTCAATCTGCCTGCCTGCTTTGCCTGATTTTGGGTAAAAGTTGCTTTTTTTAAATAAAAAAATCAATATTTATATAAATATTTATAATATTTACATGCAAGCCGTGCCCAGCCAGTCACATGACCACCAAGCCACACCCACAAATTAGGCCACACCCACAGAACCGGTTAATGGTCCCTGGGATCTAAAATTATGAGTTTGGTGGTCCCTGAGGTCCAAAAGGTTGGCGACCCCTGGTCTGGACTATCTCAAAAGACTGACATATAAAAGAGATATTTTTCTGATGTCCAGCCAAAGTGTATGAGGAAGTCTACTTCCTTATAATTGAAAT
The DNA here is from genome assembly GCA_009733165.1 of Naja naja. Lineage (NCBI taxonomy): Eukaryota > Metazoa > Chordata > Lepidosauria > Squamata > Elapidae > Naja > Naja naja. The sequence continues at coordinate 32,472,704 of CM019155.1, forward strand.
CCACTGTCTCTTTTCTTTTGAAACTTCTCTGAACAATTGTGCCACATCTGTATATATAGTACAGCTCTGACTTTTTCCATTTCTGAGTTAGACTTGACCAGCACTTATAAATTGGGCCCAGTAGTTATTTCAAATTATGGCTTATAAGATTTTCAAATTCAGTTAAGTACCTTAGGTTTTCTCTCTATCTCTATCTGACTTAATTTCTGTGCATGCCATTCCTGACTAGTACTTCTCTAAATTATTGAAACTAGATCTTCTTATATAGCTGATCTGCATGTATTGCAATTGGTGGCTCCAAACATATCAAAATTCCTAACTTAACAGATGAAGAAGATTATAAAAGCCTATTTTACTATGTTTGAAAGAGTTACTACTAAATGGATGGACAGTGAATGGATGGCCAGATTAGGCCATGCTTAATAGGAATGGCTCTAAGATTAGTTAGTTTAGTTAGTAAAATTAGCCCTTCCCTTCCAACTAGGGACATAATGGATCATTTCCATGTTAAAGAGGTAATCCTACACAGCTATAATGCAATTTCTTATACCTACAGGTAGAAGCTTAGGAACTACATATAGGATGAACTTGAAGGGAATTGTGAATTGTGGGCAGAATTGGAAGACCTATGAGAAATGATTGAAGCCAGATGAAAGGACAAAGAAAAAGTAGTAATGAAAGTAATTTTAGAACAATTTCTATAGATACTTCCTACCGAAGTTAAATTTTGATGCAAGAACACCGTAAATGGAGAATATAATATTAGTAACATAGATTTAAACAACCTGAAATAAGGCTGCAATTTACTTTGATAATCAGTGTCACCTCTATGCAAGATTTTTATAGGTAGAAGGGAGAAAAACTATGATTTCCCCAGAACCATAGAGATTCCATTCCATTTTCCTCACCACTACACCTCAGTATAATCTATTGATCATCAATAAACAAATAACATTATAGCAAAAACCAATGATCTGCAGATAATTTCTGGAAATAAAGAAAAAGACTCAGTGTGTCCTTTCATCTAGGCTCCCCAGCAATACTTTAATATTATTAGATCCTCAGAAATCTGCAGGTAGATTATTTCTGGCTGGAGAAGTTTCGTTACTTCCCTCTCTTGTCCCAACCTTACGGTGCTCAAGAAACAACCAATTGAAAAGAAATGTTTCTAACTTATTTTAGGAGAGTATGGAGCTAGTATATAATAAATCCAAGCCAGTGGCAGTTACTGGAATGGCTTTCCCAACTGGAGATGTTAACAACTTTGTAGTTGGAAGTGAAGAGGGCACTGTCTACACAGCTTGTCGCCATGGAAGGTATTTTCTCCCACACACCCACCTTTTTTTTTTTTTGCTATATGATTGTGCTTATGGCATTACTGTAGTTTACAGTTGGTAAAATGGCTGAGATCATGCCGGAGATCTTCCAGTGATTAATGTTTTCAGGCAATTTTTTAAAATAATTCTGTTTTTATCTGGAGCAGTGACTTTATGTGGGTTCACAAATATGCATGACCTCTCCCTCCTTCTCTCTATCATCTCTCTCTCTTTCTCTCTCTCTCTCTCTCCCTCCCTCCCATCTACCTATATGTCTGCCTATCTGATCTCTTATTATTCTTATAAATAACTAATTTCACTGAACATATTCAACATGCTTTCCTCCTCCTATTTTTCCCACAACAATCCTGTGAGGTGAGTTGGGCTGAGAGAGAATAACTGGCTAAAATCACTTAGCCGGCTTTCATGCCTAAGGTAAAATTAGAACTCACAGTCTCCCAGTTTCTGGCTAGTGCTAAACCATTAAAATGAACAGGTTCTCAATTATTTGTCTTTAAAATACGACAAAACCATTCAGTGTTGTTGCTGCATTTGTTCTTATGGCATACTGAAGTTCTTAGTTATCTCCATAATTGCTCTGTTTGTGTGGGGAAGAGAAATATACCAGATGATCAGTGACTGCATATATATATATCAGTAAAACCTATATGCTGCTTTTTAGAATAAAGTCTCCAAAGATGACTAGCAAATATTAACAGTTTATAAGTGAAATATACTCATGAACCATTCCTTTTTTTAGAACTTTCTTAACTCCTTACAATAATTAGCTGTTTTTTTTAATCACAAAAGGTCTACGATTTGGGATGTTCTGTATATTTTATTAAACTTATATATAGAAATTTTAGCAGTGCAATAAGATGGTTGTTCTTCTACACTTGAATGATATACAGTCCAAACCATAACATATTTTATGACTTTTTCAGTCAGTCAAGATGAAAAAGCCACAGGATGCTATTCAAAAAAGGAAATCAGAGCTTGTATGCATGTATCTCAGACACAACATACACTAAAATCATTTAAGACATTGTTAGTTTGTTATGACATCTTCTTAGTAAGAGGAGGTAACTTTAGTCTTGCTTGTTTTGAAATGGAAAGCTTATGTCATAGCATTTTCACTGAGGAAAACTATGAAGGTTTCCTAAATGAATTCATTTTTTTTCCACAGTAAAGCAGGGATTGGAGAAGTTTTTGAAGGTCACCAGGGGCCAGTGACAGGAATCAACTGCCACATGGCAGTGGGTCCAATTGATTTCTCTCATCTATTTGTTACATCATCATTTGATTGGACTGTCAAATTGTGGACCACAAAGGTAAGAAATTTATTTATTTATTTATTTATTAATGGGACTTATATGCCGCCCCATCTCCGAAGACTCGGGGTGGCTCACAAATAAAACAACAGCAACAATAAATAATTTAAAAACAGATTAAACTAAATAAGCCCCATTACAATTACAAATTCGACCTGTAAAAACTATCCCTTAAAACTATCCCATAAAAAACCATCCCGTCCCAGGAAATCACAACCCGGATTGGTTAAACAACCAGGTCTTCAAGTCATGGCGGAAGATGCGGAGGTCAGGGGCCAGACGGAGCTCCAGGGGAAGTTGGTTCCAGAGATCTGGGGCCGCTATAGAATAGGCTCGTTGTCGGGGGACTGCCAGCCGGCATTGGCCAGCCGATGGGACCCCAAGGAGTCCTTGCCTATGTGCTTACACAGGGCGGTTGGCATTCGATGTCGGCAGGAGCCGCTCCCTTAAATATTGGGGACCCATGTCATGAAGGACTTTGTATGTTAACACTAAGACCTTGAATCTCACCCGGAGTGCAACCGGCAGCCAATGAAGGCAGCGCAGGAGTGGGGTAACATGGGAGAACCAGGAAACTCCCATCACCACCCGCGCCGCCGCATTCTGCACCAGCTGCAATCTCTGGATGGTATGCAAGGGCAGTCCTAAATAGAGAGCGCAGTAGTCGAGTCTGGAGGTAACAAGGGCATGAGTAACGCGTAGGGCATCTCGGTCCAGAAAAGGGCGCAGCTGGCGAACCAGACGGAGCTGGGCAAAGGCCCCTGGCGACGCCCCCACCTGCTCCTCCAACCGAGCCGAACGTCCAGGAGGACCCCCAGATTCTGCGCCCTATCCACAGGGGTAATACCACTCCCCTATGGCCAAAGATGGACACTCCAAACTGGGCCGAGATGCCGGTATGCACAGCCACTCAGTCTTGGCCGGGTTCAGACGAAGCATGTTTCCGCTCATCCAGATCCATACTGCATCCAGACACTGGGTCATCAGGGAGAGGGCATCACCGATCTGGTTCGGGTGGAAATGTACAGCTGAGTATCATCAGCGTACTGATGGAAACTCACCCCAAAACCACGGATGATCTCGCCCAGCGGCTTCATATAGATGTTAAATAGCAGGGGAGAGGACCGACCCCTGAGGGACCCCACAAGAGAGCACCCTCGGGTAGACCTCTGCCCCCGCCAACACCGACTGCGATCGGAGAGGTAGGAGGTGAACCACCAAGCACAGTGCCCCCTATACCCAACCCCTCGAGGCCAGAGAAGGATACCATGGTCGATGGTATCGAAAGCCGCTGAGAGGTCTAATAGGACCAGGACAGAGGAAAACCCCTGTCCCGAGCCCTCCAGAGATCATCCATCAGTGCGACCAATGCCGTCTCCGTGCTGAAACCAGGCCGAAGCCCGATTGATACGGATCCAGGTAGTCCGCTTCATCCAGGAAAAGTGGAAACTGCTGAGCCACCACACTCTCAACAACCTTCGCTAAAAAACGAAGGTTGGAGACTGGACGAAAGTTGTCTAACACGGTAGGGTCCAGGGCAGGCTTCTTCAGAAGGGGTCTCACCACCGCCTCCTTCAAGGTGGAGGGAAAACACCCTCCTTAATGAAGCGTTGACAACTGCCCGAGCCAGCCGCAGGTGACCTCCCTGGCGGCATAGGCCAGCCAGGAAGGGCACGGGTCCAACAAACATGTGGTGGAGCTCAGACACCGCATAATCCCATCCACTTCATCCTCGGAAACAGAATCGAACTCATCCCAGATCATACTGGCCAGACTACCTGTATCCTGCCTCAGACCACTGCAAATCAGAGGACAACCCGTCCCGAATTCGAGCGATCTTATCCGACAGATATTGACCAAACTCCTCAGCCCTGCCCTGCAACGGGTCCGCCCCCTCCCCTACACGAAGGAGAGAATGGGTTACCCGAAACAGGGCGGCTGGGCGGTTATCTGCGGACGCTATGAGGGCGGAGAGATAAGACCTTCGCCGCCCTCATAGCTACCAGGTAAGTCCTAATATAGGCTCTTAGCTGGGCTCGATCGGACTGGGAACGGGTGGACCTCCACCTGCTCTCTAAGCCCCTCCGACGGCGTTTCATCTCCCGGAGCTCCTCCGGTACCAAGGAGCCATCCGGGATCCACGATGTGTGAGGGGTCGCATGGGGACAACCCTGTCGAGAGCCTCTGACGTGGCCTGCTGCCAAGCAGCCGCCAGGTCCTCGACAGAGCTGTGGGCAAGGGAAGAGGGAAGAAACCCCAGCTCCGCTGAGAACCGCCGGTCCATAAGGCTGGGGCGGAACCATCTAAGCGGCTCCTCATCCCAGCAGTGGGGGGCAGCCTGTTGGAAGACCAGCCGTAGGAGATAGTGATCAGACCATGGAACGGGCACAGCGTAAAAGTGGCCTGCCCTCTGTCACTACGCCACTGTTCAGAGACAAAAATTAGGTCAAGAGTGTTCCCCCCCTCATGGGTTGGGCCCTGAATTAATTGGGTCAGGCCCATGGCCTCCATAGAAGCCATAAATTCTTGGGCCAAACCCGACGCAACCCCCAGGGAGGGCAGATTGAAGTACCCCAGGACTATAAGACCCGGGAACTCCACCGCCAACCCCGAGAGAATGTCGAGAAGCCCAGGTAGGGCTGCTGTCACATAGCTGGGTGAAAGGTATGCGAGCAGCAAGCCCACCCGACCATTGGACCCCCACCTCAAGAGGAGTGTCTCACTCCCCTATCTCTGGAACAGTGACCTCCCTTGGAAACAGGGTCTCCCGAATAACCACGGCCACCCCACCACCCCTATCCTGGGCCCGAGGCCGGTGCAAAACCCGAAAACCTGGAGGGCACAAATCTACCAGAGGGACACCGCCTCTGGGCCCAACCAGGTCTCGTGATGCAGGCCAGGTCCGCAGCCTCCTCCTCAATTACCTCACGGAGGAAGGTGGACTTATTGGCCACGGACCTGGCATTAAAATACACCAGTCTAAGCCCAGGGGTCCCAGTTCCCATGCCCCCCTGGGAGGAGGCCATAGGGTCGGAGCAAGCAACCGCACAAAGATGGTGGGTGCGTGCTCCCAACACATGATATGGCCCTATGCCTCTCCGTTTCCTGCCAACACCAACCACCCTGGGGATCGCGGTCCCCGTCTCAAGCCCCGGAGCCCCGCCCCCCCGCCCCCCCCCCCCCCACCATGAACCGGGTTGGACAAAGACCCATTTATCTCCCTCCCTAACCCCTTAAGACGATCAATTAAAAATTTTAAAAGTTTCCCCTTCCTGTCAAATTTAGAATTTAGCCCCTTCATCCTGGCATGATATTTAGAAGGCTTACCTTAGTCTCTGTCCTCTCTGCCAACTGTCAGGACTAAACAAAAATGAAAGGTGTCAATCTTACAGAGTTATACCTGATATAATAGATAATGTTTCCCCAGGAATACCTTTGTAGATTAACTTTTTCAGAATTATTTTCCATTAAACTATATGGCTTCCTTTCCCCCTTTAGATATGTGAATGTATCTTTCTTACACATTCACATATCTATATAGGTCCATAATGGTGAACCTATGGCATGTGTGCCAGAGGTGGAACGCAGAGCCCTCTCTGGGCACATGAGCCGTTGCACCAGCTGAGTTCTGCTATGCATGTGCGCGCACTTCCCACTTTGGGTTTCTGTAGTGCATGTGGGGGGGCACATGCATGGGGCGGAGCACATGAATGGGGCAGGGCATGTGTGGTGGCCACGTGTGCATGCATGGGGGACATATTGCATTTTGGGATGCGTGTGTGCTTTGGACACTTAGTGCCAAAAAGATTAGCCATCACTGATGTAGGTGTTTTATTTACCCAACATTCTTCCCGTCTCTTTCTTTCACAAACTCATATTACTATTCCTCCAGAGCTCAGAATTGTTGGGTCAGAAGCAATAGTATGTTGATGCAGGCCAAAAGAGAGTACCTTTTTCAGTTGCACTGAAGCTTAGGAAAAAGTTCCCATTTTTTTTTATTTATATAAGTTTTATATTTATATAAGTTAACTATGATGTAGAAGTAAGCATGCAGAGTTGTGGAGAACGGGACGGGCTTCATCCAAATCCCTCCAACCGTATTACAAACAGGGGAGGAAACAGTTATTTTATCTGTTGGTATTTATATAAGGATGGAGCTTGAGCTTGCCTATAGTATGTAATATTTGATGTTAGCAAGCTATAAGAATTAGGTTAACTCATTATAATATAATTGGATCACTGTGGTGTCAATATTGCCATTTTTCACAACCTGCAAATAAAAGCTGACAGATGTGGAGCTGTATAAGGCCATTCATTGAAATCTGGATTACAAAACAGTAAACCTGAATTTAAATAGCTTGGTATTTTTATAGCATTTATGGAAGTATTTGTTAAACACTTAAACTTGTACAAGTTGATATAAAACTATTTCAAAACAGAATGAATTTTCTAAGTTGAGCTCAGATTTTAATATGACTTTTCTTTATATTCTAATTTCAGAAAGTTAAAAAAAGCCATAATTCATTTGTTTGAGTGAATGAATACATGAAGTTAATATAAATTTTGCTAAATTATTTTGGAATATCAGATGTTAGATAATCAGATGGGTTGCAATTCCTGAAATGAAGCACTGATTACTTCATATTGGATAATGTCAGATGTTGGTTGCTGTACATCATATGTAGCAATACTAGTGCATCAATATTAATATCCTGAATATCAGATGAAGCTAGTCTGTAAATCATATAGAAGTCAAGTACTGAATATTATTATTATTATTTATGAGATTTATAATTATAAATATATATAATATAATTATCTAGCAAGTGTTTCCCAAATCCTTCATGACAAACCAAAAATAGAAGGAAATACCATCTATGTGATCTTTTTCTGAATATAAAAAGTATTATAGAGTGGTTGAAAAAATAAAAAAAATTTAGCAGCAGCTTTTCATGGCTTTTGACTGAAATTGTACTAAGACTTATTAGGAGAGAGCAAAATGTAAACTTCAAGCCTTTCCATATAATGCACATTCTCAATCACCCAACTCTAGTTTCACCATCAAGAGAGACCCATTACATGAAACTTTCTAACTATAGCAGATCTCCAAGAACTAAAGCAATCTACCATGAGAAAGAACTCTTAGGTCCCTGCACAACATTAATCTTCTAACAGCAGTTCCTAGAAGCAATAATCTTTATGAATGTAGGGAAGTGTTAATATATAATTCAGGAAAAGACACCTTGTTCTGAAGTATATAATAACTTAAAATGCTCATTTTTGACATAGATTATTTAAATTTCCTGTTTTTGTTTTCTAGGATGAAGTTTTAGTCTATGAAGCCAATGTAATTTTGATCACTGAATCATGAGATCATAGCACACCCATGAAAGCTGAATTAAAATGCTCCCAAAATCAAGATATATCCTGGTATTAGCTAAGACTTCAGTGCATTAGTGCTTTGAACATGTAAACTCTTTTCTAAAGGCCACCTGTTCACTAATAGATACCAAGGATTATTAGCTAATGTTAATGTACAGCAATCCCTATGCTGTGTACCCTGTTATCATACAGGAGAATTATACTATTCCACATGAAGAAAAAAACAGATTTGCATCTCTTAGACATTGTTTTGTCAGTGCATCTCTTTATTCTGCCATGCATCAAAAGGAATATGTCTGCTTTGGGGAACTGAACAAGTCCATACAGGGTTTCAAAATGCAATTTTAATTGCTTTTTTCACCCATTAATTCTACATCCAATACTACAAAAATATACTGTATATGTTATAGTATATAGTATATACTGTATATGTTATTTACATACGTATGTAAATACATGTTTATCCTGTAATGTATATAAATTTTGTATACAATATAAATGTTGGAACTCTGTTAGGAACATTTTGCGGACTAATGCATGAGCTATACTACAGTGTTAAATGTGTTGTTATTATTCCCTGATAATTTGTTTCAAGAATAATTTAAACATATGCTTGTTTGATTCTTCTGTGATCTGATGTTCAATTTTCTCTTTAGCATAGGTACATATTTATTTATTTATTTATTTATTTATTATTTAGACTTGTATGCCGCCCCATCTCCGAGGACTCGGGGTGGCTCACAATTAAAACCAGAACACAACAATAAATTAATTTAAAACAATATTAAACAGTAACAAGTCTAATTTAAGTTAAAACCCCAGTATACCTTTTAAAATTTAACTCCCCCCCCAGGAGATCAGCCCAGCCCAGCCTGTTCGAATAACCAGGTTTTCAGGTCATGGTGGAAGGTGCAAAGGTCAGGGGCCAGGCGGAGCCCCAGGGGTAGTTGATTCCATAGGGCGGGAACCGCCACAGAGTAGGCCCATCCCCGGGCCGCCAGCCAGCATTGACTCACTAACGGCACCCGGAGAAGCCCCTGTCTGTGTGCTCAAACAGGGCGGTTGGTACTCGATATCGGCAGGAGACGCTCCCTCAAATATCCCGGACCCATGCCTTGTAGGACTTTGAATGTTAATACTAAAACCTTGAATCTCACCCGGAGGGCATTTTCTAAGCAACATCACTGTTCTGATACAATATGCTTATGTTGTATCATGTGTCTTTCTGTACTTCCTAGCAAGAATCTTTTAATTGACCTATGCAGAAATTAATAAAAAATATCATTTAAGTTTGGGATTTAGAGATAGCAGAGATATTACATGGAAAAGAAGGTTTAAGTAGATGGATGAAATGGTAAAAGAGGAACTCAAAGACTAGGGAAAAAAGAATATAGAATGATATTACTGTAAGTCATTGAGGCTTCTACAGGTAGTTTTCAACTTAACAATCATTCATTTAATGATCATTCAAAATTAAAATGACTCTGAAGAAGTAACTGTGACTGGCCCTCAGACTTAAAACCATCACAGCATCCCTACGGTCACATGATCAAAATTTGGGTGCTTGACAATTGGCACATATTTATAGTGGTTGCAGCTTCCCAGGGTCATGTGATCACTACTTGTGATCTTTCAACAAAGTAAGTCAATGAGGTCAGCCACATTTGTTTAATGACTATGAGATTCCTTTAATAACTGCAGTGATTCACTTAACAACCATGGGAAAGAAAGTCATAAATTTGGAGAGGACTTATTTAACTGCCTTAACAAATTGAAATTCTGGTCTCAATTATGGTAGTCAGTTGAAGACTACTATATACTGCACAGTTTTTAAAATTATAAATAAATTGTATCAACTAGTTAGGGACTGAGTGATTAGAATTATAACAGCTATAGAAGAATAGCTCCCAATCCTGAAGAAAAGTCTTCATCTGTAATGACACTTTGAGAAGAAATTTCCATTGATGCCAATGAAGCTAGGTTAGGTTCTTCCTGCTTCCTGCAACCTTTCCAATCCTTTGCTAAGGATTTCTTTGTGTTTCTGTGTGTTAAATAGAAAGAGACATTTAACATCATGTTAAATGATATGGCTTATTGAAAAATATATCACGGTCTTAGCAATATTTTATCACATAATTCAAATAATAATCCATTCCTCCAATTGACACATCTTTCCTGTTCTTTTTCTCTGTCTCTAAGTGGATGACATAATATAATACTGGCTAATCTTTTGCTTTTCATTACTTCTGGTCCTTATTGAGGAGATGGGTTTTGGTAAAATCTAAGAAGAAAGATATGCTTGGAGTCTTAAATGTGGTTTCTTCCATGTGGTCAGGTACAGTAGGACTGGCAGGAAGCTTTGCCTTTGATTTTTTTCTCTTTCTTCTTAAATTAATTTCCTCTAACACCCACTTGCACCATCTTGGTCAACTGGTATTCCCAAAGCAAGCACATGCTTGCTTTATATTCATGCATTCCTCCTAATCTGTATTTTTCTCTTAATTTGTTTCAAGAATAATTTAAACATATGCTTGTTTGATTCTTCTGTGATCTAAGTTTCACCTTAGTAGAATACAATATTTCTATACAATGCAAGGCAAACAGTCCTATATGATTATTCATAACTTTGGCTTGCCTGCAGCTACCCGTCCCTTTCCCAGAATGGATTATTGTGCTCATAGGTAAAGTTGCAATGCCTCAGAACATCTGTGTGTCTGTGGAGATTCTCAGTCATCCAGGTCACAGTTATCAGACCTGCTTTTTCAAAAGGTAGCTGGACTGTTTTTTCCTTGAGAAAAAGACATTTCACTTTTAATCTAAGAAGCTTCATCAGTTCTGGCAGGATGGTGGGAGCGGTAGAAGCTTTTGTTCTCACAGGATGGGAGCTAGGGGAGTGTTGGAAGGATATTTCTTTGCAGTCATCTGGTTGTTAGCACTTTCCCTAAGAGGTCTTGAAGCCACTTGGGCATTTATCTGTGCCCTCAGGATCACCTGTATCAGAGTGCAAATGGAAGTAGAATCTTTCTTGGAATTGCTGAAAATACGGGCGTTGTAGATAGGAGATAGGTGGGTTTTTTTTTTAATTCTTCCCCCTCTGTTGAGAAAGGACTGCTCAATGTTAACATAAATGATCTCTTTTATCCCTCTTTCAAACCAGTGTTTCTCTCTATCCAGAATGTGGACTTTTATGTCTTAAAAAGAATAGCCTTTGTGTTTCAAATGCTGATGGACTGATAAATCTTGTCTGTGGGTTTGCTCTCCTATGTCGTGTCATGTGTTTATGAAGTGGTTGTTTTGTTTCGCTTGTTTGTTCTCAGAACAGCTGATATGCAAAAATGGCATCCTGAGAGCACTCATTCCTTTAGGCTTATTTTGCCAAATTAGAATAACTTAAGGTAATTCTCATTAGGTTAGTTGATTGCTACATTCTGCCACAGAACAATATGAATTTTCAGTACACACATGAACACATACACCTATTGGAGAGCAGTAATATTTGGTTGTAATCTCTTCCTCTGATTGATTCCCACCTTGTTACTTTTATCAATAAAAGAGTCCCTATTTATATTAGCTCCCAAATGCAATTCGAAGTGCTGGTTGTCAGCTTTCGAAATCCTACATGGATTGGCGCTGAGGTACCCCAAGGCTACCTCTTCTTATTAGGACTGATCTGTTGGGTTCACTTATAACAGGAAAAACTGCTGATGGTCTTTCAGGCTGGTGAATTATAGAGGATGAGGAAGCCTCCTGTTAGAAATTAGATAATCTTCTACTATTATAGGGACCCGGTGGTTCAGTAGGTGGACGCTGAGTCTTAGATCATTAAAGGTCTATAACTTGACAGTTCGAGACCTGACTGCTGCAAGACAGAGTGACTCCCAACACTTGTCCCAGCTTCTCGCAACCTAACAGTTTGAAAACATGTAAATGCAAGTAAATGAAAGGTGCCACATATAAGCATGCAAGAAAGTAACAGTGTTCCATGATTCACTGAACACTTTGTGCTGCAGCATAATGTCATGCTGGCTACATAATTACAAAAACACATCTGGACAATGTTGGCTCTTTGGCTTAAGAAACGGAGATAAGCACCACCTCCTAAAGTCAGTCTATTTACAACTAGCACGGTAAAATCTGTGATAACACCAAAATAAGAAAATTATGATTTTCTGGAAGTTTTATTCCTTGAGTCATAATGGTAATTGTTCAGTTTGTCTCACTAATAGATGTTTGATTTTTTGCCTTATAAATTTATTTGTTTTAACACTATTCTGAATATCTTATTTCAAATGTTTAAATTACTGTACATTTCTGAGTGTCTGCAAGATGGATATAGCAGTATCAGTTAAACATATATACTGCTTTACAGCCCTCTCTAAGTGATTTAAAGAGTCATCATATTGCCCTCAACAACCTGGATCCTCAGTTTACCAACCTTCAAAGTATAGAAAGCTAAGTCAAACTTGAGCTGATGAGATATATATTTGATAAACAAATTCTAAGGAAAACACATTTATTATTATCCTAATATTCAAAAATATAACTGTGAAGAGCTTAAGTTTCTTGAGTTAAAAAGTAAATTATATAATATACATCTTTCTAGAAATTTCAGCAATAAAAACTATCTTGAAAGAGATGCGGAATATCATTATATTATGCAGTCCATGATAGGTTATCTTGAGCATTTTGACTTTCTGTTTTCTGTTTTCTATTTACTTACTAAGGGCAACTTTGGGAATCAGACTCTGCTGAATATTTTGCTAGGAAATTTTAAAATAAAATGAAAAAAATGTTCTAATAAACATTACAATCTCACAGGGAAAATATGCAGAAAAAAATATGGACTTCAAAATATACTTCTTTCTGCACTATATAATGTACACAGTATTTCCAGAACATTTGCATAATAACATATATGGATGTACAAATGGAAATAGAACATTCATATATGCATAAATGAATGCACAAAAATACATTTTATTTGAAAAAATTGTCAAAAATATGTATACTAAATGCAATATGCACAAAAGATAAAGCTGAATGTTTATTAGACCATTAGTTTGATTTAAAATCCTCTCAATTGTGTGAAGAGCAAATGCTTCCACATCTAGATAAAGATGGTATTTATTTTTACAAATCACTTTTCAATTTTTTTTAATTAGTCAGCAATTCAAAAGTGCTCACATGCATAGTATAGAATCCACTTATTAGCATGAGATATCTATATATTTCCGTTTACTTGAGCCATGATGGCGCAGTGGTTAGAGTGCAGTACTGCAGCTGCTTCTGCTGCCTGCTGGCTGCCTGCAATTTGGCAGTTCAAATCTCACCGACTCAAGGTTGACTCAGCCTTCAATACTTCCAAGGTTGGTAAAATGAGGACCCAGATTGTTGGGGGCAATATGCTGACTCTGCAAACTGCTGAGAGAGAACTGTAAAGCACTGTAAAGCGGTATATAATTCTAAGTGCTATTGCTATTGCTACTTCAGTTAAATCTCCTATTTATCATTCACAAGTGGACAGTATGAATTATCTCTTTGCACACACTCACAATGTTTAGGTCCCAATGACTAATAGATCAGTAGATAATAGGTATAGCAATATAGGCTTACTCATTTTAAGAGAGAATAAATGTCCTACAGTGCCCTAATTGGTTGGTTTTATCTTTGGCCACTGCGCTCAAGGGTGCCTTTCTGTGGCAATATAAACATCTTTAAATGAACCCTGGGGAAAAAAATAACAAACCATTTTTGGGAACGAAAAGAAGCTCCAACTAAATTTATTGTGTCCCACAGCAGAGTCATGCATGTATGCAGAGCATGTTAATCATTTCAGTGAACCATGTGTCCATCTATTTGCTAAGTAGCATATTGGGTTGTATGATAACAGTTTGTCTGTTGTATAAGCTCAGCATTTTGAGTTTTGTTCAGAACTAAACAATGAATGAATTTTCTTTAGAGCTCAATTTTGTTGTCAAAAAGCCAAAGTGATTCAAAGGAGTGGGTGGAGCTGCTTGTTCAGGCAGGATTTTTTACTTTTTGCCCTTTACCTCTGGAGCCAGAGGTCTGGCTTCCATCCAGCTGTATGAGGAGAAGATTATGGTCTTTCTCTAGGTAATTTGAAAGAGCAAAACCAACGCGAAGTCAGGTGGTCAAAAGTCAGCACTGAGTTTTTCCACAATGTTTTTCTTGAATTTGCTTATCTATCCCATGGTAATCACTGTATTTTTTTTAAAAAAGACTGCTTGAGCAGTCACATGTGCAAAATAACAGTTTTCTTCATATAGGATAACCTATATGTACGTTATTGGTAGAATAACAGCTGCAAACATGCAGAAAAATAAATGCTTAAAACAAGGAAAGATACTGCTTCAGCAAATGGCAACTTGAGTGACTATTCTGAAAATTCAGAGCAATGTGTAAAAGTAAAATAAAAGTAGGTGTACTCAGTTCTGATAAGCTGCAGCTCTTTGCTGATAATAAATTTGTGGAAATGCTTTAATAGATAAGCTGGAAATTGAGCAAAAGACTTAACCTTCAGCAGTAAATGTAAAACCATTTATTCACAGAGAATTCCTTCTGAAGTTAATAGGTGATCTTGCAGAGTGGTGAGTAGAGTTGGATGTCTTCAGCTTCTATGCCTCCAGTGCTGGCATAATTTCTGTTAGATTTGCATGAAGAGTCAAACTCAGAGTGCTTCAGTGAAGAGTTTATTAGTGACTACAGCTCATAACAGACCCGGTTTGGCTGGGCTGCAGCTGCTACTTATAGCCAGCAGCCGCAGTTGCCATCCAATCAGAGTGCAGGGTTTTCCCGCACTATTTAAACCAATCATATTTGACATTTTACAAGAACAGTTCAAACTAAACCAATGACATTCAAACCTGCATACATAACACCCCTCCCACTAGGTTCAGTCCATACTCAAACCCCAACCTATCTAATGTATTCTTTTAAATAGGTGGGGCTCTTCGATGTACATTGAGACCTTCGTGGTTCAGAAGTTTTAACGTTCTCACCCAGTGAGAGAGGAAATGTGTCTGTTGACATTTCCCTAGTTGGACTTCCTGTGAAAGAAGACCCTGTTTGATTGTTAGAATCTGGTCTCTCCTCCCAACCCATCTCCAGCCCAATGTCAGCACCCAGGTCAGGTAGTGATGTGCAATCTTCCACTTGTAAGGATGGATTTTGGCATTGTGACAGGTTTTGGGATGGTTCCTGTCTTAATGGCTCGTTACACATGGGGTTGATTCTTGCTTGCTGATTATCCTCATGTTCCTCCCCTCCCCTAGAAAAGGCATTAGGTATGGGAACTAGAGAGGAACAATTGCGATGTTCCTGAGGTAACCTGGATCTAAGCTGATCAATGTGCCTGCTCCAGAGGACTCCATCCTCTGTTTGTACCCTGTAAGAACGAGGGCCTGTGATCTGAGTTATTTCAGCAGGAATCCATGAAGGTTCACCCATAAGGTTCTTAGCATAAACAGAATCACCCACACTGAACGTGCGAACTTTGCTAGTGGAATCAAGTGGTGCATTGGTTGCGTAAGTGGGATGAAGGCGGTCAAGGGGAGACCTAAGTTTCCTACCCATCAACAACTCTGCTGGGGATAAGTTAGTTGATGAGTTAGAAGTGATGTGCTGAACACTAAGAAGTTTTTCAACTTTCTCAGTGATGTCCCCAGGACCCAATTGCTGAAGCTTTTCCTTGGTAAAACGTACCATTCGTTCAGCCCGGCTGTTAGCCAAAGGGTGCCCAGGGGCAGTCAGGGCATGTCTGATACCCTGTTGTGCTAGATAGGATTCAAAAAGGTTGAATGTAAATTAAGGGCCATTGTCAGAGACAAGAATATCAGGTAACCCGTGGGTTACAAAAAGCTTTTTAAACTGCTTGATGACATCATCAGTTGTGGTGGATGCCATAGGGATGACCTCTAGCCATTTGGAATATGCATCTACTATAATAGGAAAGGTGTGCCCTCTGGTAGGGCCAGCAAAATCAATGTGAATCCTAGACCATGGGCCCCTAGGACATTCCCATTCCTGTTTGGGGGCGAGAGGTGGGGCAGGCCTGACTACCTGACAGTTGGGACAAGATGCAACCCAGTTTTCAACCATTTTGTCAATACCTGGCCACCATACATAACTCCTGGCCAATCCCTTCATCCTTACAATACCAGGATGACCCTCATGTAACATTTCCAAAACCTCTCTTTGCAGTTTTGCAGGAATAACCACCCTGTTACCCCACAAAATACATCCTCTTAATACAGATAATTCAGTTTGCCTGGACTTAAAAGGTTGGGCAAGGTGAGGTAGATCTTGAAGAGGCCAACCTTTCTTAATCCAGCATATAATAGGAGCCAATAAAGTGTCTTTGGCAGTCTCTCTGGAAATTTCAGCAGCGTGTACTGGAAGCTTGGCAACAGTTTCTAGGAAAAAGGTGTGTGCCTCAGGTTCAAAGTCCTCCTTGTGACAAGGAAGTGGGCAATGACTCAAGGCATCAGCATGTCCAATGTTCTTGCCAGGCTTGTGGATAAGTTTGTATGAATAAGCAGCAAGGAATTCAGTCCACCTCAGCATTCTTGGTGACAGGATAGTGGGTGTAGGTTTGTCTCCTGCTACAATGCCTAACAAAGGTTTGTGATCTGTGACAATGGTAAATGTTCTCCCATATAAATACTCATGAAATTTCTTGATAGCTGCAACAATTGCCAATGTTTCCTTGTCCAATTGGCTGTAATTCCTCTCTGCTTTAGTCAAGGTGCAGAGTAAAATGCAATAGGGCTTCCTCCCTGGGAAGCCTGTGGCTTCAAAACCCCCCACTCCAAAGGGGATGCATCACAAGTCAGTACAACAGGTAAATTCTCAGAGAACTGTATGAGTACAGCATCAGACGTGATTAGTCTTTTAATATTGTTAAATGCTGATTGTTCCTTCCTGCCCCAGACCCAAACAGAACTTTCGTCAAGTAATCTGTGTAATGGTTCTGCAATGGTTGCCTTCTGAGGTAGGAACATGTGATAAAAGTTAATAAGTCCAAGGAAGGCTTGCAAATCTGTTTTGCATTTTGGTCTAGGGGCTTCTTTGATTGCTTGAACGTTGGCATCTGTAGGGTGGATGCCATGCTTGTCAATTATATAGCCCAAGAACTCAACCTTGTCAGTTCTAAGAGTGCATTTTTCTTCCTTGACTTTTAATCCCGCTTTCTTGAATCTGGTAAGGACTTCTCTGAGTCTCTCTTGTAACTGAGTGTCATTTTCAGCAGAGATTAACACATCATTAAAGTAAGGCACTACCCTGGCAGTCCTTGGAGCATCCTTTCCATAAGGCTTTGGAAATGCCTGGTGCCACGCTTACTCAAACTGTAACCTTTTACATTGAAGGCACCTCTATGAGTCACAATGGTTTGGGCTCTGCAGTGGCATCATCAACTGTTAGTTGTTGATATGCCTGGGCCAAATCCAATTTGGCAAAAACTGTACCCCTGCCAAGTGAATGTAATAAATGATGCACCACTGGAACTGGATATGCTCTGCTGAAGCGCATGGTTCAATGTCCCCTTATAGTCTCCACAGATTCTTACTGACCCATCAGTCTTGACTGGTGTGACTATGGGTGCCTCCCATCTGGAGTGGTCAGTGGGCTCTAAAACCCCTTGAGCTATTAGTTTATCTAATTGTGCATCAGTTTTGTCCTTTAAGGCAAATGGGACCTTCTGGGCTTTAAACGAATTGGGGCACCTTGGGATCTAGTTTGAAAGTGATAGGGGTCCCCATATACTTGCCCAATCCGTCGCTGAAGACCTCTGGAAACTCAGACTTCAAGGCCTCCTCCCATTCAGTGTTGCTCACGTGATTGATGCCAGTCACCTCGATGCCTCGTGGATTGAACCACTCAAGTCCCAGCAAGCTTGGGCGGTCTTTGTCCACGATGGTCAGGGGCAAACGTTTGGTGTGGCCTTTGAACTTCACGTTAAATTCTCTTGTTCCAACTACTGGAATCTTGTTCCCTTGGTAGTCTTTAAGAGTCAGTGCTTGCTTCTGGAAATGCTTCTTCTGAATGTTTGGGAGTAGTCTGTGAACAGTGTCCCATGACACCATAGATAAATAGGAGCCTGAGTCCACTTCCATTTGGCAAGGCCTTCCTTCAGTTAGTACCTTCACATGTACTTTTCTGTTTCTTAAGGGTGAAGAATGACCAATGGTGACTGTTTGATGAGTTTCATTCTTTCCATTTGCTTCTGTATTGCGCCCCATTTTCTCACTGTTGTTAGGCTTGAATTCTTTGTCAGAAACTTCCTTCTGTGGGGTGGAGTTCTGGATGATTTGCAGACTCTTGCTAGATGACCTCTTTTTTTCACAATGGAGGCAGATGGTATCAAAACTTGCATTCAGTGTGGGGTGCTTCCCCACACCTCTGCAGTAAAAATCTTGCCTCTTTCTTCCCAGGTCTTTCTTTTCCTCTCCATTCTGAGTCTATAAATTCCTTCCTCCACCTCTTCTCAAATCTATTTGCTCTGAAGCTTGAGGCCTTGTTCTTCATGAGGCCTCTGAGAAGCAACATCAATCGCATGGCCTCTTCCAAGTTGTTAAACTCGCATGCACCCCCAATGTCTCTTAAACTTTCCACAAAGCCGTTAACGTTTTTGCTTTCCCCTTGATCCCGACGGTAAAACTCATGTCTCTTAATGAGGCATGATACTTTTGGGGCATAATGGGCTCTTAATAACTTTTCTAAGTCGGGTCAGTCCATTACCTTCACGTCCACAGCTCCCGCCAATGCCTTCGCCACCTTGAAAATGGCCGGACTGCAGTGGGTGAGAAAGACTGCCCTCTTCCGCTTCTCGGAAATGTCGGCGAGATCGTTTCCCTCCAAATACATTTGGAAACGATCTGCATACGAGTCCCAGTCTTCCGCCATCGGATTGAACGGGGCTGGGGGGGTGTTCAGAGCAGTCATCTCTCTCAGCTTGTTCTACGCATTGTCTTCTCTTCGGGAAGGATCCCACCTTCGTCGCCAGTGTTAGATTTGCATGAAGAGTCAAACGCAGAGTGCTTCAGTGAAGAGTTTATTAGTGACTACAGCTCATAACAGACCCGGTTTGGCTGGGCTGCGGCTGCTACTTATAGCCAGCAGCCGCAGTTGCCAGCCAATCAGAGTGCAGAGTTTTTCCCGCACTTTTTAAACCAATCATATTTGACATTTTACAAGAACAGTTCAAACTAAACCAATGACATTCAAACCTGCATACATAACAATTTCTGTCTCCGAGTAATATATTTTGTCAGGCTGATCTGACACTTCAACAGTTGTATTCAGTTTTTAAAATGTACTTGCCGTAGGGGTTGTTTTTCTTTATATATTTCTGCATTTTTCTTAGGTATTCTTTCTGAATTTGAATCCACACTGTACTTAGATTTGAAGAATCTGAGTCATGTTCCATCAAAGATGGATAAGACATAATAGAATGGGGTAATCTATCAAGACTACAAAACAATAATTTAAAGCATCAAAGTTCAAAAGAATGAGAAAGAAGTAAGACCAAGTGGCTCTATTAACTGTTTAAAATCAGAGTGTATTTGACCATTATATTGCAATTTTTCTCCAACACATTGGTTTGTGCTTCTATAAGATTGAGTTTCCTAAAGTAGCACTGCTAACCAGAAGGCCTAGCTCTCTGTATCACAAAAACTGTGGTCTAACCTGTATGGGCTTTATTAATTTAAGTAATGGTTATCAAATTTGCTGTTTCCTGATTGAAGAAGCTTTAAAAATCTCTTTCCAAAATCTCTAGGGGAAATAACTATTTTTACTACTTTTCTAAAGGGTTGGAAGATGGCAATTAGTCTGACCTCAGGAGGTCAACTATTTTACACAAGTTGTCTAGTTCTCAATACCTTTGATCCCCAATATTCTGTCCTAGCTGGAGTTCCTGAAAATAGCAAGGTCCCTAGCTGTAAAGGGCTTTATAGGTAATAAACAGAATTAGTGCTAGGATCATTTGAAATGGGTGGGAAGCCTACTGGTGACCAGTGGAGCACCAGGAAAATGGGTGGTATTCTTCCAAGCTAGTTAGTGCTAATCAACAGGTACTATATATTTTGCCCCATTTTCTGAATCCTCAGGGCATCCACGTGTAAAAAAAAATATTATTGTCATATCTTCAGCATCCAGGAAACAGTGGTGAACCAGCTGAAGTTGGCCAAACATAGTGGATGCATTTGGCCAACTTCAGCTGGTTTACCACTGTTTCACATAGCTGCTTTTTTTAATATATCCATTTTATTTTACAATAACCCTAAAATATGAAGTAGGTTGAGAAAAAGCAATAGACTCAGACCAATCAATCTGAAGTCATCTTTGCTAGTCCAAGCTTAACATTTGTTCTATAGTCCACTGCTAATTTTACTTTTTTCAGACTATCCATCAAACCTTTCAGTTATTTGAATAGTAATTTTAATTCTTTTAATTCTTTTTTTGCTATCATAATAACAATCAAACTCATGTAAACACTAAGAACTACCTCAACCTTGGTGACTCAGGCAACCAAGGGCCTTGGTGGCTCAGGCTGTTAAATGTTTGCATTTAAGTTCCAGCTGCCTACAATTACTGTAGGCTCGAATCCCACCAGGCTCAAGGTTGACTCAGCCTTCCATCCTCTCGGGGTAGGTAAATTGAGGACCCAAGATTGTTGGGGCAATAAGCTGACTTTGTAAAAATGCCGCTTAGTAATAAGCAGGCATATACAATGGAATGAAGGCTATTGCTGAGCACACTGCGTTGTATCCCAAAAATTGTAAGCCGCCCTGAGTCTTCGGAGAAGGGCGGCATATAAATGTAATTTAAAAAAAAAACTGAGCAAGACTTTATTTTTGAGATGTTACACTTTTGTTTTCTTCTTTTGCTTTTAATCACTGACAAAAAAATTATGATAAATTATGTTATAATTAAAATTGGGTTACATTAATATCAAAAACATTTCATTCTGTTTGTTTTTTAGACTTATTAATAGAAAAATCAAAAGAAAGTACCCAGCACAGTAACAAAAATTAGAAATACCTTCCACATAATAGGCTAAGCTGTGCATGAAAAACTTCATACAACTCTGAAAAACACTTGTGGATTCAGCCAATTTTCCTCCAAGAACAGCAATTTTGGGTGGCTGAAGAAAGAAATTAAAAAAATAAGCAGAACAATCAATGGCATTTATAAAAATTAATTTAAATTCAATTTACATTAGTATTTTTGTGACCTACACACACACATACACAGAGTATTTCATAGAAGCTGATTGTATTATTAGGAGAAGTAATTGTGTTAGTAAAATGACATTCTCAAGTACAGTACTAAAGACCAACAATGGTTCATTGAAACATAAGGTCTCAAATTCACTCACTCACTCACTTTCTATAGCCACCAATCTCAAGCAAGTGGCTCAGAGTGGCAAATAATCACAAAACAGTTAAAAACAAGAGTTACAGTATAATACAAATTAAATATATATGGCAACTGAGCAAAAATTATCATAGATATCAGTATTGTCAGGAAACAGGAGTCTCATCTGTGGCCTTGTTTGTGTGTGATAAAAGTGTCATTTGCATTACTAAGAATTTATTGGGATTCATAGAGATTAGTAGGAATGATTGATGCTTGTGGTCTTTTCGTGAATAAAAATATATAAGATTGCATTATAAATCTCATTTGGAAAAAAATTCTTTTTATTGATTACTTTTTATAAATTCAGCTATGATGAGCTGATGTTAGAGGAAATCACAAAACTTAATCATTATGTTATCTTGGACCCTTTTGTCTTGCCTTCCTTATAATTTCCATATGCAAGTAATACAAGTTTAGCATCATTAGGATGTAAATCAAGACATAAATCACTAAGCAAATCAACACAATAAAAGTCCAAACTTATCAAGGAAAATAGAAATAAGATCTGGAGGGTAGGTTATCCCAAAGCAGGGTTTTTTTAGACCTAAATAAAATGACGGAAGGTGAATAATTGTTTAGTTACCTAAAATTCTTGTTCCGGATGAATGTTAACAACAAGAAAGTGGTGAGGAATTAGAATAAATACTGTAAGTGTCCATGCAAGTGAAGTTTAAGACTAAAGTCCGATATACTAGACAGTAATAGATATTTCTTCCCAGTAAGTATGCACAGCATTTCACAGCATGTTAGATTAAATTTTGACAAAACAAAGGTCACACCAAAAGCTATTGGAAGTGGCTGGAGGTTATCCCAAAGCAGGGTTTTTTAGACCTAAATAAAATGACGCCTAAAATTTGTTCGGATGAATGTTAACAACAAGAAAGTGGTGAGGAATTAGAATAAATACTGTAAGTGTCCATGCAAGTGAAGTTTAAGACTAAAGTCCGATATACTAGACAGTAATAGATATTTCTTCCCAGTAAGTATGCACAGCATTTCACAGCATGTTAGATTAAATTTTGCCAGGTACAAAACTAAAGTGTCAGGTTGCACCAAGAGCTATTGGAATTAAGTCACAATGGCTGTTCTAGTTTGAAAACAAAGCCCTCGGTTATTCGGCTTTCACTTTAACTTTATCAAAATATATGAGTTCCTTGCAAGGCAAAGACAAGAAGTTGGTACTTCTTGCTATTACCAAAGGTGGATATAATTTCAAATGATGTACTAAGTAAAACGCTAATACAACCTCATTTGTGCAGCACTATCTTAATTGTGTGATTCATCTTACATTTTTCAGAATTTTTCCCAAGACAATAAGTATTGCATTTGACAAAGGTGATACAAATGGGAAAAAAGGTAATTCAAGCAAAGATTTTTATTTTTAGGGTAATCAAGAAAATGCTACATAATTTTGCATAGGAAGTGATTTTACCAATGGAGCATTTTGAGTTGAAAATGGCAAGCCACACCCTTTCTTTTACAATAGGGGCATGGTCACAAATTCTTGTTCATCACTGCCAACTACCTTCAATGTGCTTTCTACTGCCTTTCTATTTTTCCAATCTGGAAAGGCTAATGATGGATAGTCCAGAAGAATGTCAACCATCCATCCCTCTTTTATGTCCTTTCAACCTGTTGTCTTTTTTCTGCAGACAACCTTAACTTTTATATTCTTCTGCCATTTCCCCTTCATGCTCCAAGCAGCTCATTGAGTTTCAAGAAACACAGAAGGATGACATAGTTTTCAAAGAAAGAAAGGAACAAATTCAAAAAACTTTTCAGCCCTTCTGTTATAGCCACTTATACCTACAAACATTAGGATTAATATTTACCTGGCCCCAAATGAAATGCCTTATTAAGCTTACTATAAATTCTGGAAAACTCCAGTTCTTGAAAGTGTTCTGTTTTGTTGAATATTATCAGCATACTCAACAAAGTATTCTCAGGAATTTTGTGGGGGATGCAGGACTGTGAAACTGGGGTAATGTACTTAACTGCATACACGGTTTAGAAGAAATATAATTGAAATATCATTAGCAACTTCAGATTTGTTCAGGTAGTTCTGTGTAACCATTGAATTACAATGCACCCCAAAACACTACTTATATTTGGATGCAAAGTTCTAACATCTGGGTCCCACCTCATGGTCATGTGATTGTATTTTGGTCATCTGGCAATCGACCTGTATTTATGGCCATTTGCAATGACCCTCTTAATGACCACCACAGTAAAGGTTGTAAAACCGGGTGTGATCACTTTATGACTGTCCACAGTTATGATCAAAATTGCAGGCTTAATTATGGCTGTAAATTGAAGACTACTTGTACCTGTTTGAACACTAATTATAATCAATTTATCACAAGGTATTCTGGAACTTGCTTGATATTTGGAGAAGACTAACGATTGTTTGCATGGCATCTCCATCATTTAATGGAACAGTTTCAGGGACCCTTGTTCCAGTTTAGAGTGATAAATGTAGCAGCAACTCCATAAACCTAAGAACTTTTGGGGAACATTTATGTACGCTGGCCGAATGAATGTCCCTAAGGTGCTTTTTCAAGAGGCAACTGGACTTTTGGTTTTTCTTTGAAGACATTGGTAAAAGGCCACACTTTTGAAGACAGTAAAGTCCACATTTTAGACAGAGAGGATTGCTGATTTGAAAAGCAGTCAAAGAGGCCATCTATGTCAAAATAGAACAGCCCTCTCTCAACAGAGCAGGAGAGATATAATATCATCTATCTCCAGTCTACAACATAGTCCTTTCAACAGTTTCAAGAAGGCTCCACATCCATTTGCACTACTCAGGTGACTGTAAGGACACAGATAAACCTCCAGGTGGCCTTAACAACTTGCTAAAAGAATGCAAATGATCAGTTGTCTGCAAGGACAATAAATCCTTCCATTCCCCACCATCCAGTCAGAGGTGAAGAAGCTTCTTGGATAAGAAGTGAAAAGTCTTCAAAGAAAAAACAGAAAGTCCAGTTGCTTCTTGAAAAAGCACTTTTGGAATAACCATGACCTGGATGACATAGAATCTCCAAATGAATACAAAGTGAAAACAATATGGCTCTCTGATAAGTACAGTAAAGGAACTTTGCAAGCTGGAAATACAATTCATAAATGTGCTTCAATTATTCTTTCTGTGAAATGACTTGTCTCATGAAACAAGCAAATCTGATAGATTTCATTGTAGCTTTTAAGCAGTTAAATGCTAGTTAAAACCTGTGAACATGTCCACATGATTTCCTTTAAGTAGTGAAGTTCTTAACGAATGGCGCCTCCTGGATTAAGGAAGATCATCCATGCAGATATACCAGGGAGGCAGCTGAAAGTTTACCCCTAGATGCAAGTTTTTATCTTCATCTTTCTGTCTACATACTATTCTTTGAGGTAGGCCATCAAAATAAGGGGTTTATCAAAAATTGCTAGAAAACCTTATAGGATGAGCATGCTACCTCTGGCATTTACATTGCTGCTCTCCTATTGGGGAAAGGCCTAAACCGGGACTGTTTTGTAACTTGTATCTTCATATGCAGTACTTAAGAAGCTGATCATATTAACTTCATTCTAAAGCCATCAGAATTATGTCAAATCCTGTTACTTCACATGAAAAGTTATTATTCATCTATGATTGTTTGAATAAAAGAAGCAGGATTTAACAGAAGACTTAAGTGAGTGGATAGATTATAGATGTTTACAACGCAATGTGTTCTCCTGTAAAATACATAGTCTAAACATTGGGAGAAAACACTGAGCAATATTTTAAAATTCTTCATGGGCTCAGTTTGTATCTAGATTTATAACATCACCATTTAACAATTCTAAGAATCACCTGGTAAGTTGCTGCCTTTGGGAAGAAAATTGAAAATCAGAAAGGCAAGCAAAATGAACATTCATTAAAAAAACAAAGAAGTCATATTTTCCTTCTATTTTATTTCATGATGGCAAAGAATGATAGGTACCATGTAGTCTGTTTCTTTTTTCTTAACAGTTCTTTTGTTTTATGGTCTTTAATGCTATTTCTCAGATAGGAAAAAGAGCAATGGAAAAATTATGGGAAAAGACAAATGAGGAGGGAAAATCTTTTTAAAAGCCATGTATGAATCAAAGCATTTGCACAGTAAAAGTTTCATGCAGAAGAACCCTTGAGAAAAGGACTATTTCAAAGGTCAGATTTCAATACAGTCTCTAAATGTCTTGGACAATACTTCACATACCTTGCCTGCTAATGTTGATGGAAACCCTAGTCTAACATTTGTGGAAAGTACCAGATTGAGAAAGGCTAGTCTTGTCACTTTGAGAAAGAAAAGTTGAAAATCTGCATATTCTTTGATAATGTCTCTGAAATTTTGGCAGGAATAATGAATGCTGTTCACTAAAGGGTTTAATCAAATTAGGAATGCATCCAAACAAGGGAATGAGCAAAATCACAAACAGTCAATGGAGAGTTGTAAATGTGTACCAATCCTTATCTACAGTATATGTCTGGTTTGGTCTGATTAGATATTTTATGCAATTCAATTCCTATAAGGTTAATTATCCACCAAAATTAAGAACATCCTGAAAAATTCTTAGATCATACTATTTGTGGTCATCCAAATGTGAAACTACAACTTCTTGCATCTCTCACCACTGGCCATGAATAATAGAAATGTAAATGATAGCTTGCTGACATCTGGAAGGCGACAGGTATTCCATAGCTGCTCTAAAGTACTTGACACTAAACAATTATTGAAAAACTGTCATACTTAAAAAAGTTCAATCTTATGTCTGAACATTTTATGCATGGTAAATTCCATCTTATAAAATAATTGTTAAATCCTCGTAAGTTTAATGTTGAAACTTATCAAGTTTTTCAAGTATATTTGTGTTTGCATATGCATGCATATTCACAGATATGCACAAATATACACCCATTCATCTGCATATATGTACAAATCCTGTTGTTTAGATCAGTGGTTCTTAACCTTTTTGAAAGAATCGCCCCCTTGAACCATTGAGGAAGTTGTCATCGCCCCCCTCCCCCAACATAACCGCCCCTCTGCCACCTCTTAGCGTCCCCAAGGGGGCCAGCAGGGGGTGTTCGAGGCACCAGCTGGCCCTGCACTTTCACCCATTTTGGTGCCGGCTCCAGAGTGGTGCTACAGTCAATGGGTGAAGCCTGCAGGGCGGCGCTTGAAGCCCCCTGCCGCCTCTTAGTGTCCCCAAGGGGGCCAGCAGAGGGGCACTAAGAGGTGGCAGGGGGGTGGCGCATCGAACGCGGCCGCGGCGGCACATAACATGCCACTGCTTCCGCATTGGAGGCATCGGCTCCGGAGAAGTGCTAGTCAATGGGTGAACCTGCAGGGCCGGCCGGCACCTTGAACGCCCCCCTGTTGCCTCTTAGCGCCCCTCTGCTGGCCCCCTTGGGGACACTAAGAGGCGGCAGGTGGGTGTTTGAGGCGCCGGCCCTGCAGGCTCACCCCATTGACTGTTGTACTGCACCTGAACCAGCACCTTGAATGCGGCAGCATGTTGGGAAAAGCCACCGCCACTGCTTTCCCAAAGTGCTCCCGCTCTCGCATTCTTTCTGTCCATCCATCTATCCATCCATCCATCCATCCATCCATCCATCCATCCATCCATCCATCCAAAAGGTCTGTCTGTTTGCCTGCCTGCCTTCCTATCTACCTACTTGTCTGTCTTTTTGTCTACCTACCTACCTACCTACCTACCTATCTACCAATATAGATCTCTCTCTCTCTCCCCCAGTATATCTCACTCCATCGCCCCCCTTCCGTTCCTTCACCCCCACATCGCCCCTTTTCGTTCCATCGCCCCCCTGAAAAACAAAATCGCCCCTTAGGGGGCAATATCGCCCAGGTTAAGAACCACTGGTTTAGATTTCTGTGATGGATAATAAGAATATTTAATTTCTTTATTGTTTTTAGAATTTTCATTGTCATTTAAATATTACTTTACTGTAAACTGTTTGGGAATTAAGCAAAGCCATTTTTCAGAAATGAGAATAAAGAGAAGCAAGTAAGTATAATGAATAATTCATGACACCCAATTATATGTTACAGTTCCCATGTACTTTTAAACTTGTCTTGCCCGCCTGTCTATTGTGAAATGAAATGATGCGTAAACTCGTAAAAGTCAAGAAGCAGCGCCACACTCTTGGCAGCTGCACGCTCTGAACTTCGCCACCTCTTTTCTGAAATGAGAATCTCGAACACGAAGTTTGGGGGTGGGTGCGATTTGTAAACCCATCTAGACTCATTGCTCTTACAAAAAGAAAAACGGAGAGAACAAAAGAAACGCTTGAAATTAAGGCGATGCGTTTCGATTAGACAGTTCTATTAGCGTAGAGCGATGGTACAGAGTAGCATTTAGGGGACCGAGTTCAGGCATATATTTAGCTGATGGGGAGGGGACGAGGAGTAAGAAAAATTGGTGCCGGGCTTGGGAATTTAGCGCAAGCTGTTTGCGCTATTTGCGACTTTGCACAAGGAGCACTAGATGGCAGTCATCATCTTCGCTTGCAGAGCGGGAAACTTCTGGGTGTAAGCGGAAGCTTATGTGAGACAAGATTTTCTGACTAGGCGGCAAGACGAACCTTTAGCTAGCGTTTCCCTATTTTCCTCCGCGTTGTAGCAGCAGTTGCAGCACCCTTTACCTATACAGTATGCAAAGTCTGGGAAATCGTTCCCGTTTCCAATAATTTCTCGAGCGCTTACCCCCCCCCCCGTGGCTGCCCCTTGGGAGAGCGCCGCCGCAGGCCCGCCTTATGCGTCCTCGGACCTTTCATCTGCGGAAAGTTTTATGACACTTGGTTGAATGTGCAAAGTTTTTAATTAGACTCTCCAGACAGCCCGAGGCGGCAGTAGCGCCACGAAGTCTTCTTGCCCTTCCCCTCTGCTTTTTTTGCCCCCCTTTTGCAGCACAACAAGCCGCTCTACTCCTTTGAAGACAATGCTGACTATGTCTACGACGTCATGTGGTCCCCCGTGCACCCCGCTCTCTTCGCCTGCGTCGACGGGATGGGCCGATTGGATCTCTGGAACCTGAATAATGACACCGAGGTGAGGCGGGGAGAGAATCGGGGCTTGGGAGAGGAGGGAGTTGGCGACTTTCTTGCCTATTCTTCGTTTTTTTTAAAACTTTTGCAAAGAGGAAAGTGGGAAGAGAAGTGGGCTGCGTTGCCTTCCTAAGACTAAGCCTCTTCATGGTTTGTGCTGCGTATTCATTTGAGGGGGGGGGAGGACTTTTCTTTCTCCTTGCCTGTTCCATGCACCTACCCAAACGTGCTCCAGATTCCCACGACTTAGGCTTCCAGGGAGAAGCCCAACCGTGGTCTTCCTCTCAGAAAGCTCCTTCACTGATCTCTCTATGCACGGTGTCTAAATTAAAGACTTCTTTCACCCTTCGTTCTTTTTTCTTTCTGGCAAATGGAAAAAGCCTGAAAATCTACCGGAAGTGTAGAGGAAGACCCCCCAGTTACAGAGTCGCATTTGCTGATTTGTGGAAAAACATTGCCACTGATACTCGATTATTATCACCGCACGAGGCCCAGTGCGCCACGTGAAGGCAGCTGTCCTCTTCTGCAGAGGGGCTGGCGTCTAATGGGCGACAGTGCCTACTCCTCCCACTCGACTGTGCCAGATTCCTTTAGGGAAACTTCCCGTTTGTGGTGGGTTACATTTCCCTTCATTCCAAGTTAGGAAGGTTATACTCTCTGAAAATGATGGGAAGTGTAGATTGGCATCTATGGCCTCACTTCTAACCGTTTATAGACGGCAACAAAAAGTGATTTGCTTTTTGGGGATAGGTGAATAACTAGTTTTGTAATAATCACACACACACCTTTTAACCATGCTTCTCTATGTTTTGAAGGAGAATTTTTCTTTCCCACTTGGGGCCTGCAAAGTTTATGTTCATGTGTAAGTATCAGGCTTAATTATGGTCAAATAGCTCAAGAACCAGTTCGTTCTTTTTTATCCAGAAACACAAGCAGAGATCTTCAGAAGAACTTGATTAGCTCTTATTTATTTGTTTTATGTGCTAAAATTTGTGGTTACATTAAATGCACAATTCATTCTGACATATTTCCTTTAATATTTTTCTACTTTACTGCAGAAGTTTATACAGGATCATGGATTAAAAAAGAAACTTAGTTTGCTGCCAAGTTCTTCGTATGCATAGCTCAAGTGTTTGATTCAGTATATTAAGACATAATAGCTTGTTTGTTTATAGCTTAATACTGTGCTGTAATAATGACTCAGCCATTTTAGTTTGCAAACTGGCTTAACATGGTGATAACCCAGCCAGGTGCAATTATTAAGGAAACCAGCTTTGCTTAATCTGGACATTCTATGTCCTGGTAGAGCATCTTTTATAATTCTTACCACTTGGCATTCTTTATTGGGAATGCTGGAAATTTCAGTTTGCGTGTTTGAAGATAGTTCATTTGAGGTGTATACACTGCTGTGTATCATGGTTAAGCAAAACCATTCTTTTGTGCAGTGGATGAATTCAATCCAAGGCTCTCAATGACAATGCATAACATTACACTGTAAAAAACATCCTGAAAAAAGCTGCACAAAATAGTTCTGTTCAAAGCAAAATAATTTGGGCAAAAGCTGCATGGTTTCAGTCCTTTCCTCACTGGGTTAGGCCCATGTTCATTAAATTCAGTAGGCCTGAAACCTGTACAAAATTGGGCTTAAAGGTAATTTCACTGAGATCAATTCTTGTTAAATTCCCTGAATTTATATTGGCTGTCTTAAGTATAAGTTCTGCCTGATTCTATTTAATTATTTACTCAGTATTTAGCCCACTGAATTCGATGGGGCATCTTCCTGGAGGTGGATGCATGTATGTGCAGCCCTGTTTGAATGTTGGCTATTACTACTTCCTTAGTAGTTTTTTGTACTGCATTATTAAGCAGCAATCCTGATTCTGGATAATTTTACTGTGGCTTTCTGAATCCAGCTATTGTGATTTGAAAATTATAGTTTATTGTATAACATATTACATGAATCCAGCCACTTTGGTCCATTCTGTAAATACGATAAACTATGATTTAATCCAATATGTGAACTTCCTCTCAGCTGCACAGTAATATGGAAAAAATAAAAAAACATGGAAGTGCTAAATCCAGGAGTAGGGTTAAAGTGATGTGAATTACATCATTTTAATGTTAATATATACAAGTAGAGGAAAAATTGCTTCTGAAGAAATGTAGATTTACAGTGATTAATAGAACAAGCTGAGAAAATTTCAATAAAACATTGTATCTTTGTATAGTAAGTGGATTTATAGTGTTTTTCCTCAGCTATTTTTGTGCATAATTTTTTAATTTCCTATTTTAAAAACATGAAGCATTTTATTATTAGATTTTTATCCTTCATTTTTTCATATATAACTCAAGGTAGTGAACATACCTAAGTATAATATTTTTTCAGATTATAATTTCTGTGCAAATCCTGGCTAGTGTCTTGCAATTAGGTCTGATTTACACATGCAGAAGGAAGTTCCACTTATGATTATAATAAATGAGTTATATTTCTCCAGTGTTTTTTATGGCAAACCAACTAGCAGACACAGGTGGAACATCAGTAGTTAGTTAAGACAAGTTGGATTAGAAAGAATAACTTTTTCTCATATTTTTCTTGAAGAAAAGGCTGCATGGGAGAAAATTCTTTGCTTGCAGACTCTTAAGGGTTTTCAGTATATTCTGAACCTTTCTTTCACAATCTTGCATTTAAAGATATGACCTAAGCTAGGATATTTATTACTTAATAGATGATCAGTTTTATTCTGAAAAGTAAACCAGGAGAAAGCTCAGTTTTGTAAAGTTCATTTGTTATTTGGAGGTGATTTCTAAGGAAACTATGTACATATCTATCAGGCAGATCCATTATCATTTTACATTTATTGTAGCAAGGCTTACTACAATAAAGCCTTGTTTTATTACAAAAGTAAAAATAATAAATGAAATATTATTGGGATATTCTGAATTCATATTTATCAAACAAGTTATTCATGCATATTGTAGCTTAAGTCAAATTAATATGATTAATTCTTATACTTCAAGTTACCATTATTATTTAGTTCCTATTTATGTTCTGCTGTGAGAATCTTCTGTTTTTAAACTGAGATGTGGCTTATACATTTTATAAACAAATATTTTGAGAGCTTTCATCTTTTTGTGCAGTATATATATATTTTTGAAGCATACACACATTTTTCTTTGCAAAGCTGCTCTTTTCAATTAAATTTTTGAAATGTAGGAGCGAAGATTTCCATTCCAGTAGCAGCCAGAAATATAAAAAGAGAAATCAGAGAAAAGATAGTTGCTTATTTAGCATTGAAAGACCTGAAATGGGAGATAATAAAAAGGAAGAATTTGAGAAGATGCATTTGGTTCATGAAAATCAATATTTTTGTTGTAGTTGTTTTTACTGTCCTTTATTATTTGTCTCATGTTATATTATTCTGAATTCAAAAAATGGACAGGTTTCTTTTCTTTTCCCATTGTGAAATGAGTACATATTATTTATTTTTACAAAAATGGTCTCTTGAACTTTTTATTCCTCTTTTTTTGTTTGCAAGAATAATCTTTCCATTCAGCAACAGTGCTACAAATAGGGTTTGAACTTGAGTTCTGATAAGTATTATCTCATATGAACTAAACATCAGTGCATTTTTGAAGTGTTCTTTAGCTGAAATTCTGACAGAATTGTACGAAAACAATAAGGTAATGCAGAATAAAGCAGTAAAGTCTATAAAGCAGCTATATGAAAGTAAGTAATAATGATAATACATTTCACATTTGTAGCTGCAGAAGAATAACTGTATTAGCAAGAACAGAAAATCCAGAGTATGCATTGGTACAATACATCTGTGAGGCAGGAACTGGTAAGGCAAGACAATATTTAATGAAATGGATGGTATGTGAAGGAGGCAGAGGAGAATGAATTTATGTACAAGTGGACATACAGGTGAAACTCGAAAAATTAGAATATCGTGCAAAAGTTCATTTATTTCAGTAATGCAACTTAAAAGGTGAAACTAATATATGAGATAGACTCATTATATGCAAAGCCATAATTGAGATGATTATGGTTTACAGCTCATGAAAACCCCAAATCCACAATCTCAGAAAATTAGAATATTGTGAAAAGATGCAATATTCTAGGCTCAGTGTCCCACTCAAATCAGCTAATTGAGCCATAACACCTGCAAAGGGTTCCTGAGCCTTTAAATGGTCTCTCAGTCTGGTTCAGTAGGAATCACAATCATGGGAAAGACTGCTGACCTGACAGTTGTGCAGAAAACCATCATTGACACCCTCCATAAGGAGGGAAAGCCTCAAAAGGTAATTGCAAAAGAAGTTGGATGTTCCCAAAGGGCTATATCAAAGCACATTAATAGAATATTATGTGGAAGGGAAACGTGTGGAAGAAAAAGGCAGCAGGGATGACCGCAGCCTGGAGAGGATTGTCAGGAAAAGGCCATTCAAAAGTGTTGAGGACTTTCACAAGGAGTGGACTAAGGCTGGAGTCAGTGCATCAAGAGCCACCACACACAGACGGATCCTGGACATGGGCTTCAAATGTTGTATTCCTCTTGTCAAGCCGCTCCTGAACAACAATGTCAGAAGCGTTTTACCTGGGCTAAAGAAAAACACCTGGTCTGTTGCTCAGTGGTCCAAAGTCCTCTTTTCTGATGAGGGCAACTTTTGCATCTCATTTGGAAACCAAGGACCCAGAGTATGGAGGAAAAATGGAGAGGCACACACTGCAAGATGCTTGAAGTCCAGTGTGAAGTTTCCACAGTCTGTGTTGATTTGGGGAGCCATGTCATCTGCTGGTGTTGGTCCACTGTGCTTCATTAAGTCCAAGGTCAACGCAGCCGTCTACCAGGAGATTTTGGAGCACTTCATGCTTCCTTCCGCAGATGAACTTTATGGGGATGCTGACTTCATTTTCCAGCAGGACTTGGCACCTGCCCACACTGCCAAAAGCACCAAAATCTGGTTCAATGACCGTGGGATTACTGTGCTTGATTGGCCAGCAAACTTCGCCTGACCTGAACCCCATAGAGAATCTATGGGGCATTATAGAGAAGGATGAGAGACATGAGACCGAACAATGCAGAAGAGCTGAAGGCGCTATTGAAGCATCCTGGTCTTCCATAACACCTCAGCAGTGCCACAGGCTGATAGCTTCCATGCCACGCCACATTGGCAGTAATTGCTGCAAAGGGCCCAAACCAAGTACTGAGTACATATGCATGCTTATACTTTTCAGAGGTCGATATTGTTCTATGTACAATCCTTGTTTTATTGATTGCATGTAATATTCTAATTTTCTGAGAGTGTAGATTTGAGGTTTTCATGAGCTGTAAGCCATAATCATCACAATTATGACAAATCACGGCTTGAACTATCTTGCTTTGCATGCTTTGCAATGAGTCTATCTCATATATTGGTTTCACCTTTTAAGTTGAATTACTGAAATAAATGAACTTTTGCACAATACTCTAATTTTTCGAGTTTCACCTCTATAGCACAGAATTAACTCAGCTAATAGAGCAAAAGTAATATGTTAACTATTTTCTTTTTCTTCACTTTTTATTTAGTTTTCCTTTCACATCACTATAATGTATTTCATAGTAGAAAGAAAATACAAATTTTTAACTGATTTGGCTGTAAATCATGTAAGACAGGTAAGGAAGGACAAATGCTGAAAACTGGATTGTCAGGTAGAGACTGTAGATCTTTTGAAGTGCTCTTAGCAGGAAGTTTCAGAGGTAGCTTAATTATAAAGTAGCTGAATAGGGAGGATTTTTTTCCCTTCAGTTTTTGCTTTGAGGTAAGGGGACAATTTGGAAGTGGAAACACATCTATACAGATGTTATTGTTAAGGAGATTTGACTGTCAATATTCTAAAAAATTTTAACACCAAATCTTGCTGCTTTTAAAATGAATGGGAAGAAATATGTCCCCTTTTTAATTGACACAAGTCTTCTTTACATAGGATGTTGAAATTGTTCTTTGATCAGGACAAAAGAGCTTGTGAAATTGAACAAGAATATAGCCATAGGATTTACTTTACTCTCATTTGTTTAATTTGGACTGCTAGTGTATGTTGCATCAAGAAATGTCAGGATTTTTTTCTCTCCTTTTTTCCTGTTAGGACACCAGCAGGAATAAATTCAACACAAGCATGTTGCCAGTAAAAACTAATCAGAGACCCACAGTAGCAACCAAGGAGAAAATGCTTTAACAACTGAAAGCAATATTCCTTTTGATCCTTTGCCTGGCAATTTTAAACTGTACAAAACAATGGTTTTATTCCCTGAGAAGTATTGGGCCACAATCCAGGAAGCATTAAGCGGATGGGGCACCACTTTAAGAGATAACGCAAAGTCAGTCCTAAACTTAGATCACCTCCAATAAAATTATAAAACAGTGTCTTAGTTTGAATCATACCCTTAGCTTTAATAATTTATATTTTAGTTCTACATGTCTATAATCACAGTAAAATCTGATTTGTTACTAGATAGAAGGATTTATCTTAGACTAATTACATGGTTGCAACACCACAGCTTTAATAGACTAATCTGTTTATTAAACAGGAAAATTATTGGGAGGTAAGATAGCATTATAATTTTGTGATAAAAATACAGACATTGCTTTAGAACTGGTGTTATGATTTTCAAATGTCCAGTTTAAATCATTGGGAATTTTGAAAATCTTAGCACTGGTCTTGCACTTCAGTTCCCAGTGATTTAAATTGAACTTGTTTTTCCACAAGTTTGGGATCAAGTTAATCAATTTCAGCTAAATATTTTGATTCAACTCAATTACAGACAAGAGTGTTGGCAATATATAACATGTAAGAGGCCACATTGTGTGTTTTTACTCTAGCACAGGTATGCAATATGGACTTCCAGTTGAGTACAGTGAACCTACCGATCATAGCACAATTTGAAATGACGGGTCATAGGAGCTTGTTCCTAGAAGTTGCTTTGAGCACTTCATATAAATAATGGCAAAGCTAATTAGGAACAGATTATAGATGTATGCATAATTGGTATAAAATGGGCCTTAAATGTTTGTGGTATTTACAAAAAGGTCCTGGAAAGGTTTCTTGCTGCAATTCTTGGAAGAAGCTGCAATGTTGAACTGCTTGAGACAATAACACAGCTATTTTGCAAGTTCATAGTTTAATTAATTTAGTCTCAACATTTATATTCTGCTTTTCTCTTAAATATTCAAAATGGATAATGGTTAAAAAGATATTGTTTTGATGGTAAGTGGAGGCAGAAATACAAATCAATAAGACTATCAAAACAATGCAAATCGACACCGAAACATGAACATTATAATAATGTTGATAAAATGAAAATCACCTCTTGGAAAGTGAGAAGGGATCACAACTTTAAAAAGTTTGTTAGAAATCTTGGGTGCCTTTAAGTGTAATACACATAATTTATAACAATTTTCTGAATCTGGGGCTTTCCAGATACGTTGGCACTACAATAGTAGCAGGCCTAAGAACGGAGATGTCTGCATTGTAACATACTGTAGCAACAGAACCAGTGAAGTCTGTATTTGGCAATTCCATACAATTATCTTGAAATTGTTTCATGGACATGTGTCTATAAATTTTAACTTGAAAAATTCTTGATGCATTCCTTTTCTAAATCACCATTGGCTTTCTGTTTGTTAAAAGGGTTGAATTAGTTTTCTTTTGATGCAGGTTTTTTGTAATCCTTGATTGATTATGGGAGTTTGGATGTGCTTGTTTATCTCAAATTAAAAGCAATAAGGGAAATCCTTAAAGCTTAAAATAATGTTGCTAATCATATGTTACTTATCTATCAAGTGGGTCTGAAAGTGGTATTTTTTTCTATTTCATGTTTTGATCTATTTAATTTAATAATAATAGAACTCTAAGAAATATCTATTGATCTATACTTCCACGTTCTCTTAATGAAGACAGTAACCATATATTTAAAATGGCATGATTGAGAAAAAATATTATCACTCTTAATTGTATTTTCCATTTGGGCTAAAACAAATTTCTGCATTCATGCCTCCTTGTGAATATAGTTTTTAATTACATTCGTGTCTTTTCCATGAATGTAATTCTTTATTATATATAATTATTTCATACATTATATCCCGAAAATGTATCCAATGTAGTTAACATTTTTCTACCAATTCTTTCATATTAGAAGTAATACATTATTACTATTGTTATATTAGTGTATCATATCTTGTTTTAAAATATATGTTGGTCAACTCAAGGCAGCAAACACACTTAATAATCTTGCCTCTTATTTTCCCTACCATAACAATCCTGTGAGAGAAGATGACTAGCCAAATGTTACCCAGCAAGATTTCATGCTTACGCTTAACTCATAGTCTTCTGGTTTCTAGGCCAATATCTTAACTACTGCACCAAACTGTCCTTCATGTGACTTGAATTAATACTTAATTAAAATTGTTTAAAAATTAGATTTCAGGACTATGTAAGGACAGCTGAAATGATTCATTCAATTCTTCTGAACTTCTACTTTTGAGTTCCATTGTTCTCAAATGAGAATAATTGTTCTGTTTGATATATATCAATGATAGATGCAACAGTTTAGGGAGAAAAAGCTAGGAATACCTCTTTCCAGAATTAGTACTTCTCAGGCATTCATTTTACATTTGGATGCTAAATTTTGAAATAAGAAAAGGAGAATTCCTGATAGAATATCCAAAATCTTTGGAGCCTTCTAATTTGTCTGTATATCCAAAAACAAGGATTATATCATGCTTTAAAATGAAATAAACCTTGTTTTAATAATTTCTCCACAAATAACATTTTTTTTCAAACACTAGTTCTATCTGTTTATTTAGTGGTTCAATCACAAATTTAATTGCAGTTTTAGTGTTTTTTTCAATGTAATCAAATCTATGGGGTATAATCATATGCTTAATGTTTTTGTTACATTGTAATTGTAGCATATTTTTTTTAATATTTTTAAGTTAGGTTTTTAATTCTTAAATTTTTGGACCGTCCTTCACTCACAACATAATACATTAATCTGCAGCAGTGTTTTCTTGACCTTGGCATCTTTAAGATATATGGCCCAACTCCCAGAATTCTCCAGCCTGCATTTTAGCAGTGCACAAGCAATTAAAACAATACTAAATAAACTCAACAAATAGAAAAGCTTGGGAAAATTAAATGGCAAGCTTGGGAAAGTTCAGTCAGATGTTGGAGAAGAGAGGTTCTAAGGATAGTATTCCAAAGTCTTGGATTCTTTTTGTAACCTCTTAATTCACTTATCAAATAAACGCCATCAGATGATCTTCATATATACTCTAGTACTATATATGTGTGTGATTTTAAATGCAAATTTATACAAATAAAAATTGCTTCTTAATTATAGAAGTGTTCTTTGTCAAATATCAAGCACCAACATCTGAAAAAATAAAACTACTTTGAGTTGTTTTTTAAGAAGTCATTTTCTGTTGAAAATATTAAGCTATTTTTATCTGTATAAATTCTGTTGAAAATATTCTAAAGAATCTCATCATCAGCTAAGAAGTAAAGTTGATCCTTCATAAATCCTTTTTTGGGTGGAGGGGTAAATCTGCTAATTGAAGCAGGCTGACCTTATTTTTGACAAATAAGGCAAAGTTTCAGGAAGAAACACATAGTTTCCATCCTATAAAAGAGAACATCAAAGTTGAGTGTGTCCACTTTGCAATCCTTTCTTTTATCTTAATGTTTGCTAGTAGGTTGAAATTTGTAGGTCCAGCCAATAACTGTTGGCTGGTAAGAAATGGAGTAGCTTGCTCAAAATAATCTTACAAACAAATCTATGAGCTAAAATTTAAATCCATTTCTGTAATATTTACTTGTTACTGAATAATTTGATTTTATAAAGCAATGGAAATTACGCGAACATGAGGATCCAGATGGCATTGCAGCTGATACATGTATTAACTAAACTAGGCCTGTCCAACTGGCGGCCCACAGGCCGTTTTTGCCTTTGAGGAGCCCACCCTGGCTCCGCAAAGGCAAAAACATTGGGATATGTCACAATATGGTCCGTAATGCCTCTGACCAATTGATTTAAATTCAGAAAGCTGAGTTGATTCAATTTCAGTCCTCAGATTTCATATTTACATATAGTTGTTGTACAATATGCAGAATATGCAGACCTGTTTACAGCATCGCTGCTGTGCTCGTGATTTGACCGGTTTAGTTTTGAAGCTCCTCATGCTTTTCTTGGACAATATGTTCTTCAGTTTTGCAAAATGAGATGTAAGTAGAAGAAATAACATGAAAGTTATTAATGCCCCATTTGTAGTCCTTGTTTGTTCGTTTGTTTATTTGTGACCTCATCCTGTGTCCTCTAAACTAATCGCTTGAGTTCAGTAAAATGTTTATATAAAGCTACAAGGATAGGATCTCTCGGTTTTCAATTTATGCTTGGTACCACATGTAAGCTCATTAGTATTTGCCAGTCATCTTTTGATCTATTAGGCCATACCAAAAAAGAAAAGAAAAGAAAAAAAAGCAGTGCTGGTTTTAGCATGTCTGAAGCTTGGATTTTAAAAAAAACCAACTTAAACATTTGTGTCCCTTGATCTTCATGTATTGTCCATAAGTCTTTCTGCCATTTAGTAGTTCGGTTTTCCTCTGCTGTCCCTTCTCTTTTCAAATTCTTCATGTAAAAGACAATAAATTCCTTACTACGGAAGTGTTCTATAAATGTCTTCATTCATATTAGAATAATATCTTCGATAGGTTCCAACAGCTAGTGTGACCATTGAAGGAGCTTCTGCCCTCAATCGTGTCCGTTGGAGCCAGGCTGGGAAAGAAGTAGCAGTTGGTGACTCTGAAGGACGGATCTGGATATATGATGTTGGAGAGGTACTTAATCTTCTTTATTAATATTTGGATGTTTTGTAATCGGTTTCAAAGAATATTTATACAGTCAACTCTGTCTGATCTGGAAAGCTAAGCGGAGCCCTCTTACTATTTGAATAGAACAAAATTTCTGCAGGAAGCAATAATGATTGAAAGGTAATAATGCCCATGATGATACAACATCACAAACATAATCCTTATATACTTGCAACCTAAAATTTTGTTGCTTTTCTTTCCTGACACCTAGCAAGCACTTATGAAATAAGAGGCCACCAAGAAATAGCAAAGGGCTAGAATGTAAAATGAAAAAAAGATAAACAACCTGGAATAAGGCAGTCACAAACTCTACTGCCAAGCAGGCTACATGGAGGTGATCATGTAATTATCAGGAGTTGAGCTTGAGTTAAAAGAGGCTTAACCTTGATCCTAATGTTGGAGTTAAATTAGTGTATCATTTCAGAGGCATAATTATCTGATGCAATGTGAAATCAGTCCTTTTGTGAAACCAGGGGAACTTCAGTATTTGAAATGTTCCTGTATGCTACAGTAACTAAGATAAATTAAAGATATACCCAGCACATTTAAAATGGATGATAATATGTTCATAATTAATTACTAATGCTGTTAACTTGATTACTGTTCATTGCCATTGACTTCATTTCAGAATGTAACACCTTGATTTCATTCATTCAGAATTATGCAATAAAAAGTGTTCTTTAATATTTTTAAATAGGTTCTTACCCTAATTGAACTTCCATGTTTTATACCAAGTTCACAAGATATCAGTGCACTCAAAAAAGTACTTTCTTTTGGTTCTATAAAATAAGTTATAGCCAGGTTAATCAGCTTCTTGGAAAGACTTGCTGTTTAATTCTAGTCTTTCTTTCTGCAAACTTCTAGAAATAATTGATTTTACCTGTTCCATAAGCAATACAATATCCTCATAACCTATTTTGCCAAAGATAATTTTTGCTTACATTTGGCTTCCCCTGCTAGTCGAAATGTGTCAAATTATTTGGCTTCCACAGCTAATCAAGATATGTCAAGGTATAACTCGGGACCTTCCAGGCCAGAATTACTATTGGTTTATATATGTAATCCAAAGTTAAGCAAATATAAAGAATGTATTGATTGATTGCATTTATAAGGATGGCATAAATCATTAGAAGGTAGCTATACAGCTGACAAAGTAGGTAAAAAATAAACAGATTAATTTTCCCAACTGTCATAGGGAGTTTTAATTATGTTACTATTTGAATGGTTGCATCTATTCTAAATATGCAAAGAAAATTATGGAAATAATGTCTTTGTCCTCTTTCGGTGGACAATACAATCAAAACATAACTGGTTGGATTAATAATGTAATCAGTAGACACTTTTTGTTCTGTAAATAACTGAAATAGGGAGATCCATTCAGTGGCCTCTGGACTGCAGAATGTAGAGGAGTTTTATTTTATATTTCCTTGACATGCCTGAAAAATCCCCTCTAAACAATCTTCCATATTTTATATAATGATAAAACATTCACACTTTTACCAATTTATCCTCAATTCACAAAAAGTTAACATTGTGAAAAAAAAGTTTCTGAAATATTAAACAGCTGTGACGCAATATATTAGGTCTGTCTTTTTTAATGTAATCATTGAAAGAATTGTTGAATGGAGAAATGGTACTGTTTTAAATATTCTTTGGTCATACTCATACAACTCTTGATTATACAGTGAAATTGCCCAAAGAGTAATGTGGAAAACTCTGGAAAATAGGGGTTCTAGCCCAAAGGTTCACCAGAATAGATGCTTTTTTTAGCCTTCCAGCACTTAATTGTATATAATCTATAGGTGTCCATATTAAGTCATCACAGTTATTCCTAGAGTTCATATTAATATTGAAGTGGAAGAAAAATGCTTTCTCTACATTGTAGGAAAGAGATTTGCAGAAAGGATGTCTTAGTCTGCATCAGGAGTATCACAAGGTCTGGGGGGCAGATCTGGCCCACAGGTTCTTAGATCTGGCCCACTGGTCTACCCTGGAAACAGCAAATGACCGACCCACAGTGCGTCTGCCAACAAAAACGGAAATTAGGGAGGCCACCTGCAGTCCTCCTGAACCCCGTTTTCACTGGCAGAGGGCTGCAGGAGCCTTTGAGGCCGAAAATGGAGCCCAGGAGGGCTGTCATGGCCGAAAATGGAGCCTCGATGAGTGAGCTGGTCATGCCCCCTGGCCCCCCCAGGGTCAAACACAACCCTGATGAGGCCCTCAATGAAATTGAGTTTGACACTCCTGAGCTACAGCCATATATAAGCCATGATATTACATAACCGCTTTTAGGCATCTTTCATTTTATTATCTTAAGCTGCTGCTTAAATGTGTATGCTAGGTAAGGATGAAATAAAATCTGAAATAGGTCGTAAAAAAGCAATAAGCTCTAGGGTGAAGAGTAAGTATAATGGAAATTTAACAAGCTGAATAAACCATGTGGCAGTGCAGTTCTGAATGCTTCCTTACAATAGGCTAAAATTGAAACAAATTGAAGTCAGTTCGGTGTGTGCTTGATGGACTGTGTCTCTTTGTTGCTGAATGCAGCATAAAGTATACCATCTGCATTACTATTCCCGGAACAGTTAAGGGTGACTTGTGCAGCAATCAACTTTTATAGACAGAATTTGTTT
The DNA here is from genome assembly GCA_009733165.1 of Naja naja. NCBI lineage: Eukaryota > Metazoa > Chordata > Lepidosauria > Squamata > Elapidae > Naja > Naja naja. The sequence continues at coordinate 32,514,772 of CM019155.1, forward strand.
TTTGTCATTATCTGTGATAGTATACTAACAGATCTCCATCTCACCACAGTAGAGAAATATTATAGAATATATACAGATTTAGCTTTAACTTACACAAAGTGATTTTATGGCCCATAGCAAAATTGCTTGAGCATGACTCATATTTTTGGCTTGTGCATGCTTTCGTGGGAGCCGCTTTGGCTTGCAAATGACTGCAAAACATCTTGGTGTATCGTTATCATAATTGCTAAACTGTCTGAAGTTATTACACTCAAATTTCTGCTACAGCACTGGCAGGACTCTTGCTTTATTTATTTATTACTGGGATTTGGGTGTGGGTGTTCTGAAATATATACATGTAATTTTTTGTCATTCTGAGTGATCTGACAGACACAAGAAATACCTGAATTGACAGTATAATCTCTTCATGTCTGTTGTCTGGAGTCTAGACGGGTTGAAGATATGGCTCTTTGACTCCTCATACTTCAAGCTACTAGGGATATTGTGTTCATCTCTTTTTGGATCAGCCATTAAAATGGAGTTGTCTATGTTGTGGGTTTTAATTTCTATATTTTTCTTTTCATTTGAGAAGCACAGCTAAAGCCCAGTGCAAAATGCATGAGATGTGGAACTTAAAATCAGAATTCAGTTGGGTCATGTATTAGCATCCTTTGTATTAGCTGATCTGTAGGATGGGATTTTGCACCCTAGGTGTCTTAAGTTCTGTCCTCTGGTCCTAGAATGGTCCTCTACTCTTGTGTCACTGTGTTTTTCTGGGGCTCCTCTGTCTCTTCTGCAGCTGAATTGATTGACTTCCAGCTCACCTCCTGCTTCAAAGAAAATGCTGCAAATCTGTTTTGCAGTGCAGATACTAGTGGTTCTAGACTTAAAACTATAATTAAGACCAGAATTTGCGCTCTTAAATGATCTGATCATTAAGTGATTCACACCTGATTGTAGGATCCTTTTTGCAGCAGTCTTTAAGTGAATCAACACAGTTATTAAGCATAAAGACATGCCAGTTGCTCAGTGCCCAAATTTTAATCACATGACTATGGTGATGCTGCAAATATTGTAATTGCATAAGCCAGTTTTTTCAGTACTCTTAGTGGTGATAAATTACTGTTATTCAAGGATTGCTTGTATTTCCTCTGCAACTATGCGTATTTTGGCAGATATCTACTGGGAACACATCTTGTCTTAGTTCCTTCTACTTCCTTCCATTTTTGAAGATCCATATCATTTATGTTCTCTAAGCAACAGCCAGTTTGATTTTTACCCACAATAATAATGAAATAGGGTGGGAATGGACCTGGGTTGGCAAAGTTCTGTAAGAGATAGATAGATAGATAGATAGATAGATAGATAGATAGATAGATAAAAAGATTACTGTTTCCATTTGAAATTCTGGACCAACAATAATGGCTGTATCTGAGAGTAGTGGAAAGTCCAGAAGTATTTCACTAGAAGAGTACTACATTCCTCTGCTCGCAACAGAATACCCTATATCACCAGGCTTGAGATTTTGGACTTGGACAACCTTGAACTACGCCACCTAAGGTTGGACTTAAACATAGCACACAAAATTATCTGCTACAATGTCCTACCAGTCAATGACTACTTCAGCTTCAACCACAACAATACAAGAGCACACAACAGATACAAACTCAATGTAAACCGCTTCAAACTCGATTGCAGAAAGTACGACTTCAGCAACAGAGTGGTCAATGCCTGGAATGCACTACCTGACTCTGTTGTTACATCCTCTAACCCTCATTCTTTTAACCTCAAACTATCCATTATTGACCTCACCCCATTCCTAAGAGGCTGCATAAGTGCACAATCGTGCCTACCGTCCCTGTCCTATTTCCTGCATTTATTCATACCTATTTTCTGTATTCTTACTCATGTTTATACTTATACCTATTATCTTGTAAGCGATTGACAAATTAATTAAATAAATAAATAATTACTGTTTCCATTTGCAAGGAAACGTGGTTATGTAGAAGTGACACTGTACCCTTTGTACAGCATCTTCTGGGAAAATTCTTCTATACTTTCTGCAATAGACATATAACCCCTAACTGCAACAATTTTAGTGTCCTTTTCCAGTAATTTAGCTAAAACACTTCTGTTTTGTTGCACACACATATTGCCTTTTGGACATTTTCCAAGAGCTGTGCATCTATCAGAGCCTCTTCCCCTGTTTGTACTATCTGATCGTATTGGAAGAGATTTTGGGTTATGCATGGTACCTGGTCGAATCTCTTGCAGCTTTTGCAAATGGCAGGCTGCCAGAGAACCAATTCAAGTAGAGTCCTGTAAGGGAAATGCTGACTTGCTTCATGATAGCAGTGTACCAATATTTAAAGGGCTGCCACAGAGAGGAAGGGATCAAGCTATTTTCTAAAGCACCTGTAGGCCAGACAAGGAATAATGGATGGAAACTGAACAAGGAGAAATTTAACCTGGAAATAAGGAGAAACTTTCTGACAGTGAGAACAATCAAGTAATGGAACAGCTTGCCCTCGGAGCATCATCACTTGACACTTTCAAGAAGAGATTGGACTGCCGCTTGTCAAAAATGGTGTTGGGTCTGCTTCTGGGGGGGGGGTTTGGACTAGATGACCTACAAGGTCCCCTCCAGTTCTATTAATCTGAGCTAGTTTCCCCTTCTCTTTCCAATGGGATTTGCAAAATTCAAGGTTTTTTTTAACCTTGTTTTTTTCCTGTGTGTGTATTTGTGCGTATATGCGTGTGTGTAGGGGATTTTGTTGCTGTTTGATCTACAGCAGCTTGAGAGAGGGTATTCCAAAAGTACTTTTTCAAGAAGCAACTGGACTTTCTGATTTTTCTTTGAAAATGTTTCAAAGGAAGCTTCTTGGGTGAGAAGCAAAATGTTTTCAAAGAAAAACCAGAAAAACCAGTTGCCTCTTGAAAAATACCTTTGGGACTACCATGACCTGGACTGCTGAGAATCTCCATATACATTGAGAGGGGATGATGTTTTTTTTTAATTATTTCTTCTTAGCATTTCAAGATTAGCAGAAGTAAAGAATATGACACACATTGCCTTGAATTAGCTGCTAAGCATTTAGGGAGTAAAAATGGTGATGAACAGCCCAGCTTAGTATTATTGTAACAAGTAAAGCTAGTTTTCACTAAGGAGATCTTCTAGTTGCTCATAAGTGATCAAGATGATTGCAGCTTGGAGGGTTTAAATGTCGTACAAAAAGAAGGGTTGCCAGTAAGAAGGTAATTTAGTCTATTAGTTCCTTTGTCCCAGATGTCTAGCAAGAGAATTCTACTTTCAAGAAGACAGCTCTCTGTTAGAAGATTTGAAAAATTATAAAAAGATTGATCAGGAGCTTCAAGATGGTCCTGGATAGAAAACTGAATCAGCATGTAGATTACTGGCTTGCAGATTAAATCATTCTTTATTAATATCAATTATGTTTCAGTTTAAATAGCTGGGTTGATTTATTTTATCTTTCTACATTTAACTTAGCATACAAAAATAAAATGAAATACCTTTGTCTTTTTCAGATTCTATATTTAAGATGTGTCTTCAAAGGCAAATGCCTCTTTCTCTTGAGGTGTCTTTGTATGAGTGTATACATAATAGAGCCTAATAATGTGAGTAACTAAATGGTCTTTATGATAAAGCTTTGTCTTGAAAGCTGGATGGGATCTGATGAGCTCCAGAAATAGCAAGTTCAATTGTACTGTAAAAATTTGGATGGCAGAAAAAATAATTTCCTCTGCCACATTCTACTAATACCAATTTCTGCTACACAAATTTAATAGAATTAAGAAAGGTATCACAGCTGTTTTTTGTCTGATGTGCTTAAAAATCTATCCATCCCCAAATTCCAATTTTTAAGGGAAACCTGAGAGAATTTTACTAGACAAATCCCTGAATCTAAAGTCCCAAAAATATATATCTTCCAAAATGGAATTGGGTAGAAATTCTATATTGGTAATTAACTCCACAAAATTTTATAATATTGCATTACAAATATTTTATAATATATACATTAATGCTGCACAATACTGCTAAAGGCATATTTTAGGTAATATAATTTCATAACATTGTAGAGCATCCTAATGAGAGACTGTAAGAAAAACATTTAAAATGCTAATTATCTAGAAGCAAAAATTACAAAAAAATAAAGCAGATTGACTAAGTAATTATAGGTATTTGTAGTACAGGGAGCTAAATGAAAAAATGATCACCAAATTTGGGGTAAAAAACTACTGCATTAATGTAATGGAATAATTATTTTCACAATTCAGGCTAACAGACAGGTTCTTCCTGATTGGCATCAGCATATGTTTTCTGGAGAAATGTCTTTTGAAACAAGAATTAGTTTGTATAATTAATCATTTTTATGTTCTTCTGTGGTTTAAACTGTTGCTTTCAATAGCAACCTTGGTCATGACAGATCACTTAATTACAGTGTTAAAAACTTTTTTAATGATTGGTAAAGTTGTAAGAAAGATGGAGTTTGTTATGATAAGGTACAGATTAGCTTAAAATTACAGAATGTTAAAGTACAAATCAGGTTATTAATGTGTTCCTTAAAAACGTAGAAGCACCGTGCCTGATGTACAATTTTAAGGTATTTACAGATTTTGCAGACTACACACAACTCAAATAGCCAGGTTTGATGGCATTTTAAAAGCAAGTCTTACATGACTGATGGAATTTGGGAAATTGGAAATGAACTTTTGCATTGATGAAACATGTAGCCACAGATACCTACTTTAAACAAAATATGGCTTTAATGGAGTATAAAATTGTTTATTAGTAATGAAGGCCCAACAAACCAACATAATTGAAAAGATAAATTAAAACTACTGCTTTCTTTTAGAGAGTCAAACCCAGTCTTAAAGGATTTTTCAGATGTTTTGGAATTTATTTATTTATAGTTTGTTTATTTTTATTCTTTTGTCAGTGTTGACATCTGACAAAAGTTTGGACAAATCTCTGCATTTTTCTTGGCAAAATTTCAGAAGTGGTTTGTTATTGCCTTCTTCCTAGGCTGAGAGAAAATAACTGTTACCCAACTTGCTTTGTGCCAAGGTGGGACTAGAACTCACACTGGTTTCTAGCCTGATGCCCTAAGCCAGTGTTGGAGAACCTTTTCAGCACTGAGTGCTGAAACGGGAATGTGCGGCGGGGGGGACGACATCAGAAACTGGAAGAACAGCTGCCTAGTGCGTGTGCGCGGGAACGCCGGAAACCAGAACAGCAACTGCCTGGCACACATGCAGGCACTGGAAACCAGAAGCTCAGCTTCCCAGCATGCGCATACGTATTGGGGACCTGCTGTTCTGGTTTCTGGTGCTCCCATGCAGGAACCCAGAAGAGCAACAGGCAACGGCTGGCATGCTCAGAGAGATGGCTCTGTGTGCCACTTTGGCACGCGTGCCATAAGTTCACCATCACAGCCCTAACCACTGCATCAAACTGGCTCTCAATATTGAGCCAATTTTGAAAAAAAAAACTGACATAAGAATAAGAAAATGATAGAGCAGAGGAGACAGCTGGGGCAGAGTTAAATGAGTTATCAATCTAAATTCATTATATTACCACAAATGGTCTAAGCCCAACCCCTTTTGAATTTCATTGACCTTATCGGGTGCCAGCTTAGTAGCAAATATTAGTTGACTAGTTTCTTGTGTATAAGCTTGAATAAAAAATCATCTTAACTTTTGTATGGTCCTGCTTCTTCGTGCCTGATAATAATACTTTCTGGCCTTTATACCAGGTCTGTTAGGCTTAGTGTGTTCGTAGTATGTAATGACTGTATTAAAAACCTACTGATCTGTTTCTTGGACAGCATAAGATTAAATTATTTTAAGCAGAGGAATCAGCTGGAAGGGGTAAAAGAATCATGTCACTATCTTATTGCAAGCTGTATTTTTGTAGTGATGTACAAAAGTAGTAGAATCTATGTTGCAATGGCATGATACAACTTTTGTCACATTATTTCTAATTTTAAGCCTATCAATCACTATCTTAAACAAGAAAATCTTCATAAAATGTTCTTCAGTGGGTTAGTTTAGTTATGAAAAGGAAAAATTTTCTTCACACTTTGGAGAAACCTAGCCAGTCATCTGGTCTAGGATAGGTAACAGGGCTATCTTTCATGTATGGCCAAGCTTCTATCTCTTATGACTCTGTTTTTTTGGTTTTTTTTAAAGGCATCCCGTTAAGTACCATCTTCTATCATTGTCTTTTCAGAATGTCTATGACTGCATTAACAGTCATAACAAATTAGTTAAAATATGGAGAACTTGGCTCTTGGAATCCTTTCCAACTCCTTTATTAGCAGGGGTCACTGAAAACATTTCTGTTCTGTTCTATCTAACAGAGTTATGTGTTGCATCCCTGTGTAGATCCCTGCTTTCCCCTAGCATTTTGTGGGTATGAGAGTGCTGGACAGCATAAAGGAACTTGACTTGCTCTAATATGAATTATCTGACCAGGAGAGGTTACTAAAAATGGAACATTTATTGGAAATAATACCACCCAACAGTTTTTTCTAATATTTTCTTAGCTTTAGCGAAAGTTTTTTTAAAAAAGTTTGATGAGTTGATAATAGTCATGGAAAATATGCAGAAGCATTTAGTTCTGGATAAAGATTCAGAAAGGAACTCTGATCTGAAAGTTGCAGACCAAATAAATATTCCCATGTTGGAGAACTGAGTTGATCCTGTGCATTAAGCCTGCATGTCCTTACACTGCTAGGAGCCTGACTGAATGGAGAAATGACAATTTTTTTCTGATGAAGACTGAGGGAGATTGAAGAATGGATTTATTTACAGCTAGTTAGAAATTACTTCTATTTGAACTTAGTTGGGACTTAGTCTTCATTAGATGAAGACTATATAACAATTGATAAGAGATGATGAAGAAACAAATGTGGATATTTGATCCAGAATGAATTAACTGTTCACTTTTGGGATGATTTGGGATAGATAAGATGCTGTGGCAAACTTTTTATGATTGAGTTTGTATGCATAGGTAACAGTTCGTTAACAGAGTTTTGAAACCTTAATCTTGACTTTTTTATTATTATTACATCATCATCATTGTTGTTGTTTTTGTTATTACTGTTCCAGTTAACTATTTTATCATTAATATAGTATATAAAAGACAGGTCGTAAATAGATTTACTAGTTTAAAAAATTTGAGGGGGGTGGGCTGTTTCAGCTAATATTATAGTAATGTATTAATCAGTATTCAACTAGGGGATATTTTTATATTGGGTTTTTTCCTTTTTAATTTCTTGACTTTGTGTTTTTCTTCTTCTTTGTCCTTTTTTGCATTTTAATTTTCTTTTGAATAAACAAAACCCTATAAGCCCTATGACTATCATTAAGTGTCGTACCTTATGATTCTCGACTCTTGACGGATGTATCTTTTCTTTTATGTATACCGAGAGTATTTACACCAAGACAAATTCCTTGTGTGTCCAATCACAATTGGCTAATAAAGTATTCTATCTATCAAAAATGGGGAATAAACAATTGAGCCTGCCATCCAGGAGAGAACAGGCCCAGAAAAAAAAACCATTGGTAAACTGAATTAACATTTGAAATATATTAGATGACCATTATTGCTATTTTTGCTACCATTTTCATTAAGCCTACTTACAAGTTTGTCGTCAGTTGGCTTTTGGTACTTTTTGCTTTTCATGTTAAATTCCTTTGTTATCCTCTTTTCCTATAACATATGAACATATATATTGAAACTGTTTATGTAAGCTGAGTTTGAAGCAAAAGCTTAACAGCAGAATTTCCAGAAAGAACTAACAAATGAAAATTTATATAACTAATCTAAAGTAATAATGATTTCAGGTCAGGGACATAGTTCAGAGCTGGCGCTCATGCTTTATTTATGAGACTGCTACTCTAGCCTACGTAGCATAAAAGTGTTGCTAATGGAGATGGAACTATCTAGTGGTATCCTGCATTTGTAGAGAGGGTGTTGGCTTGATTTTTAGCAACTTTGGTTTCAAAGTATACTTAGAGGGAGAAAATCTATTTAATTTCAGCCCTATCAGGTTTAGATTAGGAATCAAGATCATAGAGTCACTTGTCAGTTGCACTTTCTCAAGAATTTAGTCAATATGATGTTTCTAGAAATGGAGAAGGCAGATCTAAATTTTTTGGTGTAAGGTATGGGAATTTCAGTAATGCCTTCATCATTAATGAAGTTTGGTCCAGTGTGGAGTCTCATGTGGTGGTAGTTCTTAACTTATTGGCACCGCGGCCATGTCCATTTGAACAACACAGAAACAGAGTTCACAAGAGAAGTTAATTGAGACAAACCCTTGCAAATTAAATTTAAAGAAAGGGAGGTCTACACAACTCCTCTGATACCTGCTTATACAGTGGATGGAGGCAGTCTTAGGTCTGTCTGTGGTATTCTATCCCTTCAGTTATGCGCACCAGTGTATACATAGAGCTGATTAAAATCATCTGCATGCAGTTTTCTGGCTTCAGCCTCCTTGCCAGTGGTTTCATCCATTGTTAGCACGGAGGCTGGGTTCCCTGAGTGTTTAAGCATAGTGGTGTGCTTGTTAGTCTCTGGGTTCCTTTGGTGGCCTTTTTCTTCTAGATTACCTCCCACTTTGTTTCCAGCCATGTGTGTGGTACTGGGAGCTGCCTGGAAAAATACTGACTTTTTCAAGCTCTATATAAAGAAAAATAATGAAGGAGTTTTGATACCACCGCAGGATCAAAGCCAGAATAGGTAGTATATATAATGGTGTACGTTTGTCTGTATTGAGCTAGCAGCAAAATATCTTCTTGGGCCTCAGACTAATCAAACCGCTTCCACATTCAGAGTAAAAATGTGACATGGAAACTTTTCCCTATGAAATTGCAGAGCTGTAAGATTTGAAAAGGATCAGGACTATTATTGTCAAAAGGAAGTGAAAATTATCTGTGTATAATTTTTTTGTCAATGTTTCCTTGTCACAAATTTATAAAGAAAAAATGTCTATGTAGAAATCTAGGTATAATCACAGGGTTGTGCTCTGCTCTAGCATTGTACAAAGTCAGTAATGGCAAAAATAAAGCGTCCAGTTTGTCTCACAGCAATTCAAGATGAATTGCTGTGAGACAAGCTGGACGCTTTATTTTTGCCATTACTGACGTTGGTTGGTTCAGTTGCAGCAGTTGCATAGATGGTAAGATGTGTGGGGAGGAAGGTCAAGAAAGGAACTGACTGCTACTCTAGAAGGATTCTGATTTTCCCAATGTGTATTACAGAATTGGGAACAATCAGGATACCCTCTGTCTTTCTCTCTCTCTCTCCCTCCCCCTCCCCCCTGGTCTGCTTCTGTCTCTTTCTCGCACAGACACACACACACACACAATACAATTGTGGTTTGGCAGTTTCTAGAGATGTTAATCCAGCCATGTTATCAGGTGACTTTTTCCCGCCTTAGAAAGTCAAGCAGCTAGAAATGAGTTGCTACTTAATTCAATATTTCTCCTTCCTATGTTTTCTGGAATCTCAATTGGGAAAGCAAAAGCCAGAATATTTAACTTAACATTGACTTTGCTGATCAGAAGGTCACAAAAGCTGATCACACGACCCTCTCGGACATTTGAACTGTCATAAATATGAACCAGTTGCCAAGCGTCTGAATTTTGATCACATGACTATGGGGATATTGCAACAGTTATCAGTGTGAAAATTGTCATAAGTCACTTTTCCCTGTGCTGTTGTAACTTTGAATGGTCACTAAATGAACTTTTGTAACTTGAGGACTACCTGTACGTTCTAAAGACTATTTAGCTGCTTTCAAGTCTAAAGAGGAAATCTTTACAGTGGATCTCAAGGTTGAATGCTTTTCTTGGAGCAACATGTAAGTAGGATGATAGAAACTGTGTTTAGAACAGTTAATAGTTAATGCTCTCTTGAGATACAATTTTTCTGAAAAGATTTCGTTAAATTGAAAAATTACAAGGCTGCTGGTAAACTACACTTTAACTTTATTTGGAAATTTCATCTTAATCATTATAACCTATTTGCCTTACTGATGCTATTGGAGGAACCAAACTAAAATTAACTCAAATTATTTTTCGCAGTCCTTAATTAGCCAGCTTTTCAAAATCTTTTTAACTAGTTGTCTTGGAGCCACACATAATTTAGAACATAGAGTATCAAAATGAGAACGCCAAGATGCAAATATCTGTAAAATAACATTCCTCTTTCCAAATAAAGGTTTCTTTCATTGAAAATGGAGGAAAAATGGTGAAATGGATGTGGAACCGATGCCATCCAAAACCATTTTTGCATCTGAAAGAGAAAACTAAAATGGTTCTTCTCCCATTCATAATTTTGTGAATGGCCAAAGAGACTGAACACTGAAAACTGTGCCACAGTGCTCCCAATTCAGTTCCTAAAGCAAAGTGCCTTCCATCTTTGAGTTTCAGAAAACTCTGAAAAATATCAAAATAATTTTGCATTTGGAGGAAAAGATTGTGGAAAAGAGATATTTATTTATTTATTTATTTATTTATTAATTAATTAATTAATTAATTATTTGGATTTGTATGCTGCCTTATCTCCCGAAGGACTCAGGGCGGCTCACAACAATAAAAACACAGAATACAAAATTTAAAATTACTAAAAGGTATTAAACGACATGAGAGGTAGGAGGAGAACCACCGCAAAACAGTACCTCCCACTCCCAACCCCCCGAGGTGACACAGTAAGATACCATGGTCGATGGTATCAAAAGCTGCTGAGAGATCTAATAGGACCAGGACAGAGGAATAACCCCTGTCCTGAGCCCTCCAGAGATCATCCACCAGTGCGACCAATGCCGTCTCAGTGCTGTACCCGGACCTGAAACCCAATTGGTATGGATCTAGATAATCAGCTTCCTCTAGGAACCCCGGAAGCTGACTAGCCACCATGCACTCAACAACCTTCGCAACAAAGCGAAGGTTGGAGACAGGACGAAAGTTGTTCAAAATGGCTGGATCCAAGGCAGGCTTCTTCAGGCCTCACCACCACCTCCTTCAAGGCGGCGGGAAAGGATCCCTCCCTTAACGAAGCATTGACCACTGCCTGGGGCCAGCTTCATGTAACCTCCCAGGTGGCAAAAACCAGCCAGGAGGGACACGGGTCCAGTAAATACGTGGTGGAACTCAGCCTCCCCATGATCTTGTCCACTTCATCTGGAGTCCCAGATAATATCCACAAGACCCATCGCTCCTCCATCGTCAGACTCTAGCCAGTAGGAGTCCAAACCGGCCCGGATCTGAGCGATCTTATCCAGCAGATGCTGACTAAGGTTCCCTCACTCCCTGACTAAGCAGGGAGTGGGTGCAATGAGAGCGGAGAAGTAAACATACTTCCCCACTCTCATCACCACCAAATAAGATCTCATGAAAGATCTCAACTGCGTTCGGTCAGATTTGGACCGACTGGACTTCCAACTGCTCTCTAGGCCCCTCCTCTGGCACTTCATCTCTCGGAGCTCTGCTGAAAACCAGGAAGCCAACCTCGCTGAGGTGGGAGGCAGGAAATAACCAAAGTGCCGTCTGAAACTCCTCCGAGTCCATCAGGCGCCTGGGGCGGAACCACCTGGTCAGTTCCGCTTCCCAGCGACGAGGGGTGGCACAATGGAAGACCAGTCGGAGGAGGTAATTATCGGTCCATGACAAGGGTTTAATAGTTGGTGATCCCCCACCCAAATCATTACACCACTGTCCGGAGATAAAAACCAGGTTGAGCGTGTGTCCCCCTCCATGGGTCGGACCCTGAATTATTTGGGTCAGGTCCATAATCGTCATGGAAGCCATGAATTCCTGAGCCATCCCCGACACACCACCCAGAGAAGGCAGGTTGAAATCCCCCAAGACAGGAAGTCTGGGGAACTCAACTGCCACCCCCGAAAGGACGTTAAGTAGCTCAGGCAGGGCCACTTTCACGCAGCTGGGTGAAAGGTACGTGAGCAACAGACGCAACTGACCACCAGGGCCCAGCCTCAGGAGGAGAGATTCACACCCGCCTATCTGCAGGACAGTGACCTCCCTCGGACAAAGGGTCTCCCTAATAACAACTGCCACTCCCCAGCCCCTACCCTGGGCTCGAGGTTGGTGTAGCACCTGGAAACCTAAAGGGCATAACTCGTACAAAGGGACTCCTCCCTCTGAGCCCAACCAGGTCTCTGTGATGCAAGCCAGGTCCGCGTGCTCCTCCTCAATCAGTTCGCAGATGAGGGGAGCTTTGTTCATCACAGACCTGGCGTTCACATAAACCAACCTGAGCACAGGGACCTGATCTCCCGTACCCCCAGGGAGATGAGTGGAAACAAGAGGGTCAGAGTGTGTCACCGCTCGCAAATAGCGGGGGCGCACTCCCAAGCTCCGATCCGACCCTCTGCCTCTCCATCTCCTGCCATTCCCAATCGCCATGGGGATTGCAATCCCCACCCTTTCCCCAGAGCCCCGGAACCCCCCAACCCCATCCCCCCTGCCATGACCCGCTCCTAACCTGGATAAAGATTGACTTTGGTACGGTGGAACCCCCCCCAAGTTCCCACCGAGACCTAAACCCCACCCTCCTCCCTAACCCATTTAAAAATTTCATTAAAAAATTAATTAACCATCCCTTTCTAATCTTAATCCGATTAAAACCCCTGCTTGCGCCATGCCACGTCTCGGGATCCCAGGATCCGTCATCAAAGTAGGCCTCCGATAGTCCGGCAGGCCACCTTAGGGACAGGGGGACCTTACCCAGGGCCCGCAGCTCTGCAGATGAGTAAGTCTTAAAAATCATAAAAATAATCCATAGATAGGAGTGGGGGATGGTAAGTAAAAAGGCAGATGATAAAGCCATCATGTCCAGGACTATGCAACCCCCAGTGTCAAAGAATTTCTTACCCCAACCGCCCTCTCACGGCTAGTCGAGAAGACCAAGATGGAAAAGGTCAACCACTGCCCTCTCACTACAGTGGCAACTCCCAGCGCCGGGCCTAAAATCATAGCATAGCCAGGTGGGATTGGCAAAACAGCCACTGCTGCCCTCTCACCGCAGCAGGCTGAAAGAGCAAAACCCCAATGTCCTCTCACCACAGCGGAGCCAGCCAACCCCACCAACCTGAACAGACAAGGCAGGAGGGAAGAAGTAGATCCAGTTCCGATCTTCAATACTGTTTCTGGTCCATACAGCCGACAGGTCCAAACCACAATCATAACAAACCAGTGAAAGGCACAGCACAGCAGCAGCACAGCATACCACTCACGGCAAGCAGCAAGCAGCAAACAACAGGCGGCAGTCCCACCAGCCACGCAGAGGCCGCCATCCGTCTTCAGGGCAGGCTCAGCAACTGCCCGCCCCCACACCCAGCATGGCCTCCCGGCCTCAGTCTCAACTCACCCAGGCAGCCAACCCAGTCAGCAAGCCAGCAGACGCTGCTCGGCTCGGCTGCCAAAAACAAAACACTAGTGGCAGCCGTTCGCCGAGTCAGCAGTCCTCGCCGGCGTCTCTCTCCTCGGCCCTCAGCAGGCACGCCCAGCCTCTCTGCCGGGCTCACGCAGGGCGCACACAGCCCCTCTGCCGGACCCTCATCGACTTCAACGCTGTTGTCAATCACCGCCGAGCATCTCCAACCGCTGCCATCATCCAGCACTCCCGTCGCCATCGCCTGCCGCCTCCAAGCACCTCCAAATGCTCCAAACACCGCCGCCATCATCCGCCACCGCCGAACGCTGCTGCCGTCCACTACCACCATCCACAGCCAACTGCCAACCTCCAGAAGCACCGCCAAACCCCCGGTAACAAAACTGGGGGTCGGAAAGGGAAAAAGAAGCCCCCAACCCTCCAAACGGCAAAGAAAACCCACTCCGCTATGGCGCTCACTGAATGCGGGCGGCCATTACGCGGACATGCGCAAACTTCCCAGCCATATCTCACATAGGAGAATGTGAGAAATTACTTATTAGTTAAGAAGCATATTTAATGTTCTGGGTAAGGTGGCAATGATATATAAGTAGTCCTCAACATATAACAATTCATTTGGTGACTGCTCAAAGTTACAACAGCATTGCAAAAAAGTGACTTTACACTTACGACCATTGCAGCATCCCTACAGTCACATGATCAAAATTCAGATGCTTGGCAACTGACTCATTTATGATAGTTGCAGTCTCCGGAGGTCATGTGATTCACCTTTTGTGACCATCTGACAAGCAAAGTCAGTGGGGAAACCAGTTGCACCTAACCATGTTACAAATTTAATAACTGGCAAGAAAAGTTGTAAAATAGGCAAAATACACTTAATAAATGTCTCACTTAGCAACAGAAATTCTGTGCTCAATTGTGGTTCTGAGTTGAGGACTACCTGTAGAGTGGCTGCATCAAACCTAAGGGAAGTCAGAGTTTTCTCATTATTTTGGTCAGAGTATTAAAATATTTAACATATTATTAGGATTTTTAAAAAAATCTTTCAGTTCTACTTTGGGCTATCTTGTTTTGTGTTTCTTCTGCCCCAAAATTATGAGAAACAAACTATTCATTTTTGACCATCATCACTTAATGATAATGTGCTAAAAAGCAGAAGTGATTTTCTTGCTCATTTAAAAGAAGGAATTAACGGTCTCATTTCCAGTATTGGGTAATTTCTTGGCCTCTTTGGAAGAATATCAGGAGATTGATATTTCCTGAACCAATCAAAGGCTGGGTTCTTTTGGATTGACTGGCTGCTTTGTTGTATTCCAGAATGCTCTAAGATTATTTATTTTTTGGTCACCATAATGTAAAAATGTTGAGACTAGAGTGCAGTGCAACAAAGATGATTAGGGGACTGAGGGCTAAAATATAAAGAACGGTTGCAGGAACTGGGTATATCTAGTTTGATGAAAAGAAGGACTAGGGGTGACACGATAGCAGTATTCTGATATCTCTGGGGTTGCCACAAAGAACAGAGAGTCAAGTTATTCTTCAAAACACCTGAAAGCAGGACAAGAAGCAATGGGTGGAAACTAATTAAGGAGAGAAACAACCTAGAACTAAGAAGAAATTTCCTGATAGAACAATTAACCAGTGGAACAGTTTGTCTCCAGAAGTTGTAAATGCTCTATCACTGGAAATTTTTAAGAAGAGATTGGACAGTCTGAAATGGTATAGGATTTCCTGCCTGAGTAGGGAGTTGATTATACCTCCAGGGTCCTTCCAACTCTGCTATTCTATTCTATTCTATTCTATTCTATTCTATTCTATTCTATTCTATCTATTCTTTTTATTGATTGATTGATTATTGTCATTTTGGTGACATTTTCCTCCGAAGAGCTTTGACTGGATCAAGTGATACATGCCAGATTTAAATGACCAATTTGGAAAGGATCACTTTCACCTAAGTCGATCAGAAACACCGTCTCATGCAAAGGGTATCCACTTAAATTTAGTGCTTTTCCTCCCCTCAGCTCTATGGGGCACAATTTGCAGTAGAAAATTGTATGTACGAAGCGATACTCTTAGCAAGATATAAATGAAGTTGTATGATTTTTCTGGAAACATTTAATTTAAAGAATACTGGAATTTTTGCCGCTCCTCAAAAGGTATGCCCAGTAGAAAGACAGATTGTTCTGTGTTGCATTTTTACATAAGTCACAAATGGCTTTTTTCTTTAGCAGGGTCTTGAAAGCCTTCAGCATCTTTATTATATATTTGTAGTGGAAGTCACTATTGCCTGGAGGAAAAGGGAAATTGCTTCCATAGTTGAATCCATGCCAGAGAGATTTGGAACACAAAGCGGTTGTGTACAATAAAGACAGTTTTCTAAGAATACAGAAAAGCAGACTGACTTACAGTCCCAGTTTGTGCACCATGGGACAGTATTTTGTCAGGACATAAATTTTTACAGTATTTCAAAAGAACTAACGAAACAATAACTTAGCCTTGACTAACCAATTCCAATGTATTTGAGATTATTCATAGTTATTTTTAGGGGCAACAGTGAGTGCATTTTTTACAAGACCCATTTTCTGTTGTTATTTTGTATTGGTATACATACAAAATTAAAGTAAAATCAAGTCAAATTATTAATTGTAATTTGCTCATCATACTGAAGCTTCCTGTATTACAGTTTGTGTGAATTCTCATATCTTTCCTATGCCGGGCACACACATTCTCAACCATATGCATATAAGAAACTCATGAACTTGGATAGGAAGGCAATAGCTCCTTATAAGTCTCTTCCAAAGGCTGGTCTTCTGCCATTGTTCAAAGTTACTATTTGCCATTCAGGTTGTAGCACACAGCTGTTAAACTTCTAACCATAGATAACCTGATCCTCCATGCATTTTAAAACCATAGTAGTGACCATTGCTAAATCTAACCACTGCGAATTCCATTGTTTAACCATTTGTTGTGTAAAAAAAAGTCCTTTTTATTGGTTATTATTAATCTTAGATACTATCATGTCCTTCCTGATAAATTTTTGTTCCAAGTTTGCTCATTATCATTTCCTCATGAAGAAGTATTTGCTGTTTACAAAATAATTTTCCACCTTTCTTTTCCTAATATTGTTCTTACCCAGTCCTTATTCTACAGGGTGTCCCGTCTCTTATGATTTTCAACACCTGAATCTCTGCCTTTTCCTTATCTTATTTGTTCCCAACCACTTCCCCACTTTAATCTGAGATGATTTGGAAAGGAAGTTATTGAGAATTAGCTTTGTGTTATATGAAATCAGAATAAATCCTTGTTATTATTTCTAAAAGTACATATAGAAATGTTACAACTAAGCTTGTGAAAAGCCTGTGAAATTTGTGTCATTCTGATCTAAATCTTTTAAACACTTCTTAACACTAATAAAATTTAATTATTATCTGATATATTACTTTATTTTATAATCTGGAATATTATGTTATGGAAAGTGACTAGAAACATCACTGGGTTTAATGGCTGTCTGGTAGTGAATGAACATATACACAAACAGACACACAGATACAAACACAAGCTTCCAGGAAGAAACTATAGACTTAACACTCAATCATAAAAGAGCATGGTTGATTTAAATTCATGAGGTTACTTGCCTCAGCAGTTTTAAGATGTGTGGATATCTCCCAGACAACCCTGAACCAGCCTGAAACCCGCTCTAAGTCTTAGTCTATGAAAATATACACTGAGAAACTAACTTCAATTATATTTTGCATTCTCAAAAATTGTAACTCTGCATAAAGATAAGTAGTGGGAATTTCCTTGGTCTTCCCTTACAAGCATCATAGGTATCAGATATTTATTTATGTATGGTTTTAAATAGGGAACCAGTGTTTGAAGGGTATCTTTTTAGTTTGCTTTTGCCTTAGTGTAATATATGAAAACAGGGAACATAGTTTATTCAAGTTTTTCTAATTTCTTTTTTGTTTGGCTTTGGGTCATTTTGAGTTTGAACAAATCTTACAATATTTGTTTAGCAACAACAATTGTAGGAATTCAACAGTTAAATTTGACTAGTTTGCAAGACTGCTCAGCCTGAAATGGAAATGTTCTGGTATGACAATTCTAGGATTCTTTTTGGACATATATAAACCAAGTGAACTAAAGCAGGTATAGACTGCTTTTAACTCCTGAGACACACAAACCCGCAAAGCTCTTGAACTAATTGCTTTAGCTATGCCACCCATTTATTTATGCATGGTAATTTTAAATTATTGAATTATCTCCTTTGTCCATGTCTTTGGTGGTTGAAAACCAGGCAGACTTAATGAAGTCAGCTGTTGTTGTAGAGAATGGAATGCATTTGTCAAAAACTTCCTTGAAAACTGGCTGCCAGATGCAGTTGTACCAATATGGCTTCTCCACTTAGGCCCATATTTTGTAAGAATGAAATTGCAAACATCCACATTAATTTAGGAAATCACATCTTGCCATTACAGGACCTCCAGTCCACTCATGGTCACTCATTAAAATATAAAGATTTTTGGACTTCCTTCAAGTTTATAGAGGAGGAAATTCTTTTGATTTAAAAGTTACATTCGTATTTAGGTAGGTGATGTTGTGCCTTTATAAAAAGGAGTCAGCCCTTCCCTGTCTTAGATACTGAAACTGGTTTTCAAAATTTTCTTCTAGGTTTTACAGTTCCAAAACAATAATTGCCTTTAGTGATAATTACAACTGTAAACTGTTGCTTTGAAAACTTTTCTTAATTTCTTCACACTCTGAAATTACCTTTACCTCTCAATGTCTTTATCCTTACAGCTTGCTGTGCCTCACAGTGATGAATGGACTCGCTTTGCACGCACTTTGGTAGAGATCAGAGCCAACAGAGCTGACAGTGAAGAAGAAGGCACCATGGAAATAGCTGCTTAGAATGAAGCTGAGTCCTTCCCTTCTATCTGTTGATGAAACCTGTTGAGCATTAGTTCAGTACACTGTTGATACAGTGTTCCTGCCAGCATTGCTCATCAGGTTCTTTCTTACTAATCATGCTGTGCTTAGTAGCCTGGAAGTATTGTTTCACCTCATATTTCTTCTAGCAAAATTATAAATAAGAAAAAAAGATTCAAATGCAAGGGAATTATGTTGCTGCCTAGTTGATTACTTTTGTAATTGCAATAAACAATCCCTAAGTAAATTTGGGTTCATAACCTTTTATTTGGCCCAGTCCGGGTAAATCTATATGAAGTCAGATATGATTGGATGCAGATGTGATGTGCTTTGTGACCTAGGACTGGGCCAAAGTTTTTAGATGTGGTGTTTCACATGGTGACTTACATAATGAATGGATGTACTATATAAATACTGCTAATCATTATCTATTCCAGTCTCTGCATGGAACATACTTATTTGAAAGCAGTAAAGCATGTGTATACTGAATCAACATTCATCACCTTCCCATGCATGTTGAAATAATCTTTAATTCAAAATAACAATTACAGGAAGTCACTTTGTAATAAAATGGTAGCTGTAAAAGGTTGAACAAATAAAACTTTAAAAATACCTATGATTTCCTGGTAGTTTAATATTTAATGTTGGTCACTGATACTACAGATCAGTAGTAACTATCTGAATTGAGCTGCAATTGCTGTTACTAAGTCAATGTTGAAAGGTGTGCTGTAGCCATGTGTTACTCTTTTTGTATTAAACCTATCTCTTAACAGTAAATTAGAGTATTTGAATAAAGAGGCTTATAGAGTTGTAACATGACTTGCTCTTTTTTGCTGTTCTTAAGAAAATAAATCAAATTCATTCTTATGGATTAAAGTCCTTCCAATTTCCCTCTAATGTCATCCTTAGGAAACAACCTGCATGGAAACTATTTTTTTTCTGTACCAGCACTTTTTTTGTGCTAACAAGCATTGGTGATTTAAATATAGTTTTTTTTCCATCCAGTGCCTCCATAAATGTATGGGGTTGGCTCAAGATAATTTGCTGCATGAAAAAAATTCTCCCCACCCCAAGTATATTTCACCCACAGAAACCAATTACATTGAACTAATGTGGCAGAATTCTTTTGTTCATAGAAGTTAAAACACAGTACTAGCTACCTGACTTATCTTCCAACATTAGGAAACGAAACTGTCTTTGGTTATTACTTCTAAGCCATCCAGCACATGTCATTTTAGTTGAGTAATTGCTTAATAGTTGAGCCATCTCAGAAAAACCAAGCCTTACACTTCTAAGATTGTCTTGGTGTTTGTAATCATGTACAGAGTATTTGAGCAAACTACACTTGCCTTCTGCTTCAGAGTTTGGCCATAACCTGAACCCACTGTGTGTCTCATTCTAAAACTGATGATTTGACCTTGAGACATAAGTTCTGAATCAAGAGCTCATCCCTGATCTACTTGGACCTGGTATGCAGGAAATACGTTTTCTGTTCAGACCTTTATCTGAAGGCATTTCTTCACCACTCTTGGATTTTCATGTAGAAGGCATGTCCAGTCAATGGAAAGAACGTTTGCTCCAAAATTGCAAACCATCAGCTCAGAACAGAACTTAAGTCATCTGTTGTTGTAATCAAATTTTTAAAACAGTATAAATTGCAGCACCAGAATCACACTTTGTTATAATTTGTGAATAATTTGAGCTTGCAAATGATTTTATTGAAGCTTTAAAAAATTAAAAATAAGAAGCACTGGCAGTCTCTGTCTATTGGTAAGCCCATTTTGTACTGATGCTCCAGGAAAGTGAAAGAGGCTCCCAGATTTATCAGAGATCAACTTCCAATAGTTTTTCTTTATTTTGGTTCTCAACAGATGTGGAACCACATAAAGAATTATATCTTTATATAATAGAACCTAGCAACCTGTTTTAGACATTTTAGTTTCAAGAAAAGACAAATTATGCTCTGAAAAATCAGCAACATGCTGTTAAATTTCAGTGGTATAATTCTAAGGATGTAAGGCCTGTAGAAAGTAGCCCTTGAGGCACATATTTTTTCCATGTTCTTCATCTGGCCTGCAGACAAAATGTATCAGCATCGTTATGAATGTTTGAAGCTGCAAAGAATGCACTTGTGAAGTTTGAGTTTTTCGGCCCATACTTCTCAATTCTTAAAGATTATCTCATCAAGTTGTATGATTCTACTATTCCAAGAACCATAGACTGAAAATTAAAAATGAGACATCTGAAGGTGTCCAACATTTTCATTTTGGAATCTATTAGAAGGAATTTTTAAATTATAAGAGTTTAAGTACTTTTGTGCTGTATAACCACATAATTTAAAAGTTGTACACATCCACTGAAGAGCGGGAACAACTCATACACATAAATAGTTGCTAAGTTAGAATTACAAAAAAACCCCAACCCAACAGTTTTATTTTGGTACATATGTGAACATGTGCACACGTACACACACACATGTTGGGGATTGTTTTTGATTATTGTGTGTATGACTTCTGGATTGGATGTATGACTTCTGGATTGGAAACTACGCTCCCCAAAATAGGGACAGAATCAGGACTTTAATTTTCTAGATTGAAAAAGAGCAATATTCAAATCTGCTATCATGGTATAATGCAATGTCATATATCTTTCTGCTTCCAACTTTAAAAATACCAGCTCTATACCAGCTCTAGTATTTCTTTTCCAAATCCCACATATTTATATATGGAAATATGAGCATGGACACGGAGCTTTAAGCATACAATTCCATGCAGAGATCTGAGTGGATAATTTTCAAAGTAAATGAATAGGGAAAATCTTTGTTGTGGTTGTTATTAATTAAAAATCTTTTAATTAAAAAAAGAACTTTCACACAAGTATTTTCTACTTACAGCGCAGTAATTAAGGCAAACACCATTAATACAGTGCTTGAATTTTTTTATTGCATTTATTTAAACAAGCAGCAGTTATTCCTAAGTGCATTACATAAAAAGTGTTCCAAATATTGGTAGGGACAAATTCCTGACCTGTTGGGTGCAGCCTCCATTCACATCAATGCAGCAAAGCATGGAAAATGATTGAGAGTGTATAACACTATCTGTTGGTGGCTCTTGCCTGGGTTGCGAAATGTCATTACAGAGAATAACAGGGCTACATTTTTCCACAAAGTGCATAGATTATGGAAATCTATATTTCTTTCCCAGGCTTATCCAGTCATAATTCTGTTAGCAGAAACAATGCTCATAAAAGCTCAGTAACAGTCTTCCTGAACCCTGGCAACTTCAATTCAGGGCTGGGGGATTCTCGGAATTGAAATCCATTCATCTTAAAGCTACCAAGGCTGAGAAACACTGTTCTATAATATTCAGGAATGCAGTGTATGTAAAATACATTTTCGGAATTAGGTATGGCTCATTCTGATACATTTTGAATCCTATTGTACATAGATTGAATATGTAACCAATATGTAACCAATGCATAATCTGATGTTTAAATAATTCATATTCATGATCTCTGTTGCATATAAGAAAATCCTAGATACATGCATACGTACATGTGTGCGTATGCTGTATACCCACATACATACACCATATGTAAATGCATATAAGAGTAGATCCAACAGAGCCATGCAGTTTATTTTGAAAGCAAGTATTTAATTTGGAATACTTGAAGGCATGAATCTATCATGCCTTACACCAAAGGCATATTTCCAGGACTGCTTGCACAGGACAACTGCCTGATCCCAGAAAAACCAACAGCTATGTTAAGCCATTGAGGTGGGCTACATTCACATATTTGTACAGTAAAGCATATTTTTGCCTTTAAATCTGAAGTGCTGCTCAGCCCTGATTCCTATTTATGCAGTCATCTTCATTTATGCAGAACATCTTCATTTGATGCCAAAGGCCATATTCTACCATCCCAACATTCCCTGTTCGCCTACCAATAAGAAAAATTATGAATATGTTTTCAAAATCAGTCCAAGTACATTCACAATTCCAAGTATAAGTAATTGGGGGAGGGGGATACATTCATGGGGCCAAATTAACAACTATTTTAGCAGAAACGTCACAGTGATCTGACATAGGAAGCACAAATGTACATCTAAAGTGAAAAAATGGGGAAGGAAAAGAAATTTCTAGATAAGGCTTCGCTTAGACAGAAAAACCAAAGGATTGAAGTATAAAGATTGATCAGACACATGTTCTTTTGCCAACCATTACTTATAAGTATGTTGTGGCTTATAATGCCGTTCTAGAGGTAGAAGACATTGCTGTAAACTGAGGTAAGTAAAGTCCAAATTTATTTTCAATTCCTGCAAATGTGGCCACAGCCAGCTTGTAACCCCCAACATGGTCAGGGTTAGGTGCAGGAAGAGTGATTCTAGATTTAAGCACCGGTTCAGATCCTGCTGGCTTTCTGTAATGAAAAAAAATTTTTTTTAATACAACCTTTAACTAAAATATCTTTGAAAACAAGTCCTTTCTGTAACCCAAGCACATTTTTCTCTTTCCTCTTACTAGTGATCCATACCCCCAGAGTAATGTGAATATTCACTTTGAACTCTGAAAGTATGCTTTTGCTCTTTGACACCATATTCATTGTCTGGATCTCTCCCACTAGAGCAAATTAGTTAATGTAAGGTACTTACACTCCTCCAAAATCAATATAAAACCATCGCTGCAGTAGCTCATACGTCACTAGGGTTACTCCAAACTGAGGGGACGAACGAAACACACGAGCTGAGCGTAAAATGAAAAACATAATCATATTAACACTCAGGCTTATAGAAACACTCCCATCCATTAATAAATCCCTTCAATTGTTACCTGCAGCTCCTTTCCAAAAAGCCCTTGGACCTTCCTCTCGTAAGATCTTTCCAAAGCAATCAATGACACCACTGTAAGTTGTTTGTCCTGCCCGGGCTGCTACCTGTAACCTTGTCTTGATCACATCTGCAGGGGTCACTAAAGATGCAGCTGGCATTCCTGAAGAAAACAAGGAGGAAACCATTTTCAAAGGAGTCACTTGCATTCTCAGTTGGATGCAATTTCATATGATTCACCTAAGAGTTTTGACAAGCAAAGTCCACATTTTAATAAAGCTTTTTTTAAAGGAAGCCATCTATTAAATTCTCAGTGGAAATAAGACAGAAAAATATACTCTAATACATCAGCAAGACTGAGTCCAAATATGTAAGATCTTGGATCACTTCTACAGATTCCTAACATGTAAGTAATCTTTAATCTTACAGAACTTAATATAATGTTGAACTATATACCACACCATTGAAATTTATTAGAAGTTTTTGTATCCAATATAGAGAATGGTTAAAAAATTATTTTGAGAAATTGAAATGTGAAATTATTCCAGATGTCTAGGAATGATTGTCAGACACGTGAACTGTTTTAGAAAAGGCAATATTTTGTACTAATCAAAAGATGTACCAATATATGTTATGTCAGAGATTATGTGATTATCTTACCATAATGCTTTATATTGTTAATATTATAACAGTAAATTCATTAGTAAACCAGTGACTATTGATAAGCATTAAATCCATCTACATTTTCTTTCTTTTTTCTTTCTTTTTTCATTCTTAGTTCGTACTTCTAATTTTGTTTTAGATTAAAAATTGCTGTTACCGCTCCTGCTCCATGCCTAAAATTGGGGGAGTTGTCCAGGAAAGATAATTGTATCAGTCATCATAAACCATTTTACCAAACTATTTAAAAACCACTGATAAAAAGAAAAATAGACTGTCCTTCCTAAAAAAATGAGTTGCTGAGTAAAGAAAGCACTTTGAAATGCTCCTAGATCTCAGGCCTTCTCTTGCATGGTTAGAAAAATTGGTTCAGCCAATTCTTGTGGATGGGAAATTTTGCTTGGTTTTGAATATGAAATAAAATATTCAAATGTCACATTTCCCTTCCATTTGACACTAGGAAATTCAGGATAATTTTTTGATTTTTTCCTCACTTTCCATCTGAATATGATTTTTTGCAGCTTTTTGTTTGCCCCAACCAAGTGAAAATATTTGTGAAATGAAAAAAAAAATGCTTTTCTTTGTCTTGCACATTGAATTCATCTGGGTTGACTCAGCCTTCCATCCTTCCAAAGTGGATAAAATGAGGATCCATATTGTTGGGGGCAATATTGAGCCTTGGTAGCTCAGGCTGTTAAATGCCTGCTCTTAAGATCCAGCTGCCTACAATTATTGTAGGCTCGAATCCCACCAGGCTCAAGGTTGACTCAGCCTTCCATCCTCTCAGGGCAGGTAAATTGAGGACCCAAGATTGTTGGGGGCAATTAGCTGACCTTGTAAAAATGCCGCTTAGTAATAAGCAGGCAGATACAATGGAATGAAGGCTATTGCTGAGCACACTGGGTTGTATCCCAGAAATTGTAAGCCGCCCTGAGGCTTCGGAGAAGGGCGGCATATAAATGTAATTAAAAAAAAAAATGCTGACTCTGTAATCCACTTAGAGAGGACTGTAAAGCACTGTGAAGTGGTATATTTTTCGCACTATAAGATGCTCCAGACTATAAGATGCACATTAGCTTTAGAGGAAGAAAACAATGAAAAAAAAATCTGCTATGGCCTCCCAGCATCCATCTGGTATTCATCAGCAAACAGCCTGCCTCCTCCATGTCTGCTGCCTCTGCCAGGGAAACTGGAGCCTTTGCTGCCGAGCAGTTGATTGGAGGTTGGATCGGCCTCCCGGAATACTGACGCCTATCACCACTACTGATTTGCCACCAATTGCCTCCGCCTGTTCGCTGCCAATTGATAGGTAGTGGTGAACAGGTGGCAGCGAATAGATGGCAGCAATCCCCACCACCTACAAGAGCTGATTGGCAGTATTCCAGGATGCCGATCCAACCAGCAATCAGCTGCTCAGCAGCAAAGGCCACCAACCCACCCTTTGCTCCCACCACAATATCCACTCTATAAGACGTACAGACATTTCCACCCACATTTTTGGGGGAGCGTGGAGGGTGAAGAGTGTCTTATAGTGCAAAAAATACAGTAAGTAAGTGCTTTTGCTCTTGAGGAAATAGCACATTTGGCTGTATTTTTAATTAATAAATCAGAAACCCTTAGAGCATATTTAAACTAGAAAGTTTAAATAATTTTGAAGTTTTAAAATAGGACTCTTCTGTGATTTCTGTTGTCTAATCATCTGCACAAAGTTCTGGAAACCAGTATTTTCTTCACCTTGCTTCCTAATTTAGGTATGCAGCTTATTAGATGTCTGGACTGAAACAGAATGTTGTATATAAGAACATATTTCTCAATTCAAAAAGTAATAAAACTCCCAATTCAATTGCATTTGGTATTCCCACAGCCAGACACATACATTTTAACATTCTAACATCTTCTGCAAAGTCTTGCTGGATGACTATTGCTGGCAGATAAACAATAGAAAGCAACAAAGATTTAAAATATGTGAATCCCCCAAACCAGTTTCTATGTAGCATGTCAATGGAAGGCAAAAAGCACATCATATCTAATAACTTTAGGATGCCAATCAACATTTTTTGAAAATAAATATAATGGAATTTGCCATATTTAGAACTGAATAGGGAGGGGGAATAAAAAAATAAAAGATTGTACAGTATTCCAAAAATACTGTCTCTTCTTATTTTATTACTTTTCCATTCTGCAGCACTTCCAAACCAATGTGGTCAGACAAAGATGTATAAATCTCCTTTGCTGTTCCCCCCTCCTTCTTCTCTCTAAAGCTTAATAATTCTGTAACCGTTTTTATCCAAACCACTATGGTTTGGCTCCAGAACACAATCTCACTTTTTTTTAGTATACTGCTTTGAAAGAGATGTAAAAGTGTGTGTTTATCACTAAAATAAGAACTGCTCATCCATTCTCCAAAACCAAAGGAGAGAAAGAAGAAGGTACTGTGACTTTTCACATTTAAAATCAATGGGATGTGCAAGAACCATTGCTCTTAAACTTTTCCACACGCAATTATTCTGAACTTATTAGAAACTGGGCTTTAACAATTTGTTAACACTTGAAAATACAGCAAGACATATGTCTGTTCACAGAACTGTGCCATTATGTAAATGTGGTTGGGATAAGAGTTATTTGATGTCGACAAATGTTTCTAAAACATTCCCCTTGTAGAAATCAGCAAATGTGAATTGTTAGCTTTTTGATGCCATGGTCAAACAGTTTTGTTTTCTGCTGAATTACCAATTCCATCTATCAGTAGGAATTCCAAAATTACAAATCAGTAGTTTTCAAACATCATTTAAACATCAAACATCATGTTGTTCGGAATTGACTTTAATTCCTTTAAAGCAGACATTACATAGAAAACTAAAAGCATACTTAAAAAAAAAAAGACCCAACACCCCCCCACAAATGAACAACTTCTTTCACCATTGCTGGAGAATACAAACAAGCGTTCATCTATCTTAGAACTCCTTTCCACCTAATTTTATCACTGAATATCAGAGTCAAGTCATTGTCAAGACAGTGGTGGGTTGAATAGAAAGTAACTTGAAATGGAAAAATAGAGAATATATATGGGACGAAATCCACATTATAAATACTGGTAACAACTGATAATGAGCCACTGTTTCAGTGGCTGGAGTTCAAACGGGCAGTTGTGTTTGCAATAATTTAACAAATGACAAAGAAAGAAAACTCTAAAAACACTAAGAAATTGCACAAAGGCTTGAGTTTCATATAATGGCTCAAAATCTTTTTATTTTATCACATAATTAACCCAACTTTAAAACCACTGTATTTTGACTAAATATATGCATTTTAAAAATAAAGTAGTTAAAAACCGACTTGGGAGGTTTGTGAAATGTGTGTCTTTTCTGTACTGTAAAATTAATTAGTGGATATTGAAAAGGAGAAATCAAAGATAGTACATGTAAAATAGTACATGCTCTTAACCATTAATTATTACATTAATGGTATATTCCAAACAGCTTCTTAAAGTGACAGATTGGGATCTAGAAACCTGTCTTCAAATTGCAATCTGATCATGGAGTTCAGTAGGTAACCAACTACCTTCACTGAGCTCTTGTGAGAATATTTGAAATGTTGTGGAAAGATAGTTTCTTACTGGTGTCTTGCAACTCCAACACCTGATGATAAATTCACTGCCAAATCTTGGGTGAAGTAAGCTCTATGATCCTCCTTTTAAGCAACAGCATGAGTCAAGAATTGCAGTGGTATCTTATATCACTTTAACTGCTAGAGCCAATAGCAGATAATCTAGGAATCAGTCAAAAAAGCCAATTTGGCTGCATGGAACATTTGACGTAACAGATTCTAGAGCAGTGTTTTTCAGCCTTGATAATTTCAAAATGCATGGATTTCAACTCCCAGAATTGAAACCGGCTGGGAAATTCTAGGATTTGTACTCCACACATCTTCAAGTTGCCAAGATTTTGAAATACTGTTCTAGAGTCTGAGTACAAAAACCTGCCAATTAAAAAATAACAGAGATAATCTAATATTCCAAACTATTCAGGATTTTTTGTTACAGAGCTCAAAGTTGAAATCTCCAGAAATGAGCAAACAAAATGCTTCTATTGGTTTTCTTCCCATTTAGAAAACAGAATGCAAAAAGTTCAGGAAAACATGTTTTTGAGGGCAGTGGGTGACACGATACCAAAACAACAACAACTGATTTCTGATGATTCTATGATTCCCTTTAGCTGAATCACAGCAGGACAGAGAAGAAGTATTTACTGTTTTCCTTTTCATTCCATGCAAACAAGGCATGGTTTCTCCATAGCCATTACATTTCTATTATTTATCATAATAACAGGAGATTTTCCTTTCTGAACCCATTAGAATGCAGCATTTCAAATATACTGTCTAAAGTAGCTCGCCTACTGTTACTTATACATGATAACAATCACCACAGCTTTTTTTCATTTTATATATAGATTTTCTCTAACTTCCCATACAATAGAAAGTCGCTAAAATCAATGCCATTGATGGTACTCCCTTCCCTGTCAGTGTAAATTCATAAGACATATTTGCATCCTAACATGAATTGATATTTAAAAATTTGCTAAGATTTTACAGATGAAAATCTTTTTCAGTGAATTTTCCCTCTCCTACTCATTGTCTATATCAGGGATGTCAAACTCGATTTCATTGAGGGCCACATCAGGGTTGTGTTTGACATCCGGGGGTTGGAATGCGCATGGCCAGGATGGGTGGGGAAAGTTCAATGTCATTTGTGTTGGGGGCGCTGTGGTGACCCGAGTGCTCTGCCAGTGAAAACGGGCTCCTGCTACTCTCTGCCAGCGAAAATGGAGCTCAGGAGCCCGTTTTCACTGGTAGAAGCACCATGAGTTGGTCCTCCACTGTTTCCAAGCGGGCCCCACGGGCCAGATCTAAGTACCGCAGGGGCCAGATTCGACTCCCAAGTCGTTAGTTTGATACCCCTGGTCCATATCATTTCAACATTTATCTTATTCAAGCATTCAGACCATTATTCTGTATATGCCCCAGAACTACTGGATTCTGAACATCAATTCAGAATATAATACTTCTTTTTAATTTCACGATATATAGATATAGACATCCTATTACAAGCCTGGAATTCAACAAAAAGTGTCCCTTTTTGCTGACAGTCTCTCACCTCTCAGTATTGCTGACAAGGACATGCAGAATATTATACTGCTGGTGGGCAAGTGAAAGAAAATGCAACAGATCAAATGGTAGTGAGAAGGGACTTCAAGGAGTATGGCGTGTCAAATTTTTCAACTTTCAATTTCCAAACATTTCTTTGATTGTTGTTGGTCATCCAGAGTCATGGGAACCAGATGGGATACAACATTAATAAATAATAGTTAAGTATTAATAAGTAATACTTAAGTAGTCCTTTTTGTTTCTTCTGACATATATTTCATTGCATATAACAAAACTGGATTAAACATTGCTTCTAAATGTTAATAAATATTTATATAGTATATATAATAAATAAATAATCTTAGTAAATATGTCACCAAGATACAAAAATCATATTTGTACACTAAGGGTTTATTTTCTGATTTTTGTATAATCTGAAATAATTCATTCACAATTCTCTTGTCAAACACAACTACTTTTATGTTTGATACATTAATCTTCCAACAGTTGCTGCAAATTATTCAGGTTTCCAACTAATAACACATCCTTTGCATTCAGAAGTAGAAGTACCTTAACATCCTCAGTTGATTAACCTCAATCCTCATCATAAACATTACCTGCATATTTATCCATAAATACATTAAACAACAAAGGAAACTTCACCCACTGTTTATTTTGTATTCAATTAACTGTAGCATTTATTCTCAATATATTCTATTCAGCCATCAACCTTTCTATTATGTACTTTCTATAATGTACAAAGAATTATACATTTCAAATTTATTTCCTTTACAAGTAGTCCTTGACTTACAAAAGTTATAACAGCACTGAAATAAGTGACATGACCATTTTTTCCACTTGTGATTGTTGCAGCATCCCCATGGCCACATGATCAAAATTTAGATGCTTGGTAACTGACTCATATTTATGACATTTGCAGTGCCTTGGGATCATGTGATCAGATTCTGAAACCTTCTGACAAGCAAAGTCAATGGGAAAATCAGATTCACTTAATAACCTTGTTATTAACGTAACAACTGTGGCAAGAAAGACATAAAATGGGGCAAAATTCACTTAGCAACATAAATTTTGGGCTCAACTTTGGTTGTAAGTTGAAGACTACCTGTATTATGTTTTCTTTAAATTACAAAATAGCATAATCTTTTTCACACTCCCACATTAATCCATTGGCAGGGGAAGGTTACTGCAAAATCCCATTCCCTCCCCACCCCACTAACCTAGTTTTCCAGCTCTGTTCTCCTGTACAAGGCAACAAAAGGATTCTGCCGATCAGCTGGCATTCAACTGAGGCAAAGAATAGATGGGGGTGGGGCCAGTCAGAGGTGGTATTTGCCCAGTCCCAACTATTCAAAATTTCTGCTACCGGTTCTCCAGAACTGGTCAGAACCTGCTGAATACCACTTCTGTACTACATTCTCTACATTTTGCTTGTTACCTCTTCTTTAGCAACTAACACCCCTGTAAAGTCTGATTTGATTCTTACTAACTTTACCTTTTGCATAAATAGCAATAGTATTTTTTAAATTGTCACATTCAGATTCAATCTTTGTATACATGTTAAGCATGTCAGTCACTCCATAAGCAAATCACATTAATTTCTCCAGTTTATTTATACTTACAATCTTACTATATCTTTGTTAACACTTAGGACTTCTTTTCATTATTTTTCACTGGATACTAATGTAAAGAATATTTCCGTAAATTCTGCCTTCAACATATCACTATTATTCGAAACACATCTATAAATTCTCCTTTCCACATTCCCTTATTTCAGTTTTATCCAAAAACATTTCATTAATTTTATGTCTGATACTATTTAGTCTAATACTGGCTACTTTTTATATTGCAATTATTAACATGCAGAAACAATAAATGCATTTAATATAACTTCAGAAACCTCAATCAAGGTTATATTTTCTAATGTGGGTAGAGGGACAATCTCTGTAGATCAGTGGTGTCAAACTCATGGCCAATGGGTCAGGTGCATCACGAGCTGCCCCCACGGCCTGGTTTAGCGAAGGGGAAAAAAGTCCTGATACATCACGTGGTGCCACGAGTTTGACACCCATGCTGTAGATAAACATGATACCAATGAATTTTATTATTGTAAGGCATTCATATGCTTTATTTGTCAGTAATTTTATATCGCCTTTTTAGCAGTTCCGGTTGAAATATACAAAATTCCATTCCAATATTTTCCTCCAACTACCGCCCTGGTCCAATAGATAAGATTATAATACAATCACTAGCTTGGTGTCACTCAGTATGTTTCCATGAGGATGGCCTGAATCCACCTAACATCTTTTCCAGTATTGCAGAGCTGTCACTTGGAATATGTTTTAAAAAGGATAACCATTTTAATGCAATAAAAAAACTTACCAGCTATTGCTCCTGCCAGAAGCAAATAACCAGGAGCCACCTGTCCATCTTCATTTGCAAAAGCAGATTTTGTGTGAGCATAACAAGGGAAGTAAATGGCAGAAAATGGAATGTCACGAAGGAAACAGGCTTTGGCTCCCTAGGAAATGAACAAACAAATGTAGAAGGTAAAAACTCTGTAGTATGAACAAGTAAAAATATAAGAGGATCAGTGGTGGAAAGGATTTAGAGCTAATGTTGGGAAAGGTAAAGGAAGGACTCAGATAACAGATTACACAATTCAAAGATTGAAAAAAATGTGAAAGCCACTGAAGGATTCAGCAACAGTAGCAAACACACTTTTATCCCTATCCCATGAAAAGTCAAGTATAAGAGTAACTAAGATACATTTTACCTTATAGTCATTCTGAAATTCAGAAAGAAATGCCTCTGGATTATCTGTAGTCTAAAGCAGTGGTTCTTAACCTTTTTGAAAGAATCGCCCCCTTGAGCCATTGAGGAAGTTGTCATCGCCCCCTCTCCCAACATAACCGCCCCCCCTGCCACCTCTTAGCGTCTCCAAGGGGACCAGCAGAGGGGCACTAAGAGGCAGCAGGGGGGCATTCAAGGCGCCAGCCCTGCAGGTTCACCCACTGACTGTAGTAACACTCCGGAGCCGGCACCTCCAATGTGAAAGCAGTGGCGCGTTATGTGCCACTATGGCTGCATTTGATGCACCGCCCCCCTGCCACCTCCTAGCCCCCCAAGGCCAGAGGGGCTAAGAGGCGGCAGGGCGGCATTTGAGGCGCTGGCTGGTCCTGCAGTTTTACCCATTTTGGTGCCGGCAGCAGTGCTGGAGGCCCGCTCTGGAGCAGTAGTCAATGGGTGAACTGCAGGGCCGGGCCGGCACCTCGAATGCCCTCGCCTCTTAGTGCCCTCTGCTGGCCCCTTGGGGATGCTAAGAGGCGGGGCGTTCGAGGCGCTGGCCCTGCAGGCTCACCCCATTGACTGTTGTGCCGCACTTGAACCGGCGCCTTGAATGCAGCAGCATGTTGGGAAAAGCCGCCACCACCACTTTCCCAAAGTGCTGCCACTCTCGCATTCTTTGTCTGTCCATCTGTGGGCGGTGGGGTGGTAGGGAAGGTTACTGCAAAATCCCATTTGTCTGTCCATCTGTCTGTCCGTCCATCCATCTATCCAAAAGGTCTGTTTGCCTGCCTGCCTTCCTGCCTATCTACCTACCTGTCTGTTTTTTTGTCTACCTACCTATCTACCAATATAGATCTCTCTCTCTCTCTCTCCCAATATATCTCGCCCATCGCCCCATATCGCCCCCTTCCGCCTTTACCCCATCACCCCTTTTCGCTCCATTGCCCCTGAAAACAAAATCATCCCTGAAGCGAGCATATTGCCCAGGTTAAGAACCACTGGTCTAAAGAATGCATAAAGGTGAAACTAGAAAAATTAGAATATTGTGCAAAACTTCATTTATTTCAGTAATGCAACTTAAAAGGTGAAACTAATATATGAGATAGACTCACTACATGCAAAGCAAGATAGTTCAAGCCATGATTTGCCATAATTGTGATGATTATGGCTTACAGCTCATGAAAACCCCAAATCCACAATCTCAGAAAATTAGAATATTACATGCAATCAATAAAACAAGGATTGTACATAGAACAATATCGTACCTCTGTAAAGTATAAGCATGCATATGTACTCAGTACTTGGTTTGGGCCCCTTTTGCAGCAATTACTGCCTCAATGCGGCATGGCATGGAAGCTATCAGCCTGAGGCACTGCTGAGGTGTTATGGAAGACCAGGTTGCTTCAATAGCGGCCTTCAGCTCTTCTGCATTGTTCGGTCTCATGTCTCTCATCTTTCATAATGCCCCATAGATTCTCTATGGGGTTCAGGTCAGAGTTTGCTGGCCAATCAAGCACAGTAATCCCACGGTCATTGAACCAGGTTTTGGTGCTTTTGGCAGTGTGGACAGGTGCCAAGTCCTGCTAGAAAATGAAGTCAGCATCCCCATAAAGCTCATCTGTGGAAGGAAGCATGAAGTGCTCCAAAATCTCCTGGTAGACGGCTGCATTGACCCTGGACTTAATGAAGCACAATGGACCAACACCAGCAGATGACATGGCTCCCCAAATCAACACAGACTGTGGAAACTTCACACTGGACTTCAAGCATCTTGCAGTGTGGGCCTCTCCATTCTTCCTCCAGACTCTGGGTCCTTGGTTTCCAAAGAGGACTTTGGACCACTGAGCAACAGACCAGGTCTGTTTTTCTTTAGCCCAGGTAAGACGCTTCTGACGTTGTTTGTTGTTCAGGAGCAGCTTGACAAGAGGAATACGACATTTGAAGCTCATGTCCAGGATCCATCTGTGTGTGGTGGTTCTTGATGCACTGATTCCAGCCTCAGTCCACTCATTGACTCCAACACTTTTGAATGGCCTTTTCCTGATAATCCTCTCCAGGCTGCGGTCATCCCTGCTGCTTGTGCACCTTTTTCTTCCACACTTTCCCCTTCCACATAACTTTCTATTAATGTGCTTTGATACAGCACTTTGGGAACATCCAACTTCTTTTGCAATTACCTTTTGAGGCTTTCCCTCCTTATGGAGGATGTCAATGATGGTTTTCTGTACAACTGTCAGGTCAGCAGTCTTTCCCATGATTGTGATTCCTACTGAACCAGACTGAGAGACCATTTAAAGGCTCAGGAACCCTTTGCAGGTGTTATGGCTTCATTAGCTGATTAGAGTGGGACACTTTGAGCCTAGAATATTGAACCTTTTCACAATATTCTAATTTTTTGAGATTGTGAATTTGGGGTTTTCATGAGCTGTAAGCCATAATCTTCACAATTATGGCAAATCATGGCTTGATCTATCTTGCTTTGCATGTAATGAGTCTATCTCATATATTAGTTTCACCTTTTCAGTTGCATTACTGAAATAAATGAACTTTTGCACAATATTCTATTTTTTTGAGTTTGACCTGTATATCTGAATTGCCATTACTCTATTATCTCTCCCACTTCAGGGAAACCATTATAAACTTCCAGATTTAGATTGAGATCAAGGATTGTTGTGCGTTTTTTTTACAGGAATGACCACATTACTTCGTCAAGGACCACTATTTTATGATGTAATTGTTTCTTCATTCTCTGGACTCACCTTTATATTTTTAACAACCAGGTTCAGGTGAATTAACCAGGTTCACTTGAATCAAGAATGATTGTTAATTGTCCCTTCATCATTTCATAGGACTAAGAATTCAACAGAATCACTTGCTTTAGCTACTGAGAAATATTTCACCCTGTTCAGGAAATCATTAGATTCTATAACTCTTTGAAGGTGGATATGGAAAATTAAATCTTCTTGTCTAACCTAGATACAGATCTTGTAGCATAATATAGAGGATACAGATTTCCAGATAAGAAGAATAGGAGGGGAGGGGAGGAGGTGGGATGAAATGGGAGGAGAGGGGAAGGGAGGAATGGGAGGAAATGGAATAGAATAATTGGAAGGGACCTTTGAGGTCTTCTATTCCAAGCCCCTGGTCAAACAGGAGATTCCTTTATCATTTCAGACAAGTGGTTGTCAATCTCTCTTAAAACAATTTCACCTCCATCAGTTTTCTGATCTATGTGGATGTGGTATGGAATAATAGACAAGCATAGCGTCTCCTAGATTACTATCTCACATCTCAACAATGCATATCAAATCCACCTCTGAACTATGATTAAATCACAAATACAGTTGTTACATTTCTTTTTTTTTTTTTTATTTATATGCCTTCTCCAAGACTCAGGGCTGCTTACAATTTTGGAGCACAATCCAATGTGCTCAGCAATAGCCTTCATTCCATTGTATATGCCTGCTTATTACTAAGCGGCATTTTTACAAGGTCAGCTAATTGCCCCCAACAATCTTGGGTCCTCAATTTACCTACCCCGAGAGGATGGAAGGCTGAGTCAACCTTGAGCCTGGTGGGATTCGAGCCTACAGTAATTGTAGACAGCTGGATCTTAAGAGCAGGCATTTACAGCCTGAGCCACCAAAGCTCTTTTTATTTCTTATTATAAAACAGATGGAAAATAATAATAATAGCATCTTCAGGGCAGGGAACGTAGTTGGTCCCCATTTTCATGGCCTATAGGAAGCAGTTAAAACAAGGTGCTTTCAGAAAGCCTTTGGGAGATTAATACTACACAATTTTTCATAACTGTATAATTATAGTCATTTACCTCTAGTGATTTTAAATAAATTTATTCTGAATTTATACTCTGTTTTTATTATCTAAATTTTATATGCCGCCAAGAGCTTGGATAATTCCAGATGGTTGGATACATTCAACAATAAATAAATAGTAGCTAAATGTTTATGACTTTGGATGTGGTACAATTCTATATTTCCTTATGTCTTGCCTCCCATTCATAACTATTATTTTAAGGTTATTGTTGTGTCCTCCCTGCTTCTTTACCTGTGCTTCCCAGACTCATCTACCCTGAACTTAAACCTAATACAAAGAAAAATCTCAATACACATAATTTGCCTATCTCAATAATGCAATCTCACCAGATTCCTAGCTTCAACAAACTCTAATGGTTTGTGCAGCCAGATAAAGGATACAGCCAATCACATTCTGACTCTAATTGGTGGACACCACCCACTTCCGAGTCTCATTCAGATCTAATCTATCTTCTCCATATTGAACTTACAGACTAATTTGCTTTGCTACCAAATAGGAGTTTAATAGTTTATGTAAATTTGCTAACCCTCAATGCTACTTCTTAATACTACTGCTGTTGTAGATATATAAGGAAGGACACTGATGAGGTTTTACTTGAGAGTAGAGTAGAGGAAATAGACATTGGAAGTCTCCTGGTTTCTTCTCTTGTTAGTATGGAGGAGAAAGAATGAACCAAGATAATTCCAAGATTCTCCATTGACGGCCTATCTGTCCAGGAAAACAAGATAAATCTGAAGAAAAATGCTGCAGCATGAAGTAGTTCTATTCAGTATTCCAACCTTTTAGGTTATTTCTTTTGTAGGATTTGCACCAGTTGTCCAGTCAGATAATATTTCAGGATGCTTAAAATCTTCATTGCCCTGGAGAATCCATATACAGTGACAGGAAAAAAATTTCTTCTCAAAGATTACAGAAATCACATCATCTAATTATCTGCATCATGACAGGATGTTATGTTACACCTGCCAATCCTGACAGATTCATGGCAACTTAAAAATATAAAAAACCCAGTTAGAACAGCGGTACTCAAATCTTAATAATAATAAAAATATCACAATAGGGGCCACACAACACATTAACTTCAGGCCTAAAACCAAATATAGGTCAGAGAGAGAGTTCCATCAAGAGGGTGCTGTTCCAGAGGGCAGGTTCACTGAAAGGGAAAAAAGGCAAATTTCCCTAATCCCAAAGCATCTAATCTGTCAAAATGTATTGGGCAGGCAGAAATGTGGGGATAGATGATCCCCTAGATATCTAGGCTCTATTTCATGAAAAGCTTTGTAAGCACTGATCAACACCTCGAATTTCACTCAGAAGTTTGTTTTTTTATTTGTTTATTTGATTTGTCAATCGCTTACAATATAATAGGAATAAGTATAAATATGAGTAAGAATACAGGAAATAGGTATGAATAAATGGGGACAATAGGACAGGGATGGTAGGCATGATTGTGTGCTTATGCACACTCCTTACAGACCTCTTAGGAATGGGGTGAGGTCAATAGTGGATAGTTTTAAGGTTAAAGGAGTGGGGATGTAACAACAGAGTCAGGTAGTGCATTCCAGGCATTGACCACTCTGTTGCTGAAGTCGTACTTTCTGCAATCAAGTTTGGAGCGGTTTACATTGAGTTTGTATCTGTTGTGTGCTCCTGTATTGTTGCAGTTGAAGCTGAAGTAGTCATTGAATGGTAGGACATGGTAGCAGATAATTTTGTGTGCTACACTTAAGTCTAACCATAGGCGGCGTAGTTCAAGATTGTCTAAGCCCAAAATTTCAAGTCTGGTGATGTAGGGTATTCTGTTGCAAGCAGGAGTGTAGTACTCTTCTCGTGAAATACTTCTGGACTTGCTCAATTGTATTAATGTCCGATATACAGTGCGGATTCCAGACAGATCAGCTGTATTCGAGTATTGGCCTAGCAAAGGTTTTGTATGTCCTAGTTAGCAATTCAATATTACCGGAGGAGAAGCTTCGTAAGATTAAATTTACAACTCTTAATATCTTTTTGGCAATGCTGTTAC
The DNA here is from genome assembly GCA_009733165.1 of Naja naja. NCBI lineage: Eukaryota > Metazoa > Chordata > Lepidosauria > Squamata > Elapidae > Naja > Naja naja. Next base: position 32,552,416 of record CM019155.1, read on the forward strand.
AGTGAGCTCTGACACTTAAGTTATTTGATATGAGTACTGTAAGGTCTTTGACAGAGTGAGGGTCGCCAACGAGGTCATATCCGCCTAGCTTGTATTTGGTGTTTTTTTTTTTTAACCAATGTGTAAGAAAGAGTTGACTAGCTGTCAGTGCAATTCACTATAGAAGCAGTGATAAATAGGCACACTGAGAAGCACCCTTTACTGCTCATGTTCCAGCTTCTGGATAGTTTTCAAGAGCAGCCTTATGTAGAGTGCACTGAATTAATTTAATTATGAGGTGACCAGGGTCTGCAAGTAAATCCAGGAGCTTTCATAAGCCTACTGATACTTCTCCATTTTGTGGACACCAGTAGTTTGAGTAGAAAAAATTAACATGGGGAAAATGAGTTGACTCTTAGCAAAGGATAAATTCTAAGAGTTTGCCATGAAACTTCATATTAGTCTGTTGAATTGTTTAGATGTATCTTTTCAGCAGGAAACACAATTCTGAAATTATTTGTCAAGGATTCATCAGCTTGAACAGGCCTTAGACAACACTTATTTTAAATATTTATTTTGCTTCCATCTGGATCATCATTTCACCCTCTTGGAAGTAGAGTTTCATTTAAAGTGAAAAATATAGTTAGTCAAACTCTGCATTATCCTTAGGATTGTTTTAATTCTCTGGGCTGTCATTATCAGTTTAAGAAAGCTCTTGTTTTCTAATAGGACATAAGATGCTTATTGGATTTTAAAGATGCCCTCAAATACCCCTGTTGCTTTTCCTCATGTGCTGCATGGATTAAGATATATTTATTTATTAACCATTTTTAAACCCTGTTCTAAATCTGAAGGACTTTCAATGGTTGATGAATTTTGGCTAGTTGCATTCTTAAATCTACTTAATTTTACAACTACAGTCATATGGGCAGCTATTCTAGAGAATCTTGCTATATTTATTTCCACATGTTCCACATGGAAATTCACAAAGCGTATGTACTTGCTTGTGTTCTTTTATGCAAGTTGGTGAAATAAAATGATTGGTGGGAGAAGGGGCTCCTCAATACTTTCTTGCACTTTGAGAACTTTACTGAATCTGAAGGAAGAAGATGTCCATTTTTTTGTTTTAAAGAATTATTTTATTTATGATATTTCAGATTGCTTTCCCATAGCCTTCCTTAATTGTCATTAGCTGGTTGCAGTTGATTAATCTGAAGGTAAATGAGACCTGCCTTTAAACATACTTTCCCAGAGTTTAAAACAGAAGGGTGAGAGGAAACTTGAGATGGTAGAGAGACTGGAATAGAGCCAAAGTTTGTGGTTAATATAGTGGATCATTTGATCTTGCTTTGTTTACACATAAACCATTTAGGTCTGGTAGATATTTTATTTCGTATGTCTGAAAGCATGTAACCAGGGGTTCTTTATAAATTATGTTATTTCCATCTTTGAAAGAAGATTACTGTAAAAATAAAAAGCCATTTTAAACATTTTAAGTTGTTCATCTTTTTATTACAATTATATTCTGTCCTCTCCTAGGGATTCCAAAAAGTTAAAGTACACACATTCATTTATTGTGCTAGGTTTGATCCAGATTTAGGAGGCTGAACATTGTAGGCCTGAATCCTACAAAAGAAAGGACCAAGTATATCAAAATGCCAATCAATCAATCAATCAATCAGTCAATCAGCATAACAAATGCATCATATGAAGCTGAATCATGACTTCATTTTAAACTGTTAAAAATGTGCTCTCGAACTAAGGCCTTTTCAGGTGACAGCCTTTACTGATACTCATTTGGATGCAATATACCAACAAGCAGCTTCAATTGTTCTTGATAAAAACTCAGGATTATCTACCTGAGGATAGTTTGGCAACTTGGGCACAGATCTGCAAGGCATGACACATTTCCCTCAAGGCCTACCTCTTCTTCCTGCCTGATCACTGGCTCTTCACTTTCCCTCACATTTCTCTAAGAACTCCTCAGAAACTTTTTACTTTTGGATTGTATCTTGATGCATAACCAGCAGGAAAAAACCACCCTGAACTGTCAGAAATTTGGACAATCAGTTCAGCTGGGACAGATTCTTTAGCTTGCTAATTTCTGTTTATTTCAACCTTACCTGCAAATAAATAAATAAGGATTTAAATAAATTATTTCTACTACAACAGGAGGGTAATTACATTCACAAAGGCACCTCTGTGTCAGGTCTCTGCACAAGGAGCCAGAAGGTCTGGGAGACGAAGGCTTAACTTAGTCTCCTGCAGTGAATGCACATTGTCTGGTGCAGGGGGAAAAATGCCAGACTGGTGGGACCTCGCAGAATTCAAGGCAACAGAGGTACACCTTGTCTGAGAGAGTTATTTAATGCTTCTGGCACCTGTACTTACTGCCATCCCCTCTTTTCCTACCTTACAGGTTTAGAATTTATTTGGCATGTATAATTGTTATTTTGATCCTATAGCAATAAACAATAGGCAGCATGTCATTTCTTGATCCGTTAGCATTCTTCTTGGGTTTCACCAGCAACTTAACCCTTCCAATTCAGCCATGCGACAACTTCTTTTTACACTCCTTTCTTCAAGTCATCTTATCTTGCTTTAAATGCTCCAGTTAAAGGTTTAGAAGTTGGAATTGACAAATCAAGAATTGGTGATTTGTTCTTGCTCTCAATGCCAAGTAGGTTTACAATGAATGGCTAAATAACAATGTTTGCTTTTGTAAACTGAAATTGAAAAATGAACAGTTTTGAAATCTTGGACTTTACCTATTTTTAAGTATAGTCTGAATAGAAAGATTCAATGTCTTGCATATCTTGTAAATACTTCATTTATCATTAGATAATGATATATGATATAGCTATCTTCCTAGTTCATATCAGATTAGTTGTTTTGATTTCACATTTAACTCTCAAAATATGTTGACAAATTCTTCAAGTCAATTGCAAGCAGTAACATTTTTTTCTTTAAAGATTATTGTGAAAAATTAAACTGAATTAAAAGAATGCTGTTAACTGGAAAATAATGCAAAATATCATATCTGTTTAGAAACAGAAAAGAAATTTTTTAAAAAGTAATTTTCAAATTTTATGACCTTCCCTGAAATACTTTTTTGTAAACAAGAATTATTTGTATATCTATTCTATAAAAGCTGAATCAAATATAAAAATGAAATTATGTGTTTCTTGAACTTCTATACTTACTCTCTATATTATTAAACTTGTAGTTACTGTCACTATCATCATCAGTCATAGACAATGAAATCTTGAATTTTTAATTAGTAAATTACTGCTACTACTACTACTAAATTAGTAATTAATTACAATTAATTAAATCTAGAAAGTTAATGGAATGTGTTCACAATTTGTGCCATTATATTGTACCACTGACAACCCCTCTCCAGACTCTATCTACAACATCTTAATTTCATTTAACAATACATCCTCCAATACTGTATATGCATTATAAAAAAGTCAACTGTCTAAATAGCAGCTAGTAACTCATCTAAAGACAAGGCTGCTCTAAGATCCCCTCTCATTTTGCTAACTTTTTTTATTTCATGTTCCTTTACCTGTTCACATTAGCATTATTGTTCCTGGGGATTTTCTCATAACAGAAATGTGGTCAGTTTTAAATTCTGCAGCTTCAAGGGTGGATTAGATATAATGGATTAGATCCAAGAGATCCCTCTTTGGCATAATCCAAGCGGTGACCTAAGACATTCATCTTTAAAGTTTAAATCGCTTTGGGAATTGAGATGTTTAGCAATCTCCTTCCTTTTCACTTGTAAAAATTTGCCTTCCAGCTGCCATTTCCACAGGGGAAAGCTGTCACAAAGCATCTAGGAAACTAACAAAGACTACTGTAGAGAACAAAACTGTAAAAGAAGTGAAGCAGCCAGTATTTATTAACAAAAAGATAACAACATCAATGTTTAGACACAACTGAAAATTTAACAGAATAATCTTGTTTCAAGTCCCAGCAAGACGATCAACATTGCAGTGGTCCAACAACCTATGCTACGGATACAAGCAAGGCTGACGCAGGTCAGTTTTATGGTAATGTGTAACTGTTTGTCAATACAGCATTTAAAAAAAATCATACTAACAATATGAAACTGAATTGGAATGCTAAAGTTGGAAGTCAAATAACATTTGCAACAAAATTTATCAAACAAAGAGGAAACAAATTAACACAACATTGCCTGGAAAAATCTTATATAAACACCCAACAACCTAAAAGAAATTCTCCATAACAATTCTGCATACTAAAATCAAATTGATTATATACTCTGCAAGCAAAAATAGAAATCCTGACACTGATTGAAGATGAAGCAGACCAAAAACAATCTGCAAAGAAAGTAAGGTGGTTGAGCGGTTGATATTTTGAAAAAAGAAAATTAAGAAAGGTCAAAAGCAAAAAACAAAACCTTAAGAAGACCATCTGCAACTAACAGTTGAGCTAAAGAAGAAGCAAGGAATTATCTCTAAATAATTCAGAAATTCAGTGTAACTATCAAACGAAGGATACAGACATTTTTAAAAAAATTATGGAAACTTTTTGTACAAAGTTGAGCAAGATAAAAGATCTACTTGACAAGAGATTGAAAGAGTACAAAGAAGAACCTCATAAAAGAATCACAAAATCAAATCCATGAAATATTGTACATGAAGATTTGATGACTGAACTAGAGCCAGACATTCTGGAAAGTGAAGTTAAATGACCTCAGAAAATACTGCTTACAACAAAGCAACAGGATCGAATACGAGCAGAACTGTTTAAAATCTTGTAAGATAATACCACTAAAGCGTTGCACATTTTTTGTAATCAGGTTGGAAAACAGAACCACAGGACTTGAAAAGATAAACTTATATTCTAGTACTAAAAGGAAAACTGTTAAAGAATACTCAAACTATCAAATATCTCCTCTTAGATCATAAACCACCAAGATAGTATTCAGGATTATCTTGATAGATTACAGGTAGTATTCTATTTATGTCTGTAATTGAGTCAGAAATTGCTGTTGTAAGCCACCCAGAATCACTTCAAAATGAGATGGCAGCAAATAAATTTAATAAATAAAAAATAAATGCCGTCCTTAAGTTGGTCACCATGTGACCATGCCTGATTTTATGACTTGTTTGCAGTGGTTGTTAAACAAATGTTGTGGTCGTAAAGCAAACATCATAGTTATTAGGCAAATCCATTCTGCCCAGTGGGCATTTTTTGCCATTTCTAAAAACTGCCATAAATCATGGTGATCTGACAATGGGACATTGCAATCAGAAGAAAATGTAGGCCGGTTGCCAAAGGTCCAAAATGTGATCATAGGGGGAGGGAGGATATTGAAATTTCCAGATCAGCTTGTAAGTACTTCCGGGGAGGTTCATTAGAACTTTGAATGGTCAGTAATTAATTGGTTGTTAAGTCAAGGCATGGTGGTGCTGTCGCTGGAGTGCAATATTGCAGGCTGCTGACTGCCAGCAGTTCTATCCTGACCGACTGAAGGTTGACTCAGCTTTGATTCTTCCAAGGTTAGGAAAACAAGGACCCAGATTATTGGGGACAATATGCTGACTCTGTAAACCACTTAGAGAGGGCTGTAAGGCACTGTGAAGCGGTATATAAGTCTAAGTGCTATTGTGACCTGTACCTTATTTATCCACAGGAGAATTTGCCTTTCTGATGTTCCAACTACATATTACAAGTGGGAAAACCATGGCCATGATAATGCATACTTTTTTTCACAGTGGGGTGGGTTTTTTTTTGGCAATTTAATATTTTGTTTAAATATATCATAGTCTTTCTCTAAGTAGCAGATATTTAATGGCTGGAGTTACCATTCCTGAGAATTGTTGAGCCTAGAAGAAAAAAACAGTTCATATTTCAAGTTTTCTTCCATTTATTTGCACTGGACTAGCTTTGCCTGATGACATAATCTTAGTTTGTTTTTTTAGTATTAACAGCAGACAATACTACTTCTAATCTTCAGCAAGAGATTTTTTTTAAGTGTTACTTTGAAATATACTAATTTTACAAAAGGCAAGCTGTTCAATTCAGAAGTACAATCAAAATGAATTTACCTTATAAAGGCCAAAAAATCCCAGGTCCTGCAAGACAGTAAGGGCACTAACACGTGGACCAGTTGTGATTTCTCCAGCCACTTGCAAGCGGATTTTAACAATTTCTAGAGGATTTGTGAATATCACTTGAGATCCTCCGGCCTAAAAAAGAAACAATATTGTGAACATGTTACCCCTTCAGCACAAAGAGAAGATAAATTATCCCAAATGCTATTGGAACAGGACATCGTGTTCATTTCAGTGGTGTTTCCATGAGATTTTTACATTGAAATCAATAAAGGCAGCGGTGATGAGCACTATGAATTGAAAGTCAAACGTGGGAATTCACTCCTTAAAAGCATTTATTTTTATAGATTGCAAGATACTGCTTCTAATGATAGACTGAAATACAAAGTAAAGTGAACAAAGAATACTTAAAACTACATAGACAACCTAAATCTAACTGGCAAAAGACTATAGGACTGGAGGAAAAAAGCAAATTACTGGATTACCCCACCCCCACCCCAACACATACATACAATTCCTGAATTTTGGCATCTATACAAAAAGTGCAGTGGAAAACATGTATTTAAACAACTAATTTCCTCTCCTTTTTGAAAGTTATTGAACTGAAAAAAGGTATATCTCAAATAGCATTTTGCAGTTGTTTCTAGTAAATTTGAACGCCCATTTCTCTCTGCACAAGACAGCTCTATTTTATTTTATTTCTCCAACCAAGAGAGTACTACCATTGAACTCAACAAATTAAAAGTTCTATTTGGACATAGGGTAATGATTTGGTCGTTAAAAAGGCTACTTTGAACAACTGCTAATAAACCTTAAAAGAACGTTTTTGACTAAGTATGTCATTAATAAGGTTATTCTTATGTACAGCAACTGGAAAGCTTGTGGGGGGAAATAGAAATACATAGAAGTAGTCCTAGCAGAACATGTATAGGCTTGATCCATATTCTTATTCTCTTGGTCACCTTTCCCTCAACTTTATTCTCCCCAGCCTTTAGGAACCTAGGGCATTTTGGCTGCACAGAGCAAGAATATAACTTTGTCTTTTATGCTAAATGGGAAGAAATGAGTACCCTTTCCTGTATATACTATTTAATGTATTATCTTTAGTCTGGTAAGCAGGGGTGTCAAATTCGATTTCATTGAGGTGGGCAACAGGGTTGTGTTTCACCTTTGGGGGCCGGGGTGGGCGTGGCCAGCTCGATGTCACTTGTGTTGGGGGTGCCAGTGGTGGCCCAAGTGCTCTGCCAGCGAAAACGGGCTCCCGAGCTCCATTTCGGCTGCAATGGCCTCCTGCAATCCTCTGCCAATGAAAACGGAGCTCAAGAGGGCCACATGCAGTCCTCCTGAGCTCCGTTTTCGCTGGCAGAGGCACCGCGGGCTGGTCCTTCGCTGTTTCCAGGGTGGCCCCACAGGCCAGATCTAAGCACCCCATGGGCCGGATCCAGCCCCCGGGCCTTGAGTTTGACACCCCTGAGTAAGAGGAAAGAGAAAACAACTGTTAACTGGCTTGGCCTAATCTGTGCAAAGACCAGATTAATTAAAGTAATTAATTAGTTAATTAAAAATCAAGAAGGCATCATAGACCACAATACCCAATGCAACCTACCTTCTATTCCTCTCCCTGAATGCCCTTGTCCCCAACTCCCTAGAGCAGATTTGGAAGGCTACTGGTGGAGAGATATCGGAATTCAGGAACAATACTTCATGAAGGAAAGCTTTTTTCACTTTATTTACCTTACTGTAGCACAGTACACAATAGCACAAAGTTTCTAATAAAAAGCTGCAAGTGTTTAAAATCAGTCAGTATCTCTTTTTGTACTTATAGATTATCACTACTGCAGAGTTTATCTCAAATGACCCTTCAGTGTGTTGGACTCCCATAATTTTCAGTCAGAATGGTTAATGGGCTTACTGATTGAGAATTATAGAATTTGAAGTCCAAAACATCTGGAGAACACCATGATGGGAATATTGCCATAGCTGACATGGTCTCAGAAAAATTTTTCTTCAGACAGATGGAGGGAATCTGATACAGATGGATTACATTAAGAAGGCAAAGATTATACTCCATTCTTAAAAGTCTTTGAAATCAACAGTAATACTTGGGGTTATTAGAGGCCAAATCATTAGTTTCTGATGTTCAGCCAAATATGTAACTAAAAGTCCACTCTGGGCCACTCTTTTCCAGTACCCTCCACAATTGATATGAGATTAGCTATTTCCTTCTATTTGATTTTAATGAGCTGCAACTGTATCATCTCTATACTGAAATAATTAAAACAAGAATGTAACAATATTCTTCCTTTTAAATAATAGCTTTGTGTCTTTAATATCTTAAACAACAGTAATCAGGTGGATAACTAGAGGTTTCCATGTTGGCAACAGAAGAATAAGATAGATAGATATATGATAGACAGACAGATAGATATTGCAAGAGTATAAAACTAAGCAAAACTAATACAGAATAAAGAAAACGAAGAGAAGGAAAGACACAAAGAAAGAAGTGCAGAAAGAAAAGATAAAAAGTAGGATTTCTATTTAATTTCCTTTGCAACAAATAAAAAAAGTAATTATAAAGTTATTTCATACACTAGGTTTACAAGTGTTCATTTTTTCCTATTATTTATTTTTTCTAATTATTTTTTCTAATTATTTATTTTTTCTAATTATTTAAGGCACAAGCCATGTGTATTTTTTCTGTTTCATTCAAAAATTCTATAAAGGGCTTACAGATGTGTTTAGCTCTATTGTGGATAGTATTAGAACTTCACACTTTTGAACATATAATAATCTCACTGCAATTGTCAAGTATCTGTGCACATCTGGGATGGAGTTTTCTCTTTTTCTACATCAGAAATGAATTTGTACCATTCTGCACTGAACATAAACTTACTATCTACATGGAATTCTTGATTTAATGAAGCATCTTGTAGCAACCAGAAAGTTATTATTAAAATGCTACATAATGCAACTCAACAAAATGCTGGCAAAAATGAAGAAATCATCAAGAGAGTGCTCACTAGATATTATGCGCTTTGCAATCACACAGTTCTTTGGACAGGAACAAGAAAGCCCCCTAGCTAAAAATCTGGATAATGGTTTCCTGTGTGACACACACATACATGCCAGAGGTGGTATTCAGCAGGTTCTGACCAGTTCTGCAGAAATTTTGAGTAGTTAGGAGAACCGGTAGCGGAAATTTTGAGTATATTTTGGAATACTACCTCTGATTGGCTCCACCCCTATCTATTCTCTGCCTCCCGAGTCCCAGCTGATTGTCTGGGTCTTCTTTTGTTGCCCTGCACAGGAGAACTGAGCTGGAAAGCAGGTTAGTAGGGTTGGGAAGAAATGGAGATTTTACAGTATCCTTCCCCTGCCACGCCCATCAAGCCACGCCCACCAAGCCACATCCACCAAGCCATGCCCACAGAACCGGTAGTAAAATTTTTTGAATCCCACACTGATACACGCATACATGCACACTCATACAAGCACTTTAATATATTTAATAAAAAGTAAATAAATAATTTAATAAATTGCCTTTAGGTCTAGATAAGAAAGTGTAGGTAGAACAAAAATGGGAAAACGGGTAGTAAAATAACTTTCCTCCAGCTTGATTCTCCATAGCAAGGACTTTCCAAATGGTATAATGGAGAAAGTGGCATAATGGAGAATGTCATTCCATAGATACCTATACAACTGATCTCCCCATCTGGAGACACAGTGGAAGGGTTTTTTATAGAACATTATGAAAATAACAAATAAATTATATAAATAAATGTTCTGCCTCAAACAATGACCATATATTCTTATAATAAGTCAGGAGGAAAAGCATGTAAATTTAGTAACCCTAATCACTGGATAATTTTTGTCCTCTTAAAACTGAAGATAAATCTTACATATACGCATTTCTCTGGTATACAAATATATGCATTCACACTCAACCGATTTGATGAAATGAAATAGCTGAAAAGAAGAAAAGTTTCAAGTTGAAAGGAAAACAATAATTCTAAATTAATTTGGAATGTTATATAATGTTCAAGTATTCATCAAATAAACATGAAACAATATTTTATTTTCAATTTCTTTTTATAATTCTAATTTTAACATTTCACATAATTACATATCCTTTCTAAGCATTAATATTTAGTAATATATTGTGTTCTGATAAAAAACATTATCTATCAGAACACTCTTCATATTTATGCTTACCTATGGAACTCTTTATTAGTCTCATCAGCCCATGTTACCCATCAGTAACAGATCACTGCTTAATAGTTTTATTAATAATTATATGAATATTAATAATTACTGAGCCTTAAGATGCCACTCAATATTTGAGAAAAAGCAGGACAAAAATGTTATAAACAAACATTCTAACAAACAGGAGCTCTGTAATGTATTGTGCAAGAACCTTAAACTGTTAAAGGTGAAGGTTCCTGTCGCACATATGTGCTAGTTGTTTCCGGCTCTAGGGTGCAGTGCTCATCTCCGTTACAAAGCCAAAGAGCCAGCGCTGTTCAAGACGTCTCCGTGGTCATGTGGCCAACATGACTAAACACCGAAGGCACACACGCTGTTACCTTCCCACCAAAGTGGTCCCTATTTTTCGACTTGCATTTTTACATGCTTTCAAACTGCTAAATTGGCAGAAGCTGGGACAAGTAATGGGAGCTGACCCTGTTACGTGGTGCTATGGATTCGAACTGCCGAACTGCTGACTTTCTGATCGACAAGCTCAGTGTCTTAAGACACTGAGTCACCATGTCCCTTAAACTGTTGTGCTACTTTAAAAGAATTTACTTTGAACCTTCTACAATCTATAACACACACACGCACACACACAACCCAAGATGCAATAATCTATGCACAACATTGTTACAACATTGCTCTACATTTATAAATAATAATTTTTTTTTATTCTTTTAATATGAAACAAGTTTAAAAACTGAATGGGTTTCAGAATTTCAGGGCTATCAAACACAAGGGTAATATCAATTTCTGTATGATAGGTTAAGGTAGTATTCTAACTAAATTTTAAAAAACCACAAATAAATCACAATATCACTAGACACCTCTCGATGGCAGTATAACCTTGAACGCGTGTGTCTTTCTTCTCCATTCTTCCTCTGCATTCCCCAAGATAGAAAAACAAGGGAAAAACCCAGTATTCATCCTTTGTCTAAAAGAGCAGCATTCAATCATTTAGGGACACAATAGAAAGTGTTAGTTCAGTACTGCTGTGCTGATTGTCATAATACAACGAAGTAAACTTGCTAATTTTCTTGGGTCGAGAGGTGTCCACAACTCAAAATAACTACAGAGTGAGGGAGATTTTCAAATCATTGCAAATCATTGAGATATGATGAAGTGTTGCAACCTAATGAAATGAGATTCTTGTGTTAACTTCTCTTTTCTGTATCTTAAGAGGCTACACAGGGGGCTAAAAGATAAAACTGCTAAAGCACTGAAATTTCAATTTTATGGAATATATTTTTATTTTTATAAGAATACAATGTATAAAATATATTTTAAATTAGAAGAAAAATATTATAGCTCTATTGCTTTCTATGAGTAGATGAACAGTAGTTGTTTTAATATAAAAATATGCATATCATTTAACAGCTGTAATCATGTCAAATTCCCTCGGCGCAAACGGACTAGATTTACTATGAGTCTATGTATATGAGTAAATAGGGTAATAAATTAGTAGTTGTAAAGATTTCCTTGGAAGATAGTCATTGGTAGTCAGTCTACACTTAAATTAGATATAAATGGATAGATGAATATAGTTAGAAAAAGATAAATTAGATGATAGATAGATAGATAGATTAGACAATAGCTCTACAGACTTTTTAAGAAATGAAAAATGAGTTAATTTATTTGTTTAAATAGTATTTGGTCAAAAAGATGTCACAATCTTTTTCCATTTTCTAAATAATTAAATGGTAAAGTTTTAATAGTTGCTTCCTGGATCCAGTTATGTAATTTTATTTTTTGAAAACATAGAAGTAATTTGCTACAACTTTCTTTTAGATGCTATTTCTAAAATGATACAAATCCTCTAAAAGAAATGCCACAGAACACATGGAAGCATGAGGCACGTCTTTTCTGACTGTTAAAGCCACTGCACTTTTTCATATTTATGTGGCTGCTATAAGATTGCATATGATGACTTTAACTATGAAAAATAACTACTTTGTACATGTTTCTACATGTTCCAAAATATCAACTTTTGACAATTTTACACAGCTCTTTTTCAGTTTCTGATTCTAGTTAATGCCTTGAGATTTCCTGGTGAAATCTCATCCAAGAAACAGATATGGAATTACTAACTTTAAAAATACAAGAGAATAGATTTATCATTCCAAGTTCATTAAAATAAGCACCATCACTCATTATTATATTCTTCCCATTATTCTCAACTGCATTTCATCTGTGATCTTCTCTCCATGTTTGACCATAAGTACTTGAAAGACAACTTTTCACTTAGCTTTTCTACTGCACAGAATATAAAGAGGTACAAAATCAAGATGGTTGGATACATGGCAATGCTGTTATTTAAAAACATAACTGTAATGCTGAAAAGCATATTTGAAATGAAAAGAATTTAAACTATCAAAAAAGAATGTAACACAACTTAAGAATTTCTTGACAAATTTTTCAAATAAATAGGCAAAGGAAAGCCAATTTTTAAACTAAAAATAAACTATTAAATCTAACAAAACGTTACAAAATGTTTAAATCTCCACTAACATTGTATTAAGTTACAGAGAAAAATAAGATGAAGACTTCTTCATTTTAAATTTTAATGGAATATCTAAGTAGGAAAAATACTTTTTTTACAAGCTCTGACCAGTTTGATGCTGTAAAAATAGAAGGCTCGATAATTTTCATTTTATTAGATATAACATCTTCAAAGGTGAAACCAAGGAATCAAATGAAAACCTATTTGTTTGTTGTTATAAAAGCATTTAAGTTGCAGGTTTGTTGGATATGTTAACATTTGGATCTGCCTTTAACATATGTCTGTTTTGACTGTTGGGTTAAATAGTAACATTTAGTGATTTATAGACCTTCTGTGTTTGATTCTTGAGGTCTTATTTTTTAATTAAATCTATGACACTATTTCTATTCATTATTTATTATGACAATTTCACAGCATTATATGGTTGCACATAGACAACGACAGCTAAACTTTTATTCTAATTTTTAAAAATTATATGTTTTTTATATCAGTATGATATGATACAAATCTTTTGTTTGTCATTTACATCCTATGATCAATCATCAATACATTTCCTTAATATTCTAAAACTGTGAAGCTAAAAGGCCTGAATGCCCACAAGAAATGAGGGAGAGAGTTTTAATAATTAATATTTAATTAATCAATTAGTTTTAAGTAAATAAAAACCAATTAATAATTAATTAGATCATTCAATTAGCTCTTTGCTAAATGCTCCCATAAACTCATGTATGTGAACTAAGGCATAATATCAATGAAATTTAAACTTAGAGAAAGCAATATTACCAGGCACTGACAAAGCCTATAATATTCTGCTTTGCAAAATAATATATCTGCTTTTGTTTAAAAACAAAGGATTGCTAGACTGTGGTGAATAAAGCATTTTTTAATTTAGACTGAAGATAAAATCAACTCACATGAGTAGTTTCAACCCTGCAAAATGTGCCAGAAGCTACAAAGCTCATCCCTGCCATAACAAGCATCAGCTGATTTCAATGTTGTGTCTTTTTCCAATTCTGAAGAGTGATTGTCAATAAAAAAAAACATTCCAGGCTTTGTGGGTATTGAAATTACAACTCTGGCAAATCCAACTACCTAAGCCAATATTACATATGAAGTAGAAGCATTCCACACTAAATATAATCTTGGCTCCTATAAAGAAGTTAGAACATACTGTATGCTAATTTACATAAACATAACTTCTCTCAAGTTCATTTTCCTGACTTTAAAAAGGCACCTACCAAATAAAGTAACTTATCAGATCAAATGAATCAGAGTTCATTTTTTTCAGTCTACACTTGCATAAGGACAAAGCTTTCCAAGGGAAAAAAGCTACAAGTATTAAAGAGTTTTAATCCTTAGAATAGTATAACTCAAAATGTAAACATTACATTTTACAAGGCTTATGGGTCACTCCAATCAACCAACTCTAAATGACAGGTATCTATACAAATATGTAATTTAGAATAAAATTAAATGGATAAGAGATGTAAGATTAAATTCAATGTTATAAGCAATCGTCTATATCAGGAATCAAACATTACAATAATTCAATTCAATTAATTAATTGTCTAGAAAAATAGTCACAGCAGGTCTCCCTGTGAGTCCTCATGAAATAGTCAAATTATTGTTTATTCATCGTTTTCTTACTGAATCTCTATGGTTCAATAATGGGGATTGTGAGTTGCAAATGTAAGTGGAGGCACATAATTCCCAAATGTCTCCCACCCTTGCTATGAGAATAATGTGGCAGATTAAGATGGCACTGTTGTATGAACTACCATATACTCACAAAACATGGCGATTCCACATAAATAGTGGAAGCAGTACTGGATTAACCAGTGTACATAACCTATTATTATGCAGGGCTTCTTACAGAATATTATATAGAAATATTGTGTTTGCAGTTTCAACATGATAGAAATATCATACATGATACATGATTATTTTTAACTTATCTGCTATGAATGGTACTTTTTTAAATTAAAAGTTTATATACAAGATAGCTAGGCAACATAGAACTTAAGATATTGGTTTTCACTTTTATTTTTCATCTATCTGTTGAATAGTTGCTGAAGAGATAACATTACTGGTTCTGCCTGTTATTCACAAAAACTTCAGCAATAATAACTATGTATCTCCATCCATGTATAAGCCTAGATTAAAACATTTTGTATTATGAAATATATCTGTTCTGTTTACTAGTTTAACCAAGGGAAATGCTTCTTTCCAAACCTCCTTACACAGATGTCTAGAGTTTTAAAAAATCTGCAATGAAAATGATTTTTTTTCATTGAAGAAGTTCATATTCAATATAACTTAAGATATTGGATTTCACTTTTATTTTTCATCTATCTGTTGAACAATTGCTGGAGACATAATGGAACTTTACACCTACAAAGTGTGTGTTTTATCACTGGTACCTTCTTTTCCTACTTGACCAATAAGACATAATTAAATGGAATCTCAGCTTATCCTGAGGGGCTTCTGCTCTTTAACAATGGTCCAAAGCTGATGGTGATGAAATGAATTCATCCAAGGTGGCAAATTTCCAGGGAAGTTTTATATATATATATGTAGCTATTTAGATAATAGATGCAGATGTAAGAGTAAGTACTGTGTTGATTCCCAATTCCTTTTACAACATTCCTAAACAGACTGGCCCTAAGTTCCATAAGACTTCCCAAGTAATTCATATTAGGATATAATTTGGCTTCTAAAGCAAGAGAGGTTTCAAGTGAGGCAATTCCATCAATAATTTCACTATCACCCAATCCATTTATCTACACCACAGATAAAGAATGGTTGCATTTAAATCAGGCAATGCAATTACAACATCAAATCAATTCTGAATGGACAGTAAAAATTAAAACTGTAAACACCTCCCCCCCACATACACACTTTTGTGTGCCAACTTTAGGCAGCCTAAAAAACTCTGATAGAAGAATATTAGGAACTTCATGTTATTCAATCATCTGGATCTGGATTTTCTGTAAATTCTTTGGAACTTCCAACATAAATTTTCTAATTTTCTTCTATCAGAGTTTTAGAGTGTCTAAAGTTGGCATGAGAAAGTGTATATGTGGGACAGGGGGAGGAGAGTTTGCAGTTTTAATTTTTATTTTGTATTTTGATTATATCAAAATGTTTAGTTGCAAAAAATGTAGGCACTAGATTAGGAAAAGCTGTTATAAGACAAGCTTAAGAAATGCATCTGATGATTGGTCTGTATATAGAGAACCTAATATTGGTGAAGGAATCCTTATTTTAGAAAAGGGGGAGAGGAGAGAAAAAATAATGAAACACGCTGTCAGCTGCATTAGCACTGTAGAGTATTACTATATTACAATGTCCTAATTTTTTGGAAAGAACTTGATATATATGAAGGTCAACTCCAGTTAAAGAATTGTGGTTTTACATTGTTGGGGATTCTCTTCCTCCTCCTCCTCCTCCTAGCTCAGTAAGGCACTACCTTGAAGTTCCTTTAAGGTTTGCATGCCCTGAAGAAGATGAAAGCTATGCCACATGTTCAACTATACTGGACAGGTTTCATCTGAGTGTCTCCCATAAACAATATAGTGAGACATAATTTGAAGATAATAATTTATCCATACCAAATCAATTGTTACCCAGATGAACAAGGACCATGCTAAGTATTGGAGTTCTTAGATATCTGTTAATAAATGAGCTTCAGAGCTCAGGAAATTTCCAGAGCAACCAGCACCAGGAGCTGCAGGACTACTATAAGAAAAGCTCTTCACCTATCACAAATACAGAAAGATTAATACCATTGGCACTGACAAAGTAATCAGCAGTCAATTGCAAAGGCCAGCTTTATTTGCAAAAACTTACATCTGTAATGAAACTTTTAATACTACAAACAACATTGCCTTCCCAGATCCTTGGTAGGTGGATGAAAATGCCAAATTATTCTAAACATTTAATTGACTATGTGACCAACCATAATAATAACCTTAAAACATAATAATCTAAGGATAAAACAAAATATTAAAACTCAAATTTTGCACACATAAACTTAGACCGAATTCAGAAGAGATTATTCTGAACAAATATTTAAAGAATTACTATAAATTAAGTACCTATCTTTTAGCCTTTGGGCATACAATTCTTCTAGATTAGATTAGGGTAGATTAGGAGGTGTGACTAGGATGAAAAAGTGGTAAAAGCCAAGATAAAAATGAAAGTGTGGTTTAAATTTAATTAAGTTTCTATGACACCGCTTTTAAGTATTTAGTGATTTCTTGCTTATGTCACATTAAAATTTAGTGACAATTTTAAGAAAGATGGTGGAGGTTGTATTTATGCCTTTCTATGGTCACCTGCAACTATTGGACACAATACGATGTACCCTCTATATCAAATTGAGTTCAATAATTACAGTCTTATTTATCTTTCACTTTGGATTTAAGATTAACCAGGACAGAATACACTATAATTATTTATCTTCCTATCTTTAGGATGACAAAATTGAAATTTAAGAAAGGATTCAAACCACAACCACCACATCATGATCGTGTTCATGATCATGATCATAATCATTTCATCTTATCTGGGATTTTAAAAAAAATATTAAGGAAATTTAAGGAAAATATACCCTCATCCTCCCTTCTAAAAGAACACACAACACGTATCCCTGCAATAATTTTTCTAAATCAAGGATTCCTTTGCCAAGATTAGGCTCTCTATATTCAGACCAATCATCAGGTGCATTTCTTAAGCTTGTCTTACAACACCCTTTCCTAACCTGATGCCCTGCATTTTTTTGCAACTCAACAGCATGCACACAACCTTCGTTCATGGGAAATTATGAAAGCTGATGTACAGCATATCTGTATGCCATCAGATTGGGGAAACTAATTTAGAACAAGCAGAAAGACATACATTATGTAGGATGTAGCTATCTCAATTCTGTGCATCCAGCTTTGAAAAAGATACCAAAACATAATGAAACAAGGCCACCCACAGGGAGACAACACAAGCCTCGTCCTATCTACCTGGCGCTGATCTTTATTTAAACACTTCAGTTCAAAGGAAGCCTTGGGATGTTTGCCATCAAACATCTACTGCCAGGAAATTATGAAGAATCACATAATTAATTTTAGAAGAAAATGCCAGAGAGTTCTAGTAAACAGGTTTTCAAAGAGATTGCTCTTCTTCCGGACATAACTTACATAGAACAAATACATAACATTGCTTATTTAGGAAAAATAATCCCAGTGGACAAACTACCACAATGAAGATAATGTAAAAAAATTATATTGTAATAGTATTTTAATGTTACTTAGGTTTTGTCTGATAACTTTTATTCTATATCATTTAGTTTTTTATTTTAATTTAATTAATCCTGCTTATAAATTGAAAACTCTATAATTAAAAAAAAACTTTTTAAAACTTTAAAATACCTCTCCCTTAAATACTTCTTCAGTTACAGAGTAGCTAAGCTATCTGGCAGTACATGACAGGTCATTGATCAAACAGAGCATCTCTTTATCTAAGGTGAATTGCAAAAAGGAACTAGGTCTGTCCTATTTACATAACACTGAATAAATATAGTTGCACAATTACCTACGTAGTGTGCTTTTTGGAAGAAAGAATGTACAAATTTCTCTGTTATTATTAAGAGAGAGTTTGGTACAATTGATTTTGTATTTCTACATTGTTTTCAGCAGGAATTTAACTGATTTAAAAGAATGACCTCATCGTTCTTATGACAGCCGAAATTTACCAGTGAGCTCCACCAGCTCTTTCCTACCCACTGATCAAAGTGAGTTGAATGAACAGCACTCTGTCTTTAAAATGTCATTATCTTTAATAAGAGTTCATTTCATGCAAAATGGATTTATAATTGCTCCAACAAAATAAAAATCAACACCCGTTCCCCCAATATTCCTATATCATTATAGAAACTGCCATGGCAAAACTGATCAGCAGAAATATTGCATTCACAGAATGAATGACTTGTTTTTTAAAGTATACTTTATGAGAAGTATACTTTATGAAAACGAAGCATAATGTGTATAAAACATTTTAGCTATGCTCTACATTAGAAATACATGAAGTGCTTAAATTAATAATATAAAAACTATCAATGATAGTTTAACAACAACGTTACTTCTGCCGTTTGTGGCCTTTAGCAAGTCACATTTAGACCATAAAAACTCAAGAGAATGAGTGAAAAATGGCAAGAAGCGGAAGAAAAGGAGTGGGTCTTAAGCCAGCTTTTAGATGAATACAATGGTAAGTAACTATATCTATAACCATTTAGACTTCAAAATGCCAAGCAATCCCCCAACGCAAAATAATTAAGCCACAGATTTTAAAAACAACTAAACTGTTCTCCCTTCCAATATTAAATTGCTGCCATTAGCTTATTAATTTAAAAACAGCTTGATTATTTATCCAGTTCAAATTAAATCCTAAGGTTGGTGGGTTGATTTATAATTGTGTTTCTTTAACATCCTAGTGAAAGAGAAACAGTATACTTACGCAGCCCCCAGCAAGAATTTCTGCTGGAAAAGGGACAGAACCATCTCTGTGCATAAATTTGTCTCTCACAAAATCATTTACCTTAAAAAAACATTAAAAAAACATATACAAACTTTTAAAATTAAAGTGTCAATATACATTTTCAAGTATAAATTTTAAGTAATATCAGCAGTATTGTGTGTATCTGTGTGTATCTGTGTCCTTGGGTGGGTTTTACTCACCTTGGAACAGATTTATAGGGGCGTGCATAAATGCAGAATCGTGCCTACAGTCCCTGTCCTATTGTCCCCAATTATTAGTTCCTATTTCTTATATTTAAACTTATGTTTATTCTTATTTCTATTGTATTGTAAGCTTTTGACAAAATAAATAAATAAATAAATAAATAAATAAATAAATAAATAAATATAGCACAAGAATTCAAATATCAGAGGGTGTTAATACATAAAAAATTAAGCTTTGCATCCATACATTTCTGAATTATACTTCAAAAACGTACTACTAGTCAGTCTGAACTTAATGCTTTCTACAAACATATTTTTGAAGAAATATTTTGTAAAATTAAAATGTTAAAAATAAATTTTATTTTAAGCTATTACAATTTAATATTTGAACTGCTGTTTATTGGCGTTAATTAATATCTTAACAAGTCTCTTTTTCTGTAGTAGTCCAGTTAAATAGGCAATGAGATAAAAAGTAGCAATAAAGTTTTTTGCATTTTTAAAAGAAGTATGTAAAGGTTCTGCATCAAACTTTTAATTTGAAATTGCCACATGGAAGATTCTCACCCAAAATA
This sequence comes from Naja naja, assembly GCA_009733165.1. Taxonomy (NCBI): domain Eukaryota; kingdom Metazoa; phylum Chordata; class Lepidosauria; order Squamata; family Elapidae; genus Naja; species Naja naja. The sequence goes on from CM019155.1 coordinate 32,572,532, forward strand.
CAAAAGAAAGTAAACTACAAACATGTAACAACATATTATACAAGTATAGTTTTGCTCAAGCAAAATATACCAATGTACACTTTAAGCATATAAACAAAATACTGAAAATTGAAAATAATACATTAAGAATGACTCAATGTTTTCCTCTAAACTTACAGTAAGCTTTATGGCCTTTTCTGGAGCTACCCCCAGGAGCTGCGGCAGAAGTCCTACAAAATATTAAAAAATATAGTGGTTAAGTATACCAATAACTAGATTGTTATTAATTTTGCTTCATAGGAGGAAGAGCAATTTTAAATTATTATGTTTAGCAAGATTATCTGAGTGGATACTATATAAAATACACTTTACATGTGCACATACACACACACATACACACACGCAAAGTTCAGCATTGCTTTGATTCAAACAATAATTATATACTTAGAAATATGAGAAAATGATAAACATAATTGAAAAAAAACTCATGTTTTACTTAGTTTTACTTGGACTCTTATAAAAATACTGTATTAGTTCTTACTCATATCTCCAAAACCAGGAAAGCAAAGTGGGCTGATAGACAGAATCAGAATGATTGCCAAAGACAGTTACTCTTTGCTTCTACAATTAAGAGTCTGTATTTTCTGAATTTCTTACTTCAGCCTTCTTCTCTTATACTTACTCTCTTCTTTCACAACTACATAAAAACATACACAAAATAGATCCGAAAATTCCTGATGTAACTTGCATTGTGGCATTTATTTATTTATTGAATTATGCCTTATATTATAATGATAGCTGATAACATTTCAAAAAGACAGAATAATAAAGTAGCATTATAATTTATTTTTATAATAATGCTGTGAATATAGTTTGTGTAAAAGGAAGCCATACTTTCAAAATACGATCTCATTTTTGCAATAGCTCCTTATTCTAAGATGTAGGCAACTTGATGGTCTCCAGATTTCCACATGGAAATCTAACATGTTATAGTTAGAGCTGATGGAAGCTGACAGTCCAAAATACTAGAGTTAGATTATCTATTTTTGCTGCAGTGAAATTACATGCACATGTACTACTTGATAGTTATTAGCAATATGCATATCTTCTAAAATGTCCCATTGAATCCATTGGATTTTATTCTCAAAGAAGTGTACACTGAAATGCAGTCTGTTGTGTAGAAAAACAAAATGTTACATCTGACCGGTTTTTAAGGGGTGGAACTAGCTTGATAGCCATAAGACCCACGCTCAGTCCTTAGAATCTGGTATTAAAAAGATCATATGAAAAAGATAGAAATTGCTTTGCCCCAAACAACTGGAAAACCATTAAAATTCAGAACTACTCTGCTCATGTTTTGTCTTTTGCAAAAAAAACCAATGGTGAAAAGCAGGATGAAACACTTGACCTAATGGAAACATGGCCAGGGACTGTCTATTGACTTTTGAGTTAAAATCTCCTGAACCAGAATTGCATCATAGGATACTGAACAACTATCAAAATTTTATTTATTACTTTTAAGACATTCTGGACAAATAATAAAAAGGGAAGTCACTGAAACAGAGCAAATGACTTAAAACTGGGGAAAGCGAGAGAAAAAACAACTTTTTTTTTGAAAGACTGTGAAGATAGTCCTCAGCCCAAAATTTCTGTTGCTGAGCAAGACAGTAGTTAAGTGGATTTTGCTGCATTTTATAACCTTTCTTGTCGCAATTGTTAAGTGAGTCATTGCAGTTGTCAAGTTTGTATCACATATACTAAGTGAATCTGGCTTTCCCATTGACTTTGCTTGTCAGTAGATCACATAATGTGATCATGTAGTTCTAGGACATTGGAATTTTCCTAAATATGAACCAGTTGCCAGGCATCCAAATTTTGATAATGTGGCTTTGGCGATGCTGCAACGGTCTTAAGTATGAAAAATAGTCATAAGTCACTTTTTCTGGTGATTTAACTTCGAATAGACATTAAGCAAGTGATTATAAATGAAGGACTACCTATCTAGAGATTTGGTGAAAGAAAACAAATGACATGATTCATGGATTTGAGGATTGAAAAATATGTAAAAAAAGTGACAGGTTGAAGGGATTTGTATAACATCTAAAGGGGAAGGACTATAAGATTATACTTATTTATTGGAGAGAAGATTGGGACTTTCTGTTAAGGTGTTTCATAACTTTAGTCTCTTTCTTGCACCTATTTCTTTTTTTTTCCTTTCACCTTTAGATTTGACTTCTACTGTATGTAAACTCTCAATAAATATAAATAAATAAAAGAGGAAGGAAAGCAGATATGGTGAACTACTGATCAGTCGATCTGACATTCAGATACTAAAATTCTAGAATTAGGGTTGGAATAGAGAGAGGTATTGAGAAATGGATTCTGTATTCTTAAAGAGCTTCTATTAATGACTTGGAAAAAGAGAAAGTGCTGCAGATCACACAAAATTGGATAGGACACTTAATATTCTAGAAGGCAGAAATAACAACCAAAGGAATCTTGTTAAGTCAAGGAAACAGACTGAAAGCAAAAGATTTAGAAAGCGAGAAATGGAAAGTTATGCAATTAAAAAATAGAAATGAAATACATAGGTGATACCTGATAGTAGTACTTAAACATTTCTTGTAGTTGATTACTAAACGAATATGAGTTAGGAGTGTGAAATAGCTAAAAAAAGTAAACTATTTTAATTGCATCAACAGAGGCATAGTTTTCAAATCACAGGAATTAATGCTTTATTTCTTTAATCCCTACATCAAGTATTATATTCAGTTTTGTATAACAAAATTTAAGACCACCTGTATTATGTTCAGGAAGAGGAACAGGGATGATTGATGACTATAAATTAAGTCCAACTGAATTTGACAGGAGCGTGAATGTTTTACCTAAGGAAAAACTGAAGGATAGCAATGCTCAACAAAGAGAGAATTTGAAACCCAAGCATAAATACTGTGTACTTGTTGTGGTAAATAAAAATTAATCATTCCAAAGATGTACATAGTTAAGTCCAAGCATTTATATTTGGGGTGCACGCTTCTCCAAAGAAATGCTTTTTCTACAATCTAGAATTCCTGTTCAACACTTTTGCATTTCCTATATAGAGGGTTGGATAAAATTCAGAATAAAAATTAGCATAAAATCCCCTGCGTTTGAATAGTTTTTTGGATTAATACAATTCATAAGAATGTAAGGCACAAACATTGAAAGATTTTCCAATGCACCGTAAGTTTATTTCATTTACGATCATAATGATCTAAAACTAATTTTTAATTGCAAGTAGATGACAATGCTATAAACCATATTATTATTTTAAAATAGTAGCCTGAAATTTTTTTAAGACCAATCAAAATGTGAGAACTTAGAAAAGCTTAGAAAGGATAACAGCATTCACATGAATTTAATACATTTATTATATTACATATGAATTCTACTTTTTTGAAAAAATGTGTATATGTGTTCAGTTTTTCGATTATCATTATAGCAATCAAACAAATCAGAGGCAGAAGATTTTAAAACACAACATTATTCTGGCATTCTGTATCATGTACTCAGAAACCATCAAAAGCAGAAGAAAAGCAAAATAATTGAGGGTGTGTGTGTGTTTTGGAAATGAAACATTTGCCAGAAGGAAGCAGCTGTAATTCTGCAGTAGAGCAGATGTTTTGCATCATAAAGTCTAATGTTCAACCGTAGTGCTTAAAAACAGGTAAAGTTCCTGGAAAACAGAACTGGTCATAATAACAATACTGCATTAATAAATCAGTGAACTGGTTCCAAATAATATAGCTTCACGCCCTTTAAATTTTTAACAACAGCAAGCTATGTTAAAATAAAAACTAACATCCCAAAATATCAATGTTATATTGCTATGTAAAATAACATAGCAAGCCTTGGAACAGGTTATGAATTAGAAAAAAAACCTATACTTTACATATAATCCATTAAATTTGCTCCAAAGTTATTGCTTTTAAAGCATGGAAAAGAAATAACTTCTACTAAAAAAACCCAGAAAGAAAACATGTTAAGATTTTATTAAAACCAATAGCATATCATTTGCATTAAATGATGTAAATGGATGAGCCTAGGGTACCTAAGAAAGCATCTCACCCTAATAGGATTGGCCTATCCACTGCTGACAGAAGAATGGGCATGCTGTAGACCCTGTCAGTCAAGGAATTCTAGTTGACAGGGTCCAGGAGAAGGGCCTTCTCTGCCATGGTTTCCACCCTCTGGAACATGATGTTTGTTGAGGTAAAATGTGCCTCCATCCTCTTGACCCTGCCATAAGAATCTCAAAACCTGGGTGTACCAATTGGCCATGGTGGAATTGATTAATGGTCTAGGAAGAAGATCTTACCCACCAACCCATTATATTCTGGTTTTAAATTGTTTATTTTAATATTTTTAATTTTTTCATGTTTGGTTTTATGATATTAAGCGTCTAGAACTGCTTGTCAATAAGATGGCTCTCATATAAATTTAATAAATAAAGGTGTACTTATCTTTTATTTGACTGTTTTCATATTTATTGGATTATTGTACACTGCCTAGATTAACTTTTTAAACAGGTGCCCTATAAATTTGATTATTAAATAATAAAACATTTTAAAAAGTATGTAATTTATTTGCTAAACAGTTACATCTGGAACATTAATCTATTTAGACCAATCACTCGAAGAGCCTTTTATTAGTCAGATAGAAAGATAAGCAATACATTTTGAGACTAGATTCTTCCTGAGAGTCCTATGAGACAAAGTTTAGATATATTTATTGTCAGATTCACTTGCATTTTAACTTTTCCCTCCTTGCTGTTTATTCTCTTTTAAAATTATAATTCCAATTATACTTGTTTTGCAGAATTAAGATGAGATACAGTAAATGCTCCTCTAGACATTTACTGAATCTGCTACAGCATTGGTGGCTATGGCATACTTCCCATGATTCCCAATGTTCAAGAAATGCCATATGCCTTTGTGATTTCAGTTTCATCACTCCATCTAGTTCTGTGGTCAAAAATAAAACTGCTGGCAACTCATTCATTAAGACACTGAAAAATTGAAGAGCAGTTTGTCTCTTCAACAATGACACTACCTTTTGGCATAATCAAAACAATTTTTTCTGCGCAGGAATATATATATAACTTAGGTCCTTCGCTACAAGAAAAAGATGTACCAACTCATGATTACTGAGGATGATTTATTATGTTTTTTCTTAAGCTACAATGTTGACCTCTTGATCACCATTGCTATATGTATTGTAGAAATATATTAAGGGGAAGCTGTTAGTTAACATCAGAGGACTTTAAATGTGTCTGACAGCAGGCTTTGAAGTAATTGTGCATTGTGCAGAGAAGTAGCTGTTCTAGCTAAGTGAGACATATCAGACCTGTTAGGAGAGAGTACAATTAACAAATGAAAAAATACTTATAATCATACACTACAAAGGAGAAAATACAGTATTATAATTTGGAAGCCATAAAAATTTTCTGGAATAGTAAAACAGCCCATAATATAAAAACTATGACAAGATTTGCTTTATTAAACAAGATTACTTTCTTTAAATAAATAAAGCCTTTATAAACTTGCTTATGTTAGGTTTTTTGGGGGGGGAAATGTCCAGAAAAAAATACAGTATATTAGCGAGATGATTCACTGCTGATTTTGAAATTGGGGTGAGGGGCCAGACCCAGACCCAGTGAAAATACATGATCCAAATTGGAAACAATCAGTGCAATACAGCTCACATTGGAAACAATCAGTGCAATACAGCTCACATTTTGTAGCAGAAAACCTAGAGAATGCCAAAAGCTCCAATTTGAACTCAAGATGGATGGATGATCAGAACTAAGAAAATATAAACAGGCATCAAACCTCTTGAACATCTGGATACTGACCTCTGTATAGCCCAAAGAATCCTTCATAACGTAGCACTTTCTTGAAGCAATCAAAGCTACTCTTGTACATTAGCTCTCCAACAAATGAGCCAGTGGAGCGCTGGTTCTGCATTCGTGTTTTCACCAGATCAATTGGATACACAGCAGTGGCTCCAACCGCTGTTAAATAAGGAGGAAAGAAAGCCTCTGTATTAAGCCTCACAGCCTCAGGTTTATTTAGAGTTCGTAAACTGCATGAGGGACTAGACCAGAACATATTTAATCCTCCCCACTCTGAAACCACCCCCCATTTTTTTTTCATCCTATGCAACTTCATACTTTTCCTGAATTTCAACTATTTTATTCTTCTGCCCTTGGCTTTTATTTGAGACAAGTAAAAAAAGTGAAAATTGTACAAAATGTTAGGGATTAATGACAAAAAGGGTAGGGGAGAAGCTATTCTGCCTTTCCTGGAAGCTCCCATTTCAAGATCAATTTCTTTTGCTTGAGTTATGAGTCAAAACTGATGACAACCTCCTCCCTCCCAGGATCTGAACCCAAACTGCATGAGTTTTAGCAATCATTCATTTAGCAACCAGTCGTAAGAAAAGTGCTGTTTTTAAAGTTAAATAAGGAAAAACCATATATCCTTTTTCTCTGTTAACTTTTAGTTTAACAAACAGAGGAAAATAAGAATGAAACAAAGGACTTTACAACTAAGATGTTATATATTAAGAATGACACTATACAACATAGTATATATTAATTAGTATGTATGTATGTGTATATATATATATATATATATATATATATATATATATATATATATGTAGAAGTAGAATTCTTTATTGGCCAAGTGTAACTGGACACACAAGGAATTTGTCTTGGTGCAAGTACTCTCAGTATACATAAAAGAAAAGATACATTCATCAAGAGTCAAGAATCATGAGGTACAACACTTAATGATAGTCATTAGGGTACAGTAAGCAATCAAATCATACCAGGAAACAGTCAATATAAATTGTAAGGATACAAGTGGCAAAGTTACAATCTTACAGTCACAAGTGGGAGGGGATGGTGATAAGGAGTGATGAGAAAATTAACAGTAATAGTAGTGCAGACTTTGTAAATAGTTGAACAGTACTGAGGGAATTATTTGTTTAGCAGAGTGATGGCTTTTGGGAAAAAAATGTTCCTGTGTCTAGTTGTTCTGGTGTGCAGTGCTCTGTAGCATCATTTTTAGGGAAGGAGTTAAAACAGTTTATGTCCGAGATGTGAGGAGTCTGTAAATATTTTCACAGCCCTCTTTTTGACTCGAGCAGTATAAAGGTCCTTGATTGAAGGCAGGTTGGTAGTAATTGTTTTTTCTGCAGTCCTAATTATCCTCTGAAGTCTGTGTCTGTCCTGTTGGTTGCAGAACCAAACCAGACAGTTATAGAGGTGCAGATGGTAGACTCAATAATTCCTCTGTAGAATTATATCAGCAGCCTCTTGGGCAGTTTGAGCTTTCTGAGTTGGCGCAGAAGTAACATTCTTTGTTGCACTTTTTTGATGAGGTTTTTGATGTTAGGTGTCCATTTTAGGTCATGTGATATAGTAGAACCTAGAAATTTGAAGATCTCTGCTGTTGATACTGTGTTGCCTAGTATTGCAAGAGGTGGTAGTATGGGAGGGTTTCTTTAAAGTCTACCACCATTTCTACGGTTTTGAGTGTGTTCAGTTCCAGATTGTTCTGGTTATATCACGAGGCAAGTTGTCTGTATGCAGATTCGTCATTGTCTTGAATGAGACCAATCACTGTTGTGTTATCAGCAAACTTCAGTATTTTAACAGATGGATTGTTTGAGATGCAGTCACTGGTATATAGGGAGTGTGGGGAAAACTAGCCTGGAGCTGGCAAACCACCCATGGCTGGGATGACCCATGAACCCCCACATTCGAATAAGTTTTCCTCTCAGTCTTGGTAAATAATAAACTTCCCTGGTCCTACTAAAATGCCTACATGACAGCAATTGCTAATCTCCTGACTTGGGTAAACATGCTCCTTCTCAAGCCATCAAACAGCCAATCAGTTTGTGACACAGGGGTCTGCTTGATCGGATCTTTCCTAATAAAAGAGGCTCAAGGCACGACCTCAGTGTGCCTTCCCTCATGAACTATGTTTGCGTGTCTTGTCTTCCTTCCGCGCCGTCTCAACATCTGGTGACCCCGACGTGATTCGGCTTAAGAATCCTCCACTCATCTGGCTGGAATAGCCAAGGTGCACCTCAGCGTACAACGCTCCCAATTTCAGGTGAGTAGGGGAATTATCAACTCAGCAGAAAGTTCATGCAAAAGAGTTGCATAAAATTCTTAAGCAGCAAAGTAAGACAGGAGGGATAAGTTTACGTGTAATAGAAGAGCTTATCACAGAAATAGGTTACCAATGTCCATGGTATCCGGAAAAGGGAAGCCTGGACTTGGGAGATTGGATAAAAATCGAGTACATTTACATTCAGAACCTAGAGCTCGATTCAACATCTGTTATTATGGCAGAAATGTAAGGAAGCAGTAGAAACTGTAGGTTTTCACTCACTCAAAGCACCAGGTTCTCTGCTTCCCCAGGAGGCGTCCGCACCTCCTTCCTATGTACAATTGACTCTGCCAGCACCAACATCAATGCTGCCAGAAACCTCCGAACCCCACCAAAATCTCCAGTAAAGGGAGTAGCAATCCAAGCTGGATTTAAAGAAGCAAGAAAAGGGAATTAACATCAGAAGAATTGACAGAAGGACTCAATGCCTTTCCAGTACAGGAGAAAGTAGACGCTCAGGGGCAAATTCAATATGAATGGACAACCCTACCTTATACGGTTTTAAGGGAATTAAGGAAAAGTATTAGTGAAACAGGGCTCAGGTCAACTTTCACACAGGGCATTTTAGAAGGCATATCAATGCATATCACCTAATACCACAAGATTGGAAAGATATGATGCATGCTTCTTACCCCAGCAATATGTGGTATGGGATTCAGAATATCAGAGGTATGCAATTCAGGCAGGAAACAACTCAGGGGATATCCCAGACCAATTGTATGGGGCAGGGGCTTTTAGCAATTTACAACAACAAGCTACAGGCATTCCTGCAGCTGCCTACCTTGCTATTGGCCGTTGTGTTTTACATGCCTTTAAAAAAGTACCAGTTACAGGGAAACCATCAAAATCATTCTCTACCATCAAACAGGGTCCCAACGAACCCTATGCAGAATTTATTGATAGATTGCAGGAAGCAATACAGAGACAGATAGAAAATGATGACGCTACAAATAAAGATAAGCCATTTTTTGCTTTCACTGTCCCAGTGATTAATTCAGAAAAACCAACTGCTAGGTATCAGTGGACAGTGCTACGCAAGGTATGCTTAATAGCCCCACCTTGTGTCAGTTATTTGTTAATCAAGCCCTACAACCATTTCGGAATCAATACCCAAATGCAATGGTCTATCATTACATGGATGACATTCTAGTGGCAGCTCCTGAAATTCCCCACCTGGTTGCCTCAATTACGGCACTTTCTTCAGTTATATGGACTTCAGATAGCCCCGGAAAAGGTCCAAATATGCCCACTTTTCCTCTACTTAGGACATAAATTGCTTCAGACCTATTCCACACCTAGGATTCCTCAGATTGAGAACAAAAATCCATTAACCTATGTTAATTTACAACAACTTTTAGGTTCAATCAATTGGCTTAGACCATACGTCGGATTGCCAACCCACACACTTAGCCCATTATTTAAAGCATTGAAAAATCATGACAATCCTGTGGATCTGATCACTCTAACTTCTGATCAAATGCAGGTGTTTCAGCTAATAAATGATGCTCTAAAAAGGTTTGGGTTGATAGGTGTGTAGAGAACATTCCACTAACGTTAGTGTTGATTCCCACTGCAAAACAGCCTACTGGTTTTAACAAGAACTGACTACTGCAGGTAAAAGCTCCATGAATATCCTGGAATGGATCTATCTTAGCCATAGCCCTGGACACACCATTAGATCCCCAGATACGATGTATTCAGAATTAATTCTAAAAGCTAGGAGCGTAGTTTAGTTCTTCTTGGTTTAGATATTGTTAATATAATTCTTCCCATTCCGCTGAAAGACTGGGAGCGTATGCTCCATTTATCGTCCTCTCTGCAGCTAGCATTGACGGAATATGTGGGAAAAGTTTCCACATTCCGGCAGATCAAAGAATTTTAGCTTTTAATCGCATTCCTATGTCCATGTACTCTGTCTTGTCTCCCACTCTGCTTCCTGAAGCTATTACAGTCTTTACAGATGGCGGCCCCAAATGGGGTGCAGTTGCCTGAAAGACAATGGAAACTGGGTGACTAAGATCACCCCTGTAGATTTCCGCGCAGCATGCGAAATTGGCTGCAGTCATTCTTGCTCTGCAACATTTTAGTCAGCAGTCACTCAATATTATTTCAGATAGTCAATATGTTTGTAACATAGTCCAGAACCTGCCTGGAGCATATATAACACCCACGCTAGATGAAGCGCTGCTTTCTTTATTTCTAACCTTTATTTCTAACAGACAATCCTACAGCAGCGAACACATTCTCTTTTTATTGGCCATATTAGAAGTCATCAACCCTTTCCCGGCTACATTAGTGAAGGCAATTCCATAGCTGATCAGGCTACTAAACCACAAGCCCTTACGGTTACACCCTGGGATAGCCATGCTATGTTTCATGAAAACACTAAATCTCTCTCAAAAGCCTTTAACCTCCCTATAGAGCAGGCAAGAGCAATCATACAGCAGTGCCATGCTCTCGGTCGCTGCAGCCCCTCTACAGGAGTTAACCCCCGAGGTCTGAAGGCAAATGAAGTTTGGCAGATGGATGTGATTCAATATCCATCATTTGCTCCCTGGAAGTATCTTCATGTAACTATAGACACCTATTCTAATTATATTTGGGCTTCTCCTCAAAAGGGAGAAGCCATGAAGCATGTCATTAACCATTGTTTAAAAGCATTTTCAGTTATGGGCAAACCCAACATGATCAAAACTGACAATGGTCCTGCCTATTGCAGTCACGCATTTGCCACTTTCTGTTCTCAATGGGACATCCGGCACTTATTTGGCATTCCTTATAACTCCACTGGTCAAGCGATCGTGGAATGAGCAAATCAAACCTTAAAAAATGCTTTGGACAAACATAAACAAACAGGGGGAACTCCCTTAGGATTGCCCGGAAAACTGGAATGGCTTAACAAAGTTTTATTTACATTGAATCATTTAAATTTAAATTCACAAAATTCGACTGCAGTCGCACGACATTATGGACATCATGATGGTTCTCCCAAACCACAGGTTTTGTACAAATTGCTCCCTAACCCAGAATGGCTTGGTCCTGCTCCACTGCTTACGTGGGGACGAGGCTATGCTGCTGTGCTTACACCTACAGGTCCAGTTTGGGTTCCGGCTTGCTGTGTGAAACCGTGGAGAGATGGCCTGGCATCAAGGACTGCAGAATCCAATCCCAAAGTTCAGCCTCAGCCTCCACGGACCTGAATTGGGAAAGAGACCGAATTGGGAAAGAGCACCACGAGCGAAACACAACGTGACCTGAGCGCTATCGGCTCAGTCGATGCAACTGCTACAAGATCAGAACATTCCACAAACTCCTGAAAACTTCTTGATGGCCGCATTCTCTTGCCTTAATGCTAATTCATTAACAATAATTTGTTTTCTTTTCCTACAACTATTTGCCTGTACAAATGCAATAACTGAACAAGGCTGCCTGTACACTTCAACTTACAGGATGGGCTGTTGGTATTCATTCAAATGGCTCATGGTTTACCCAACTCATGCAGATACTTATTTGTGGCATAGTCATGTGTATTTTAATTTGCTGCTGCATTCAATGCTTACCAAACCTACTTGATCAGTGTCTGTCTATCAGAATTCGGCACAAACATCCAACAAGACCTGAGATTATGCGCATACAAAATGCTCAAAAATCAAGACCTTTGATGAAAACTAAACAAAAAAGGAGGAGATGTGGGGAAAACTAGCCTGGAGCTGGCAAACCACCCATGGCTGGGATGACCCATAAACCCCCATTGAATAAGTTTTCCTCTCAGTCTTGGTAAATAATAAACTTCCCTGGTCCTACTAAAATGCCTATGTGACAGCAATTGCTAATCTCCTGACTTGGGTAAACATGCTCCTTCTCAAGCCATCAAACAGCCAATCAGTTTGTGACACAGGGGTCTGCTTGATCGGATCTTTCCTAATAAAAGAGGCTCGCGGCATGACCTCAGTGTGCCTTCCCTCATGAACTATGTTTGCGTGTCTTGTCTTCCTTCCGCGCCATCTCAACACGGAGAAGTGGAGGAAGTACACAGCCTTGGGGGGCCCCTGTGCTAATTGTACAGGCATTGGATGTAATTCTGCCTAGCTTCACCTGCTGCTTCCTGTCTGTTAGGAAGCTTATGGAAGGAACACACTTGCAAGTGTGTTCACGTGCCGCTAATCGGTTTAATTTACATAGAACAATGTCTGGAATGATGGTATTGAATGCTGAACTGAAGTCTACAAAGAGGACCCTTGGGTAGGTATTTGGAGATTCAAGGTGTTGTAGGATGTAGTGCAGAGCAACAGCATCATCTGTTGATCTATTTGCTCGGTATGCAAACTGCATGGGATCTAACAGCGGATCCGTGATGGTTTTCAGGTGGGACAGCACAAGCCTTTCAAAGATTTTCATAACTACAGATGTTAGAGCAACTGGTCTGTAGTCATTCAGTTCCTTGATGGAGGGTTTCTTTGGCACTGGAATGATAGTAGAGCGTTTGAAACAGGAAGGAACACAGTCCATCTCTAGTGATCTATTGAAGATTCGGATGAAGATGGGGGCCAATTGGTCAGCACAGACTTTTAAGCAAAAAGGCCTTGGTGCTTTTCCTGGCTTTTGTCTGTAGTACAGATCTTGCACTTCTTTTTCTGTGATCATCAGAGGTTGTGAACCCAAAGGGTTGGGGTCAGTTGTAGGAGGCTTGGCTGTTATTGGTGTGTTTGAAATAGGGGTTGTGGAGATAGATGGCTGTAGTTTCCTTTCAAACCTGCAGTAAAACATATTCAGGTCATCTGCTAGTTGTTGATTTCCTTCTGCCTGGGAAGGTTTGTTGTAGTCAGTGATGTTTTTAAGAGTATTCCACATGTTTGCTGGTTCATTTGTTGAGAACTGATTCCTTAACTTTTCAGAGTAGCTTCTTTTTGCTGCTCTGATCTCTCTTGTTAACATGTTTCTGGCCTGGTTGTATAGCATTCTGTCACCTTTTCTGTAGGCTTCCTCTTTGGAACGACTTAAGCTTAAGCTTGTAGCTGCTTAAGCTTATCTGTGAACCAAGGTTTATTCTTACTATATATTTTTGCAGGTTCCTTGTTGGTACACATAAGTCTTTGCAGAAGCTGACATATGATGTTACAGTATCTGTGAGCTCAGCTAGGTCTGCAGAGGTATCTTCAAAAACATTCCAATCAGTACAATCAAGGCAAGCCTGGAGCTTCAGCTTTGCCTCATCAGACCAAGTCCTCACTGATTTAATTGTTGGTTTCACATACAGTATACATATACAGGTAGTCCTCGACTTACAATTCATTTAGTGATTGTTCAAAGTTACAATGGCACTGAAAAATGGGACTTATGACTATTTTTCAAACTTACAATCATTGCAGTATCCCCACGGTCACATGATCACAATTCAGAAGCTTGGCCATTGATTCATATTTGTGACAGTCACAAAGTCCTGGGATTATGTGATCCACCTTTTGCGACTTTCTGAGAAGCAACGTCAATGAGGAAGCCGTATTCACTTAACAACCCATGTTACTAACTTAATGACTGCAGCAATTCACTTAAGGAACTGTATCAAGAATAGTAGTAAAATAGGGCAAAGCTCCATTAACAAATGTCATGCTTAACAACAAAAATATTGGGCTCAATTGTAGTTGTAAGTCGAGGACTACCTGTACACATACACATATATATGTACGTGTATGTATACACACACAGACACACTTATCATATATACATATACACCTATTATAATAATTAGTATTATACTAGTTGGCATACATTATGTACAAATTCAGTTCTACCCGTATCACCATAGCAGGCCACAAAAGTAAGGTAAAAATTTTGCCAGCTGAAAAACATTAACTAGTCCAAACATTAACTAGTCAGAAACTAATATGCTGCCACCTTTTCTGTTGCCAAACCAATGTGTCTGAAGTGTTTGCTGTTCCTTGCTGCTTGTTATTTTATGGTTATTACTCTAAGCAGACTGTAATCCATATAATCTCCTGAATGAAGTGGTATGTAAGTTTCAGTAAATAAAAGCAGAGAGCCAGTCTGGTATGATGGTTAAAGGAACCAAGCTGGAAATAACCATAAATTCTAGTCCCCAATAGGCACAAAGTCAGCTGCATGACCTTGGGCCAGCCTGTCTGTCAATTTTAGGAAGAAGGCAATGGCAAACCACTTCCCAAAATCTTGCCAGGTCTTGTACAGGCAGAGGCCAGTAATCAAATTAACTCAAACAGAAAAATAATAGTAATAACAACAATAACATAAGCTAATTTTTTTAAAGGAATAACAGCACTAAGATAATTCTGAGTGTCAGAAGAGGAACAGCGTGTTATTATTGTTGTATTTTACTCCCAAAGAAAAGAATAGGAATCTATGGTATTTTTTCTTCAGGTAAAAGAAAAAAAACCTACTTGCCCTGGCTTGTTCATAGTCTGAGTTGGGGACATTGGCACTATTCATGCAGTTGCCTTTTGTCACAATATTTCAAGCTGTTTCTTCTGAGCATATTCAGGGGGCACAGGAATCTGATGACGGTTATGTGAATAAAATGGAGCATTCTGGGGGGTGGGGGGAAGCTTGGCTGAAATAAATTCTGAACAGGAATACTGCATACAATTACAAGTGGACCGACCCAGGCCCATTTGGATTTTAATGAAAAGGAGCTAAATGTTAAAAAGTAAATCAATAATCAATTCATCAGTCAATCAGGGAAGAATCCAAATAGGTAAGGTCAAATTATTTCTGATGCAATGACAATAAGATGAAAAGCTTTGTGTTAAAAAAATAAAGGATAATGAAGGTCGAAAGCTGCGCAGAGGGGAAAAAAAAGTCAAGCTAATATTTCTGTCATTCATCCATTAATTCACTAACCTCCAGCAACTGAACCAAGGGCAAACCTGTATGCAGATTCTGCTATCTGAATGAGAATAGGTCGAGCCACATCAGTTGGAGCTTGCTGCAAGATTTCAAATTTAGAGAAAAGATTTAGGTTAGTGAAAGAGAAGACAAGGAGGAAGAGGAGAAGGAATAATAGAGAAGAAGTAGAGAAGAAGTAGAAAAGTCAGATTAATATAGAATAAATATGTAAGCAATATTTAAATAGCAAAAAAGACACAAAGACAAACATTTCATCCTAAAATGTACCATTCTTGAACCATTGAGACATGCTGAGGTTCAGTAAGGTGGCTACAACATGGATTATCAAGCTGGCTTGAGGTGCTAGTGCAATTTATGTTTGTTTCATTTGGTGTAAAAAGTAACCATTGTTTTCTTGTCTTCAGGACAAGAATTTCATAAAAGAAATTTAATGTAATTTCTTAAATGAATCAAATCATATATTTATTATTTATTTATATAGCTACCCATCTCATTGAAAATGGCAGATAGAAATAACAATATAAAAAACTGAAAATATAAAAATTCATATTAATGAATAGCCTGCAAATCAAAGATACCAATCCTAGGCAACAAGAGGGATAAAAATGTCCACCTCAACAGCTGAGCCATCTCAAGAAATCTTAGTTTATTGTTCAGTTTATTGCAGGATGACCAGTTATTTAATCTTAATCAGAAACAAGACTTTAACGTTAGAATTTACCTGTAACCAATAAAAACTGCTTTAAAATTGGTGCAATGAATAAAGTAATTTGACTTACGCTATTAAAATGCTTTTTAAAGATTTATAAACATATTACTTGAAATCCATATCAGTGAAATTCCAATTAGATCCAGAATATTACATGTGTTATTTTTTTAAAGTTTGTTTTTGTTGCATAAAATTCTGACATTTAATTTTCATAGTCAGGCAAAAGGAAGTTGCTTTACACTTGCTTCATCTATCTTGCCCTGTCTTCACTGATTGACTAAGAATGGTTTCTAAGTTCCAGATGGGCATTATTTCTAACTTTGTGTGGAGAAACCATGCAATATTGGCATATCTGTCAAACTCTATTTTATTCAGGGTCATATTTTCCCAACATATTCATCAAATTTTCTGCATCATCTATGTTACTATTTTCTATGTACAAATTTTCAGTATACATTTTCATGTGTACTTTCCAACATATGCTTGACCTTGCGTGCAGATTTCTCAGCATACCCATTTTTTGCACATAATTTCTAATTTCTCCCAATAAAATGCCTTCTTATCCTTATCTCTAGTTACTATGTATTCTTAGTTTTAGAAAAATGCATTGCAATATTCAGAAAAAGTATAACTATCAAAGTATGATGGTTGTGGTTGGTTCTAGGATCTATATAGGTTTGGGAAGTTCAAATAAGTTGAAATCATATTAAAATATGCTCCAGATAAAGTTCTTACCTATTCTCACATATAAAGCTTCCCAGGAGGTATGGCTGGGGAAAAGACGTTGAAAAATCCCCCTGGGTATGTAAAGCCTTTGTTAGACTTAAAACGTTTTCCCCGATTATAGCATCATTCCATTTGTAGATTATGCTATGTAGTTAGTAATGCATTTTTGTTGTTATTTTGAATCTAAGTTGATCACACACATACACACACACACACACACACGAAATTCTCTATTCAGGAGACCTCACAGTGATTAGTGATCAGGGATTAGTAACATACATAGAAAATTTTGATGTCACAAGAAAGAAATATTGGTTCTACAACCTTTCATGAATAGAATATTTATAGAGTTGGACATTTACAAAATACTTTGGAAATCATGGAATTAGGGACTACAATATACCTTGGAGATGATATGTCTCATTTTTCTCATAGTACAATCCCCAAACGTGGCTGCCAGACCTCCCTTTAAATATGCCCATCATATGGGAATCTACCAAGTTCTCAGGCTCCCCTTAATTCTCTCTTCTCCACGTCATCTTTTTTTAACTAGTTGGCTGATTGGTTGGTAGTTTTCAGTTTTCTTATCATCCTCATAATTTTTCTCTAGTTTTCTGATATATTTGTGTATAACCCTAAAGCCAGACAAGACTAGATAGGGGAAACCCTTATTTTTACCCTTATAACTGATACTGATTAGGCTGGTGCTATTATTTTTTGAAAAATGGACACTGAAGGATTGATAGTGCAGCTTAATTTGTTTTATTTTTTTATATCAGCCACATCTCACCTTTGGCTCGCAGTCAACATGTGATCTACTCAGACCAATTCTCTTGCAGTAAACTTGCATTCTTGGCATCTAAATGCAGAACTTTATCTTTATCTCCACTGAATGTCACTTCTGCCCCTATTAAAATTCTTTAGAATATTGATTCTATTATTATCTATTACCATTTCTCCTTGTTTTATATCATCCTCAAGTTTAGGAAATAGCACAAGACTCAGTAAGGAATCCTTATATTTTCTACTAATGATGTTGAGACAAATAATGAAATATTTTGAGGACAGTAACTTTAACATTGTTGAACCAGCTAACATTGGAGCATCCAACCAATAAGTTACTATTTTGTCAACAGGATGTCATGTAAGATTTTGCAGTAACTTGTAGATACTCCCTTGCTCTCAATCCATTATTGCTCCTAATATTGACAAAGGTACATTCTAAAATTATTTTTATCATTTAATTTATTGTGAACCTTTGCATTTTATTATCTTATTATAGCTTACAGTGGGGCTGAAAAAATGGAAAAGATGGTAGAAGGCAAGTCAATAAAAATTGTCACAAAACCCACAACTGAGCCCAGGTAGACAAAAACTTTCCTTAAATTAGAAATGAGGAAAATTCCCAATATGGTTTTTAAGATTCTGTATTTACCCCAAGGGAGCATTAAAATTCATATCAATCCAGGCTAGTTTACTTTGTTTTGGCACATTCTTTAGTTAATATGTTCCTTCCATACCCCATATATGTTCCTTTTGAATTTCAATTTGTCAGGAAACTCCTTGTACATCATGGCTTTTCTTTTAAGCGGAAATACCAAAGACTGTGCCCTCAAATTCAATATTTGTCCCACTGATCCCAAACTTATTTTGCCTTTCACAATTCCCAGCTATTGAATTCTGCCCAACCCTAGTGATATCTATAGCAGTTTCCAATATGGTCTCCATTTAATATCTCTGGTCTTTAATCTTTGGGTAATCTTTCATACAGGTTTTCTGAGTAAATTGTAAAAAACCATTCTCCTATCATACTCACTTCTGAAGCAAAGCTAAAAATATACTGTTGTTGTAGGGTGATTTTAGGAGGGAGGAGGCAGCCAAGTAAGGAGGGCCTGGCTCAAGGCCTATTACACCCAAAAATGTAGCCTATATCAACTCATTGTGGTCAAACTGGCGTCTGTGCTCAGACTCAGAGCAGGGAGGGTGGGGGAACCTTCCAAGCTCTCAACATACAGAATTTGGTTTGACTTAAGTGATAGCTTTAGAAAAACAGAACTACACCCAGGTCTGTGTCAGTTTTCAATATATACAGCAGACCAATATAAAAATTTAGAAGTTGGCAAAGACATTTTCATTGTCTTTTGCATCATATCATCTTCTAACATAAGAGCTCTATAAAAATACAAATTAAGAAAAAATCGTATGATCTTAAATTATTGCAAACTAGTTTTGAGGGAGTATACAAAATGCCAAAATCCTATACAAATTTACCTAGCACTTTTGTTTCATGGTTGAGTGATACAATTTCAATAAAATAGAACCACTCAGTTTTATATAATCCACAAAAACAGTAGGTATAGTTACACTACAACAGAGTTGGAATTTTACATAAGAAAGGACTGCACAAGGTAAAAATAATATCTGCATCATCCTTTTGCATCTTGTGTTACCTGCTTCTGAGCCTCAACCAGATTGTAGGGCAAAGTTCCTTCTTCCAAAGGTGCAATTCTTTCAATATCAGCCATTGTCATACGTCTGAAAAAACAAGCAATCAAAAAAAATTAATTTTGTATCAACTATTATGAAAAAATAAAATACCTGCAATAGTGGGCGGTATTTTGTTCAACCAAATCTTTCATATTTTTCTTCCACAGCAAAGAAAAGGGTAATTTCAACTTACCCCCGTGGCTCATATAAATCTGCTAACTGGAACAAGATGTCAACTTCCATGGGTGTAACCTGGCCAAATTTCTGAGCTGCCAGAACAAACTCCTCTGCAACAGAAGAAGGGGTGGGAACGTGGAATACAGAAGGGAAAACTAATCAAACAACAAGGAGACCAATCCACAAAGGTCCCAAGAATCACCAACATTTAGCATGAAACCAATATGCTATAAAAGAAGGGGGGAAATACCACAAATGGTATTCCTGCCACTGTGTAAATGTATGTTTAAATACTCTATCCATTGTGCAAAAAAGAAAAACAGTCTGCCTTTACAGCTTAGTGCTAACAGCAGGATTTAGGATATTTGACATACGGTATCAATCAGTTGTGGGCCAGAATGGAAAAAGAGAGAGAGAGAAGAGAAGGAGACAGAGATGTGGAACGTTGCTTCCATGTGCGTCCCAGTAGGTTATATTAATGGAGATTTGGCACTACAGAAGGAGTTCTCTATAAAAGCGGTTAGACAGAGCTGATAACATCTTGTTCCAGGCTTGTAGATCAGCTTACTGCAATGCCAGTACAACTTTATGGAATTCTTTAACAATCCTTGAAGGTCACTTTAATAGGCTGCAATTTGGCATCAACCCTAGGAAGTTTTTATACTTGAAAAACATCTTTGCATCCACTGTTCACTCGTTGTGCAGCCCTATTTAAGAACTATGATCTTTAAAAATAAAAAGTTAAGTCAAATTAGATTTACCAGTTAATTGTAACAGATGAGTGCAACTGGAAAAAGGAAAGCACACAAATAATAGTCACATGGAATTATTTTTACGTCCAGAAAATATTTTTATATTATTTATCATGTAATATCAGATAAGGGAAATGTTTATCAATGTTTACCTATCCCACTGACATCTTGAAAAGATGAGGAAAATGGAACATCTCCCCCCCACCCTTAAAAATTCATTATTGAATTTCAACTAACCTTTGGTAACTTCCACTTTTTTTCTATGTCCAGCCAGAGTGCTATAGATTTTTCTAATAAGTTCCATATTATTAAGAAGGCTATTAAATCCATTAAAATAGGAAAAACTGACTTGATGAGAAGTAGTACCTCCAGCAGCCTAGAACAGAGCAAGTAATGAGAAAAGCAGGAAAAGGAAAAGAAGATATTAGAATGAAGTTTTTTATTTCAATCATATAACTTGAATATATTTCAAGTATGGGGGAGGGCTTGTGGAAGACACCAATGGAAGTAGCAAAGGATTTTTAAAGTACAAAATTAAAAAAAGACCATAATAGATTCTTAGGTTACTGAAGTTAATCATGACCAGCACACAAACTTTCCCCCCTGTTCCAGTGAAACCTAAACAAATACATATGCAGAATTATAACAACATGGCCAGTGATAATTTACAGAGTTCAAGTTTCAATTCTGTTGCAGTCAAAAAATATTATAGTGTGCTTTATTTCCTTTAGTGAGCAAATATTAAAAGTTTAAAAAAGCATATAAATGTACATTTATTAGTGTATATAATTGGGGGAACTATAAAAATAAAATGAGATGATAAAAAAGAGAAAGGGGGAATGTCATTGTCTTAATATTTAAGTACAGAGGACATCACATAACATATAAATAATAATGAAACATTTCTTAATATTTTTCAAGCTTTGCTTTTACAACTGAGTCATTGATTTAAAAGAAATCATATCTTTAAAATACATGTTTTAAAGATCCCACTTTAATCAAACATTAGGCTTCCTTGCAACTTGAATATATTTTCAGCATCTATCAGACATCCCCAACTGAATAATTCTGAAAGGTAAGGCATCATATGTTGCTTTTCCCAAAACACAGAACAGTTATGTTTTTGCCATAAACTTTTTAAACAAGGTATGGTGATTCCAGAATAAAATGAGGCAATTTTCTATCAGTAATAATTTTTGAAAAATTCACATTAATGAAAAGTCTTGCATACAATATAAAATATAAATGTCATGCTTATCAAAATGTAAAACTGTGGCCCAGCAAATATCATCCTCTTTCTATGAGATATAGCACTGGTCAGCAGCTGCAAAATTATATAATACAAAAAGAAATGCCTGCTAAATTTATTTTAATAAAATAAATATCATCAGATATAAAGAGATTGCAAGTTGTATTACATATGGAATATTGCAAAAAAGTATGCATTTTCTGGGGTGGCAAAGTTCTCTTTTTATTCCCCCACTTGAAATATATATACAATTTCCAACATGAACGTAGTTTACAATTAATCAGGTCATAGGCATATCCAGCAAGTTTTCAATTACTGCTTCTTCAAAGTCTCAAAAAAAGTCTTTCTTTACACTATTACCTGAATTCCTTAAACTGGAACCACAAGGATTGAAACTTGAACTCTCATGCCTTCAAATCAAATACTCAACTACTAAACTATGGACCTTGAACAAAAGGAATCAGGTTGAACAGGGTTATGAAAACTTTTTTAAGTCAGAGAACCAAATTCCAAGCAGTTACATGACTTTCCTGCCAATATGGGCCAACAAATGTGAATCCTGTCCAGATCTACTTTTGTTGAAACTTAAAATGCATTTCTATGAACATGATATATAAGTCAAAAGCATTATATCCACTGGACCATGTATACCTTGTATAAACAGCAAAAATCAAAGGTATAAATTTGAATAAAATTTATCAATATACACTAAACTTATTGGTCATTTAGCCTATTCTTGGCTTTAGTGGTAAATACTGATTAATAAGTATATGTAACTTCATGTTCCTTCCCTGAGAATCAGCAGTTTTTAACACACAGTCTGTTTTAAATAGATATGCCATAGAATTGAAATAAGTCTTTCTGAATATTTGTTTGACTATCATACCACTTAAGGACTATGAAATGACCATTTGGCTGAATATTTGCATTTAACTGCATTCTGTAGAGTCTTCAAAGTGTCTTAATGAAAGAATATTCATTCAATCATAAGTCCAGGGCTCCGGAACTTTCTCCTCCAATTTCTTAAGCGTAAAACATGGCAGATGTTTAGCGATTTCTACGGTAAATTTATATTCATTAATTATATTTAAATCAAATGCTCAACTACTAAGCTAGGAATCCAAATTCCAACTACTTACATAATATTTCTGCCATATGTATCCAATGTGTATCTAATATATCAAGATAACCCCTTTAACATAATTTATTAAAGATATTATTATGTTTAATATCAACTCAGATTTTGAAAGCCTAAATAATTTTTGAATTAAAAAATCTCAACTCTTTGTTTATAGAATTCATCTTCAAAAACTGACCATGAAGTTAATTCATAGTTGGTACTATCCTCTGCTAAAAATATATAAATTGTAACCTTTCTCAACTTAGTTGTGGGGATTGTAGAGGAAGAAAACTATCGGTATAGGTTTGGTGGAAATGCCCAAGCAGTCATTACTTTTGGACAAAAGTATTTGAGAAAACTAGAAAGATCACAAAATAACCTTTGACAATAAATCCAGTCACATATTTTTTCATCCTTGTACCACTTCTTATTTTTTGACTGATATTTTTCATACGACAAAATATTGAAATTTTTTGCTTTGATAAGTGGAAATTTTTACAGAATAGTAAAGTAAAATCTTTACAGAATAGTAAATAACTTTATGACTAAGGGCAGGTTTAATTAAATTTGGTCATTTATTTCTTAACTATTATAATGAAAGTTTCCTAATACATTAGCCTTGTTTACAGAAATACTATGATTAAAACATGTATATTAAATTAACTACATATTTCCTTAATCTTACAGAAAGAAAATAGTTCCAATGATTTTTAAATTTTGATTTGGTTTCATTTTTAGTTTTCCTTTTTAAATTCGGTGGGAGGTATGTCTTTGTCATTATGTTTTCTTAGTTTAATTTAAGAAGTCTTATTTTTATACTATTATTATACATATATAATTTATATATCAATATACAGTGTGTGTGTCTGTGTGTGTATAAAAATTCAACTTATACTGGGATATTGCTATTTTAGGTTCTGACTAAAAGACACTATTACCAGAACAATTTTGTTCCTTACTCCCCCACCCCCCAAAAAAAAATCAAAGGAAGAACAGAAATATAATATAGATGCATTAGAAGATGGTTGCTATGTTACTACTGTAGCCCAAAGAAACTAAATGTGAAGCTGATGATATATTTTACCTTTAAAAATCTATGATAAATAGGCTTTGTAATAAGTTCCTTGGTAAGCACTGCATTATTTTTAAAAGAAAATAAACCTTTTTATGTTCAAAGGAATTGAAGTATATTGCTAATGAATGTACATAATTCTTAAGTCTGCATAGGTTCATTCTTGTGACACTAAATTTTTTCAAAGAATTTTGAAATAGGGACTTTGTCACAATCTTATAAAAGCTTTTTGGGAACATTTTCCCTATCCTGTTCTGCAATTTCTGCATCTCAATCTCTATTCTGACTGATGTGTTCCTATCAGGATATTAATAATCACTCTATCATAAATGATAAGGTTGTTTCAGTATTCCATTTTGTGCTTTCCAATCTTACCAGAGTGTGTGCTTTATTGGGTAAGTTGGTATGGACATATTTTTTTTAGAAACATACAACATTCTATAGAATGGCTAAATTTAATAATCTTTAAAAGGAACAGAAACACCAAAGTCTGTAATAGTATTAAGTGTAAAATTGCCATGTATGCTCAGAATTCTAAGTGACAGAATGTTTAAAGAAAGAATGAGCGAGTTTGCCTTAAAATTAATAGAAAAAAACAATTAATTATAAATCAAACTTTCCTAATGTAATGTTATATATATTGTAATACATATCTTTTTTAGACAGCATGGCCAATGAAATTGTGAATTGAAAAGCTAAAGTTATAGGTAAATTGGCATTATAGGAGATATGTTAGTCTATGGGATCAAAAAAGATATGATGGCATTTTTTCCAAATAATATATTTTACTTAAAGCTTATGACTTTTATAAAAAATTGTAGTTGGGAAAGGTGCTATTAACTCCTTCAAATAAACTGGCAATAAAAGAAGTATTCCACAGCCATTTTGCACCTACAAATAAAAAGCACAATGAAAGAGAGATGATGCATTTACAAAATCCAGTTATGCAATCTAGAACTCCCTGAATCATAAGCACTAGTTCCCATTTAGATCATTTGACCTTTTAACTTATGGAAGATCTAAAAATGAAGGTAAACTGTCAAGCTGGAGGACATAGTTTTCTCAAAAAACTACAGCCTGATCTTCAAAGAATGGACTTTGAATCATATAAAAGGGAGACACAGTTATTCTAACAAAGGTGTCTTCCTAATATATAGCAATAGAAATAGCACTTAGACTTATATACTGCTTTATAGTGTTTTACAGCCCTCTTTAAGCGGCTTACAGAGTCAGCATATTGCCCCCAACAATTTGGGTCCTCATTTTACCCACCTCGGACCCTGGTGGGATTCGATCTGCCAAATTGCAGTAGAAGTAGCTTGCAGTATTGCACTCTAACCACTGCACCACCAAGGCTCTATATATGATATGATATATGAACTTCAGTTCCCAGAATTGTCAGAGTGGTATTATTGAAATCCTGGAGGTTGAAATCCACATTTCTAAATGGAAATGCCTGGATTTTATATAGGTAGTGTTTGCTGAAGAACTGTAAGTTATTCCAGAATTTTGTTTGTAAATCATTGTAGTGTTACCATTTGACCTGATGCTATTTTATGATCATAAAATTTATCATGTGACCTGACGCTATTTTATGATCATTTTTACAATAGTCACAAAGTGAGTCAGTATGTCAGTCATTGAAGAAATCACACAGTTGTTAAGCAAGGCATGGGGTCATTAAGCAAATCCATTCTTCCTAATGGTCATTTACTCAAAACTAATGCAAATTTTATTTGATTTTGGTAATTATTCAGATCTTTTTAAAAAAAATAACACATATACACACAGTTGCTGTTAGTACAGAAGTGCACACTTGAATATCTGCCATAGACTCTTGGAAAAAGACTGGGAAACAGATAACATGGAAATAGTCTCATGTAAAAGTTTTAAATGGTATGGTGATCTTTTTTTCTAGTAGGTTGAAAAATATAAATGAAAGTTAGATTTTTTTTTTTTACAATAAGCAGAAACAACTGCCAGAAAATGAAATATTACTCTTCAATCCTATTTAAGATCATATGTAAATCAGTTATACGATTCACACAATGTGCAATTTAACAAGTAAAATATATCAAAACATGCAAAACATGTGGGAACTTCCAGCTTGCCATCCATTTTTTAGATTGGTTCCTGGTGCTGCATTAATTGCCCATCTGTGAGTAAGCAAAAAGTTAAGTCTTAGAGAAACTAACTTGCATGCATATGTATCCCAACAGGGGAATGAATGAAATTCATTTGTTGAGACAGCACAATAATTTTACCCTGATGGTCTAGCGGTCGTCTGATACAGCGCAAGTATGCTGGCCAAAATTCTGGACCTAAAGAAAAACACCACAGTCTTATGGGAAAGAAAACCTATCATAACTACCTAAATAGATTTATCATATATAAATTTCTATTGCATTCAAAGTCTGGATTATGAATACTAGTAAAAATTAAAGGAAGAGAAAATTAACTTTGAAATAGACATTCATTCTCTATTCCTTTTTCCATATATTTGTCTCAATAGGATGACCAAAAAAAACCAAGGTGTCGTCCATATATATTCATAAACAGCAGATAACTTACAGCTACTAGACATTCTTCAACAAAAGGTGTTAACATATGAGGTCGGATGGTGACCATAATATCCCTGAAGTCAATGGCTGTGACTCTTCCAGCTTGAGAATTGTCTCGTTGCACAAATGCTTGCTTTGCATGTTCCAACTGTATTTCCTATAAAACATAAAAAATAGTTAAATCTCATCTCTATCTCTGTTATTTTCTGCCTTTTCAATTTATTTTAATAAAGATTTCACAAAAAGCAGAACATAATTCATCAAGAGTCAAGAACTTCCTTCCATCTATTGCTGAATAAGCTACATCTCCTAAATAACTTGCAACATTGATTATTTCAGCTTCAGCTCTTAGGATTTTACCGTTGTCCTTTAGAAGACATTTATTCCTTTATCATCTATATGTTGTGTTTAATTCTGAGAACAGCTTGAAAATCTGATCCATGCTGTAGATATTCAATCCCTG
>CM019155.1:32599930-32666056 GCA_009733165.1 Naja naja
GACAGTCTAAAGTTAAAGTTTTGGGGGTTTGGGGTAGAAACCAATGTTTCTTCCCCAAAAATATTGAGTCCCTGGAGCAAAAATCAAGGATATGGCTGAGAACGTAATAATAAATAATAAAACACAGAGATTATTACCCTTTTCCACTACTACACTTAGGGACAAATAACACAAAAATGAATCTGAAAACAATATTGAGTTATTACAAGCAGCTAGGCAAGAAAGTTAAGGCGTTAGGTGCATAAGTAGTTTTTTATATACTAAGATGACAACACCCTAGATGATAGGCTCAAGATCCAGACGGATCTCGACAGACTTGAACACTCAGGCCCTATCTAACAAAATGAAACTCAAAAGTAGACAAAAGGAAAGAAAAGGCAAGAAAAACCAAAAGTACATTTACAAATTAGGTGAAACCTGGCTTAATAGCAATAACTGTGAGAAGGATCTAATGGACAACCAATTACATATGAGCGAGCAGTATGCAGCAGCAGTTAAAAAAACCAATGCAATCCTAAACTGCATTAATCCAAGTGATTGATTCAAGATCATGTGGAGTACAAATACCACTCTATAAAACTTTAGTAAGATCACACCTAGAACAATGTATCCAGTTTTGGTCACCACACTACAAAAAAAATGTTGAGGCTTTAGAAAGAGTCTGAGAAGAGCAACAAAGATGATTAGGGGCCTGGAGGCTAAAACATCCATCAATTGTTCCTTGACTGGCCTTCAGATGCTTTCCTGACAGTAAGAACAATCAACCAATGGAACAGCTTCCCTTCAGAAGTTGTTGGTGATTCATCACTGGAGGCTTTCAAGAAGAGACTGGACAGCCACTTGTCAGAAATGATATAGGGTCTCCTGCTTGAGCAAGGGACTAGATGACCTACAAGGCCCCTTTCAATTCTGTTATTCTGTATTGTCCAATTGTTCACTGCTCCAGTGATTAAATTTTAAATATCTTAAGAAAGTGGATATGTATGTACAAAATAATACTTAAAAGAGCCAGGGGTGTCGCATCTGGTGCAAATTATGAAAAATATAACAAAGAATTCACATACTGAGACAACTATGAGTCCTGCTGTCTTAAGGTGACCAATTCATATACAAGAAAAGCTTCAAAGAACAAGGGTTAAATAATAAAACTTGGTTAATTCAAAACAAGATTTCTTAAAGAGCTAAATCTCATGCAAAGAATAGCTCTTTTTGAAAGAAACACCCAAAACTTGTGTAACGAAGTTTACAACAAAAGGTTCTTCTGCATAGAAGCCATGTATTTAAACCCAAAAAGGCTACATAAACTAGCATTTTACCTATATCTTTAAGGACAAACATTATGACACATATGGATTAAGAGAATTAGAAAGACCCAAATGTTACATGCATACCTGGTTGAAAATTACAAATTAAATACAGCACTTCTCCATTGTATTGTTACAGAAGAGACAATCAGGTTTTAATCAGTTTCCAAACAATAAAGATGGGCTGGATCTGAAGTCAAGTGAAGTCAGTAAAATGACAGTCATTACAACTAATAGAATGTGATTATATTATATGAGACATCAAACATCCTCTTCAGACAAAGAATTAATTAGACTCTACTCCACCAAGTCAATTTGAGGCATTTGTCCTAGCAGCATTATCTTAATTATTCCTCATCAAAATGATAACACTTCCTACTGTGAACTAACATAGTTTTGTAAACAAAATTACAGACTCGATAGTCTTGAAATATTATCCTTTGTCAAAACTCTCTTGTGTAACAGCTCTTTACAGCACATCCAAGTGAAACAACAGAAACATGGATCTAGCCTTGTCTGATGATATCAAGATATTTTAGCAATACCGTGTTTTCCACAAAATAAGACCCGGCCTTAATTTCTTTTGGGCTTGAAAATAAGCACTCAGGCATGGAATAGCGCCAGCGGGCTGCGGCTGCTGTCAGACATCATTGGAATGTGCACACTCTCCCCATTTTTTGCTGGCCATGCCCATCTTCCCAGGCTTATTTTCAGGGTAGTGTTTATATTAGGCCTACCCCTCAAAACATCAGGCTAGGGCTTGTTTTTGGGGTAGCTCTTTTTTTGGGAGAAACATAGTATTTATATCGACATGTATTCAGAGTAAATTCTATTCAATGAATCCTATTGAAATATAATATATATCAGTGGAATTTACAGTAAAAAAACTGTGAAAACTATAATAAACACAGATTAAGCATTGATTTTTAAAAACATATAATGGGTAATTACCACCTACAAGTATATTAACACTATACAGATAATTAATTTACAACTACACTTGGGACGATTGTTAAGTTCTGTAGTCATAAAATGGGGCATCACATGACAGCATCAACTTACAATGGCCCTCCTTGCTGTGGTTGTTAACTGAGAATTGCATACCATTATGTGGGTACCCATCCTAATCCAAACCATTCCAGATTGGGTCCTTCTCAGTCCCAAGCTTAAATAAGATAAGAACCTGCTTATCTCCATCTCTGCCCTTCGGCCACCTGGTCCCTTTTCTTGCGGGCATCAAGCAGATAAAAAATTACATGGGGCTGTTTGTCATGCCCTGGTGAGCTTTAGCTGCCAGTCCATGCCAGCAAACATTCAGTCACCCAGCTGCCTTCTCTCCTAGTTCCCTGCACTGACCTTTTGCCTTTTATGCCCAGCCACTATGGTCAAAGAAGAAATGCTTTGCTGGCTTTGCTGTCTTCTTTTCGGGTCCATGGCCACTATGTAACCTGGCCACTCCACCTCACTGGTGAATGCTTCTTAGACATGGTTCCTTATCTTGCCTCAGCAGCATGACACCAAGCCGCAGTACCCATAAATATTCAGCAAGTATTTGTTTGCCTAGCTGTCTTCTTTCCCAGGTCCTTGTACTGAACTTTTGCTTTCATAAGCAGCTATCAAACCAAAATGCAATGCCTTGCTGCCTTTGCTATCTCCTTTTTGGACCCAGCTTCTCTGGCACATGATTCCTATCCAGGCTCTCTGAGATTTCAGAAAGCTGTGCTATCTTCAGAAAGCTGCAGGGAGGCTGCCAAGCCAACAAATCCTGATCATGTAACTACAGGAATGCTGCAACTGCTATAACTTTGGGCACAGGTGGGAAATCCATTTTTTCCAGCATTTTGCAATTGCAAACAGTTGCTGAACAAATGGCTATAAATTGAGAACTACTTGTATGTTTATTATACACACACCAGAGAGGGAGAGGGGAGGAGGAGGGGTGAGGGGAGGGAGAGGGGGGATGGAGGGGATGGGGGGAGCAAACGCTGCCGATTAATTAGACATCAAATTTCTTGGATGCAAATATTTTCTAAGCCATTCATGCAGGAGCAGTATGATGTGTGGGTGACTGTAGTGAATGAAGGAAAGAGATGCTGCTTAAGAAACAATCAGACAAGAGAGGCAGCAGTCCAATGGCTTAATGGTCAGAGAAAGAAATTAGAAAGGGCCCACCCTAATCAATAAGATGGTTAAAAGTAATAGTGGCAAGCTTGTATCTTTAGATTTGTAAGATTCTGATAATTGTCACTTTACAATAACAGATTCAGTTCATCTAAAAATGTTTCCTGTATGGTTTACCTAGGTGGACTGTCATCAATCTCACACATTCAATTACAACTCAGAAGGTTCATGTATCCCATTAGATCTACATCCTGCTGCTTATAGATTCTGTTTATAGATTTTGCAACTCTGCTAGGGAAGTAGTTTCTTGTTATGTGAAGGAATCTTGAATCTAAAGTTGCTGCTGAAGAGAACTTTTTGATAAGTCTATCTAAGTTATATCTCATTTGATGACAACTAAAAATGCTCTGCCTCGTTACAATCAATCAATATAGCTGATCTCTATGAAGAAAAGTAAATACCTGTCAACTCCTGAGAACCACACTTATAACATTTAAAATGTTGAATGGACCCTTTTCCAAAATGTGCTGTTTCCAGATGCCAAAAGTCAACTGCATCCAATGAACGTGCACACAAATATTTAGCGATCTAAAAATACTTACAGATAAAAAAATAAATATATATGGAAAAATATATAACATTTTAAAAATTCTTCTTCTTCTTTGTTAAGATTTATAATTATTGTCAAAACTCACCAATAAGAATTGGGTGAACTCTGCGTATGTTAGACACCTTTTCCGATCTTTTCCAAAATGTAGTTGCACAAATTCAGAGTTCCAGTTAAAAGGAATACGGCGGTGAATTGTGGTCTGGCCAAACACCTGTTTAACATCCTCTGGGAAAGAAAATAAAAAAGTGGAAGAACTGAATTAGTGCAAACAGATCTGAAGCAATTCTATGACAGGATTTGTTATCTGAACAGATTCTTTTAAATAAATCTTAACTAATTTATCTGCGATCTAATGTACAGATTGTATGCTACAAAATACTGAACCACAGGTTCTCCATTTTCTCCTCTCTTTTA
The DNA here is from genome assembly GCA_009733165.1 of Naja naja. Taxonomy (NCBI): domain Eukaryota; kingdom Metazoa; phylum Chordata; class Lepidosauria; order Squamata; family Elapidae; genus Naja; species Naja naja. Next base: position 32,604,380 of record CM019155.1, read on the forward strand.
AGAGATGCCATAACATTATGCTGCAACATAAATATGATTATGTATATGTCAACTTTGTCCAGCCTTTTAGGATTTCTATTCCAAAAATATTATAACATTATCAAGTCTATGCTGCCTGGGAATTATGCAGGCTGCAAATCTTGGGAAATTTTGAGGGCATCAGATTGGTGGTGTCTGGCATGAGCTACTTTTTAGTAGTTTCACACATGTATCTTGGCAGTTTTCAACAACCCACTTCCTTATCTCAGGTTTCAATGATATACTTGCCATTCAGAAACTTCAGAAAGTTTCTCGCTTCTTTCCTGCCTTGCTTGGCAAAGATCAGTTTCAAAATAATGTACAGAGTAACTGCAATATACTGACTACATATCATCTAGCATTTCCATAATTCATTCAAATGATATGCAACTTATTTTAGATATACAGAGCTAAATTATACTAACTACTCAAGTGACAGTACAGTTATTTGTACAGCCTCAAAACAGCCCATTATATGAAACAAACTACTCACTTTTGCTTTCAGTAGTGTAGAATAGGGTAGAGCAGAGTAGAGTAGAGTAGAGTAGAGTAGAGTAGAATAGAATAGAATAGAATAGAATAGAATAGAATAGAATAGAATAGAACAGAACAAGTTTATTTGGCCAAGTGTGATTAAACACACAATGAATTTGTTTCCAGAAGATCTCAGTATACATGAAAAGTAACAGAGTAACAATCATAAAAGTAATAATACCAAATAAGAGGAGATAGTAAAGAAGATAAGGATAAATATGCTACAATCATGCAATATAGGTAAGTGTACATAGACATTAGACAGTACTATGATAATTAGGTGTTCAGTAGAGTGATGGCACAAGGGAAGAAAGTGTCTAGTTGTTTTGGCATGTAATGCTCTACTGCAGCATCCTGAGGGGAAGAATTGAAACTGTTTATGTCCAGGATGTAAGGAATCTGTAAGTATTTTCTCAGGCAGGTCTCCTTATGACCTGCGCAATATACAGCTTTTCTTTGGAAGGCTGACTGGTTGCAATTGTTCTTTCAGCTATTCCAGACCAGACAATTATAGAAGTACAAATGAGAGACTCAGTAATTCCTTTGTAAAACTGTAACAATAGCTCATTGCATTCTATTCCAAAGGTTTTCTACAAGATTGCATTTTCTAAATACTATGAGATCACAAACAAATCACTGCTTCCTTTCCTCCTTTAGTTTGAATACCTGAAAATTGTAACCTGAATTTTTAAGAAGCAATGTTGTAATTTGATCTCAGGGTTTTATATTTTATCTCATTATATTTATATCTTTTACTCATATATAACTTTGCCCTTTTTTGTTTGTATCTTACATTTCCTTCTCATCACTTGCTATGATTAATAAATTCTAATAGAAACTCAATGGAGTTTTTTTTTATTACCACCACAGGGTTTATTCACTTATACAGAACAATTTTTTCCAGCAATCTTTATTTCACAAACAGAGCAGTTAAATCAGATACAAGGAACATTCATGCTTCATGAACAAATTTATAATACTTTTTCATATTATTTATTTAATAAATAATTATTTACTAAAATAAATGTCAGATTTATTTTAATACCCCCAACTTTTTTTCATTCATACATATAAATGGAATTATGTATTTCATGCACCTTATCTACTCCTGTTTTTTTTTAAATTTTGTGTGCCTGTTTGTGTGTATGTGTGTAAATCTACTTACTGTTGAGAAAGAAAGAATACAATAATCTTAGCTATGTTTTAAAAAACATAAAACCATGGGAAGATAAAGTTAGGAGCTAGGAACCTCCAGATATTTTTGAAATTCCAACTCCCATCAGGTTCACCCCATAAAGTCAATGATCAAATGAGATAACTATAATTTGACATCAATTGAAGAGCTCATGGTTATAAGGTAAAAAGTCTTCATTGTATAATTTAAAACTTATGTAGGCATTATTTCTTTCTGATTGTAATTATATGGAGAGTAAAGCGGACAGTATCCTGTACTTATAATTTGTATATTGCTGACAAAATATCTGATGGTTATCTGCAAATTATTGGGATGTCTGTTTATTTATATGAAGAACAAAAAAATTTCTTCTCCTGGACCCCATCAGCCAAAATTATCATTATATTAAATGTTCAAAACCAGTTTTCTAAATTATTTATTTTTAAAAATGTATAAACATTCATTTATCCATCTACTGATCAGACTGCCCTCATGTATATAAAACATTTGGTAAAATGTTCTCTCCCCCCCCCCATATTTAGAGAAATTCACAGAAAAAAACAAGCACACCCTTTCATAGTAGATGGTGAAGAGAAGTTCTATGCTTCCACCATTTTTTATCTGGTGAATGGATGGAAGCCAGCTGTTTTTCCTGGGAGAGGAGATACAGCACAATGGTAATTGTCCCACTAGCAGGGGAAGGAGGAGAGTAATACTTTACTTAAGAAATCTATTTTTTTAAGAATAAATGTTCAGATTGTACCCACAGAATGCTGCCATGACAATCCTGACTACAGTATAATAAAAAGCACTATAAAATGCTGTTCTACTCAGCAGCCAAGCAGTTATATCAGAAATACTTTATTTTACATTAAGACCTTAAAAAGAAAAAAAACTTAGAACCTGATACAGGTCTATCCTGCCAATATGTCTACTACAGCACTATGAAAGGCAAGGCTCTCTTCTACTATACAACCAGCAAAAGGGAGATTTCATAAAAAATAAATTGCATAATGGGGTAAACAGAAGTAGTATTATTTGCACTAATACTAAGGATGCCTTTTCAATGCTTTTGACAAATCATTTTAACAATAGTTCAAGATCTAATAGAGAGGAAAGAAACTTAAAATTGGATCACAGTTCTAATATTCAAGGCTTGAGAAAATGGATGTAAAAGAATAGACTTCATGTATACTGCAGACTGGAAAGCAACGGAAAATCATTGTTCATTGATTTAGAGTTTTCAAGAGTTTTAGCAAAATTCTGTTGCCCTTGATAGATTTATTTGTCCAAGTGTGTAAAAGACAGTAGACTAATGAAAAAAGAGACAGAGGAATTACAAAGTTCAGGCAAAGCTGAATGCATTTTCTTTTACCAATACGCTATTATGAGACTCATGTAATATGTCTCATTCTTTATCCTTTTCTATTTCTCTCTGACAAAACATGCACTCTTCTACTTCTGGCTGCATCCAGCCATATTATTGAGAGAGCATTCATCATGTTTGTTGAGGATCTTCAACAGGGTGAAGACAGAGGTAGTGTGCATTCCCTGGCCCTCCTTGATCTCTAGAGATATTCAATACTATTAACCAAACACTATCAATCATTGCTATCAATGCCTACATGGGATATGAAAGGTTGGGTGGAGGAGAATAGGTTTTGGTTCAACCATGCAAGAACAAGTAATTTTTAAGGTCACAGGTCACTGATTTTGGAGAGTTTCCTTTTTTAAGTAATCCCCAGTCAGAGCTAATACATACTTCAGATGTCCTCTTCGATTAACAGCTTCTGTCCCAAGAGTCGGTAGCAGCTATGGGAGAGGGCGCTTGCACAGATGCATCTTATGCTCCATGGCACTTAATCCTGGATCAGGTTTGTTCATGATATTTTATGTTTCAGTTATATTCCACATGGATTATTGTAACACATTTTACATGGGGCTAACCTTAAAACAGAATTTGGAAGCTGCAGCAGTGCAAGCAGTTTTTGGCATCTTCTAATATACTCAAATAACAACACAATTTGCACTGGATCCCAGGAGGCTTCTGAATCCAGTTCAGGGTACTGATTATCACATATGAGATCCTACATAACATGGGACCAAGCTATTTGTGGATTTATCTTGTTGGACACTTAAGTAGTGTAATCTTGGTTATGTCTGACTTGTGGAAAGCACCTTCTTGAGATCTGGATGGCCTAAATCCTGTAAATTTCTTATAAGATTTTCCAGGCTGTTAGATTAGCAATACTGATGATGTGGTTCTGTTTTAACAGCTATCGTTTAACTGGGGCATCCTGAGTTTACCATTGTTAGGATGGTTTTAATCTTTAAATTCTGTCTGTAAGAAGAGTCATTCTGTAAAAAAAATGTAAACAAATTAAATAAACTTGATGTTCCTTTATATTTGTCCGTCTTATGCATCATTGTCTTTTAGTTGCATCTCTGTGTTTTCTTTCTGCCCCATTTTTTTAACACAAGATTCCGATGCCTCTTTGGTTCTGTTTCCACATTTTAAAATTATTATTAAACCTATAGTCCATCTTTGAGTATTCATGTTTTCCCCACTATATTTATCTTCTCAACAATCTCTTTACTGATTAGATGGAGACAGTGATTGCCTGAATTCTATGATCAACTGGGAACAAAATACAAATCTTCCCTATTCAGTCCAACACCTTAACCACTATAAGAATTGTCTCTAAGATGATTTCCCTGGAAAGATCAAAGTGCTATCTAGTATAGGATTCTCTATCCGGTATCCAACTAGAAGCTTTGAGAAACCCAAAAATACAGAGGTTTTTTTATTTTTATTTACAGGTTCTCAAACACCTCAGTCTCATGACCGTTAATTTGCAAACCCCCATCATGAATAAAACTAATTATTTAACTGGAGGTAGGTATGGGTAAGAAATGATATATTGGATTTTTAAAGAAGAAAAATAACAAGAAAAGGTAAGCTAAAAATTAAAGAAAAATATAAAAATACACAATTGTATTGATCCTCACAGGTGGAGCTCATAAACGGAACAGGACAAAGTCCGAACTTGACAAGAGAACCATAATTTCCAGCAGTAATCAGTATTAGAGTCTCTCTTGCCCCTGCCTCCTGAGTGAGTAGGAGGAAAATGTGCTTATCCCACAGAAAATTAAATACATAATTTACCAAGTGATATATAACTTCCACCGTACTTCCTTGAATTAGGCTCTTTTTTTGCAATACTACTATATTGGTCAAGTTCAACTTTTCTCTTGCACACAATAAGATAAACATACTTAACTTTGCTAACAAATATGCTTCTGCAGAGGATCCAAAATCTGATTATACAATCATGACAGAAATTACCAGCTGGCAGAAAGCTACCCATCTATTGCAGTGGTGCTACAATTGGCAGATGGTTTTGATAGCTATAACTAGATATGATTTAGCCATCTATCAAACCTTGTCTGCTTAAAAGCAGCAAAGATTTGGCCAACAAAAGCAAAAATATATTTTGCCACATCCATTGCATTATCTATCTAAGTCTGATCAGCTATAAAATGTTCTTACCATCCCCCAATTGCATTTATCCCCAAAATCATTATCCATTGTATAGCATCTTAACAAAAATATCTATTATTATTAGTATATTAATGCTTTATTAAACAATTAGTATTTAGCAATACACTGCATCAAATTCAAGACACTATACATACATCACAACTTCATTGTTCAGTCATGATCCAACAGTTAACATTTCACCAAGAGTTTCTGTGTGCTCATGGTTGTGTCCTCATAGTACCTAGCCTTTTATTTTTCCAAACACTGTCTTCATTAATCATTTTGCCTTTGCATTACATGTCTAAAATATTTAAACTTTAGGGCATTATTAATGGAACCTGTATTTTTCATTTAATACTGAAATGTTTGTTCTTCTTGTCTGAAATTGTGTCAACAGTTTTTGACAGCACAATTCAAGCTCATTATTATTTCTTCATCAACCCAATTTAATGTTATAGTTGTATATTAAAACTGGCTTTAGCATTACATATTTTCCAACATGACTTGTAGCCATTTATGTCTTTATTTTCAGCAATGTTTCTAAATCAATTTCATCACAATATTTTGTGCAATAAAATGCAGTTTAACTCTCCACTGCTTATACCAGCCATGATTTCACATTTTTTCCTAAAAAGCATCTTATATTATAGATTGTAATTTTTTCTATATCTTCCAGTTCTTCAATACAATTTTTAGATTCAATGGCAAAACTGCTGAAAGATATTTGAAATATGATTGCATAGATTTGTATCAAGGCATAATAACAGCCATAAGAAATTTCCAGCAAATGTAGCATCTGATCTGTACCCATTTACTGAAACACAATCATAATCACACAATGGCCAAAAATCAACAGTACTATTTCCCACTGCTTTGAAATTGTAAGCACATGAATCCCCAAATTCTCTTCTAAACCATATTATGAAAAATAGAGATCTATATGTCCTCACCCATTTTCCATCCAAAACATGTCACTCAACCTTGCCTTATTTACTAAGAGCCAAAATTCACATATCTAGAGGAGAAAACAGATCAACCGTCCTGTGCCTCCTTGAGCAATGAAAAATGTCTATCTTGAGGGTACTATACTCTCTACCATAATCTCAAGACCTGTTTCCAAACAGTCACTGTTGTCACGAAACCTTTCAGTATATAGTATATGAAATTAGGTTATTTTTGTATAAACTTTCCTTGACTCCTGGTATCTTCATGCCCCATTACTATTTTGGCCACACAACAAACATGGTTTGCCACCATCTTCTTCTGGTATGTTTTTCAGATTTCTGGTCTACTCAACAGCCCTTGGATTTTCTATTGCTCTCTCATCCAAGTACTATCTTGGGTTTAATTTTGCTTAGTTTTTCAAAGTTGGATAAGTTGTGTGACCCAATTACCTTTTAAGATTTATGTGCACTTCAAATCACATTCTATGATTTCTTGGTTTATTTAAATCATATCTATATTTCCTTCTAAAAAATAGTAGACAACTCAATTATTTTGTTCCACAATCATTGTTGACCATGAAATATGGTTGTAATATGATGAGCAAAAATTTAAAATAACATCACACTTACTTATTTTTTCTATAAAAGATAAAAGTGGGTATAGCTCCAAACTGAAGCAGTGGCTTCATGCTATTAATATGTATGATTATTTTTCTTTTGCAAGAAGAATAAATGAATATTTATATATTTACAAGGGTAAAACTGCAACCATTGGACAAATATTAAGGAGTCTGACATTTAACCAACATGATTCTAAGAGTGTTTATCTTCAATTTCTTCAGGATAACAGGTTTATTTGCAATTGAACAAATTCTAAATTAAGGACCCCTCTGATGCTACTACTGTAGTTTTATTTTTTCTTTTCCCTTCTCAGCTGAGATAGGTCAAACTCATACTAAAATTGCTGGTTAATAAACAGATCTTTTCTTCTATACTATTGTCTTATGAAAGACAGTTATATTTCAGGTCAGTTAACAAGACAGTTTGAATTTACTTTCCAAGTACCTCTCTTATCTTCTCTATAACCATTCTTGGCTCTCTTCTTTTCTTTAAAAATAGGATGAAGAAAGCAATATTTTAGCCATCTGAACAAGCCACATTCTGAATGAGCTCACTAATGGGAAGTGCTCCCAGTTATCTCTATTTCAAAATTGGAGCCATTATGCTCATTTGTGAAAATCCACATTTAGCCTTTCATAAAAAGTGGAATTTTGACCCATTGAACTGGAAGAGTTTCTGTGCTGTTCCACTGATCTCTGACAAGATAGCTTACAACAACAGAGAATACAATTTAGTGCCGGTGTGAAATTTTATTCCACAGTTTAACTCTGACTGCTCACAAGTAGTAAATTTACTTCAGATAACTCATGCTTTATGGATTCTAAAAACTGTAACAAAACTGGAAATGAAAACAAACAAAAATTAAAGACTGAATTTACCGAAAGCAGTTATTATTACTAAGAGGTCTCCCAAGGGCAATTAACCTGGACAATATGATGTTTTCCTGATTTTTTGAGAGTTAAGTGTGTATGTTAGTATATATATTTCTAAATAATGACAGGGAGAAATATGTTAACGATCAATAAAAAATGTAACAATCATCCCCATTTCAGGTTATATTAGTATCTATGAGTATAAATTAAAGCTTTCGACTGTTCCCTTACTTCAGATTTGAAAACTAAGCAAGAAAATATAATCATTTTGCCATGTCCACTCCAAGAATGACAAAGATCAATTGAGGAAATTTTCAGTTCTTTATTTGCTTACATCCAATAGACAGAACTTTGCCAGACTAAATATTTATTCTTCTCACATGAATGGATATACTTTGGCTATCCTAACTCTGTTCCTTTAACTCTCTAACCAGCTCTAGACTATGTTGCCTCTTGTCCTGTCACTCCTCCTTGAAACTAAATTAATCTGGCACTAGAACTTTGAATCCAATAGGATGGAGCAATGAAAGTAATTGTGCAATACTGGACAACAACAACAACACAACAATACATTGGAATCTATTTGCAGAACATGGCATTCAAGAAGGGACTAAAAGAAAGCAGGGTGATATTCTATCCACACCTGCATTTTTTATGGCAGGAGAAACAAGTAACTATGAATTTATTTAAAATATAGATAGTCCTTGTTTACAACGTACTCATTAGCAATGGTTTAAAGTTACAACAGCACTGAACAAATGTACTTACTGTAGGTCTATTCCCAGAGTCATATGTTCATGATTTGGGCGCTTGGTAACTAGCTTGCATTTATGATAGTTTCAGCATCCCATGGTCATGTGATTGCCATTTGCAACCTTCCCTGCTAGGTTCCCATAAGAAAAGTTGATAGGAAAGCCATTAGGGAAGGTCACATGTTGCTCTGGTAAGTGTCCCCTCTCTATACTTGCACTGTACTAACGTTCCAACTATTGCCTCCCGCAGTGTACAGTCTGCAATGGTCCTCTCAGGCGTCCTCTGCAGTATCCCTATATTCCTTAATCCATTTAACAACCTACACATATTGGGATTATAATAACTACTTGTGTTATTATCACTAAGCCATATGACATTGTGCTTTATGATTCCATCACTTAGTGATGACAATCCTGGTTCCAATTTCATCATATCCTTAGAATTACCTGTATATTTGTAATTGTGTATTTAAAATATAGCAACAATTATTTTTGCTTCCTTATTTTATGAAATGTTCTAAATTCAAAACCTACGCTCTATTTTGCTTTATTATAGATTATTATTATAAAGATAAATATAAATATAAATGTATGGCTGTGAAAGTTGGACCATAAGAAAGGCTGTGCACAAAATAATTGAGGCCTTTGAACTATGGTACTGGAGAAGACTCCTGCGAGTCCCTTGGACTGCAAGGCAACCAAACCAGTCAGTCCTAGAGGAGATCAATACTGACTGCTCTTCAGAAGGCCAGATCCTAAAGATGAAACGCAAATTCTTTGGCCACCTAATGAGAAGGAAAGACTCACTGGAGAAGAGCCTAATGCTGGGAATGATTGAGAGCAAATGAAGAAGGGGAGTATGAAGTGACTGAATGGAGTCACTGAAGTAGTAGGCATGAGCTTAAATGGATTCCGGAGGATGGTAGAGGACAGGAAGGTCTAGAGCAGTGGTCACCAACTGGTGGTCCGCGAGAAAATTTTGATGGTCTGCAGAGAAATGTCACCCCCAGAGCACCCACCCCCCCAAAGCAATTAATCCAGGCTGCGGTAAAACACAAGGCTGTGCTGCCCACATGACCTGCGGGAAGACAAGGCTTGCATCGCTTGCATTAGGAACAACACGAGGTAGGGAGGGAAGGGGGGAAAGGGCGGAGGGGGAACTTGCCTGGCCACTGGGTTGCTTATTCTGCTTCTTTCTTCTTCTGCTTTTGGCTACATGCAAGGAAAGCAGCAAAAGTCTTTCTTTCCCCCAAACTCTGCCAGAAATGAGTCTTTGGGACCCTGCAAGGCATCCTGCTCCAAGAGGCTGCACTGGCAAAGACTCATTTCTGATGGAAATGAGAGGGAAAGAAAGACTTCTGCTGCTTCTGCTGCTTTCCTTGCATGAAGCCTAACAACGGAGCTCAAAAGCAGGCTAGGAATGTGGCTGCCTTGGAGGGGGGGTGAGGGAGAGAGAAGGAAAGAAAATCACCAACCCTTGAGGTTAGATTGGATCTCTCTTCCCCACCCCACCCCCCGGAACGGAGCTCAAAAGCAGGCTAGGAATGTCGCTGCCTTGGAGGGGGTGTGGGGGATCTGTGTGTGTGTGAGAGAGAGAGAGAGAGAAAGAGGGAGGGAGGGAGAGAGAGAGAGAGAGAGAGAGAGAACATCACTAGCCCTCCAAGGTTAGATCAGATCAGATCTCTCTCCCTCTCTCTCTCTCTCTCTCTCTCTCTCCCTCCCTCTCCCTCCCACCAATGTCAGCAATCCACGTCAGTCAAAATTCACATTAATGGTCTGCGGGATTTAAAATAATGAGTTTGGTGGTGAGGAACGTTGTCCATGGGGTCACGATGGGTCAGACACGACTTCGCAACTAACAACAAAATTATAAAGTTGTTAACTAATATTAGCTTTTATGCTAATTCTGTCACTCTGATTACTAAAGTAACAAAATATACTTGCTTGTTTTCATTCCATGCCCTAATAGCATCAGAAACACAGCCAACAAGTTAAACCTTAATAGATTCAGTAAAACACTATTTCCTACATATTCTTCAATTTGTGCAATGATTGGAAAAAAAGCTACGGGTTTCATTTATCTTTGACTCAATGTATGGCAAAATGCATATTTATCAAGATCATTGCAAATTCCAAGAGTGAAAGGAATGTCATGTTAAAATAGAATATGGAGCTAAATTAAAATAGTATATAGAACTAAATATTTAACAAAATATCATATATAGAACATTTTTCCTTTTGTGAAGCAGTTCTTATTATTTAATAAGGTAAAAGACTGCTGAAGTCTATTTGTCCCATACCTGTGATTATTAAAGTCATTTCTAGCTGGCTTATTATTAGACCTCTCTGCACATATGTATGAATATTCAAATAATGTCAACATGGTTTATTCTACAAGCTTTTAAAATTAGGGCAACCCTTCAGGTTTCAAGTTACTTTATCTGTAAAACTGGGGATGTGAAACAGAGAAAGAATTTCTGTATCAGTACTACAACTCTTGGAAGAAGGACACAAATTCTAAACCATTACTTCTAATATATTTAAAGCCACAGGTTATTAAATCAGTTCTATCTGATCACATGTAGCCCTTATATCAAAAGGCAAAGGTTATTAAAAGAATAATTAGTCTTTAAAATGTTGACATTTAGACCCATGCACCTAAACTTTTCTTTATTAAACTATGTCATAAAAGATATCAAAGTATTCTGCTTTTTTAAAAAAGGCATTAAAATTCAGTAATACCCCCCAAAGAGAAAATTGTTAAATCTCTTAAACCCTGGACTTACATTATCGGTTTTTATATGCCTGTCAACACTTGGGGGAAAAGAAGCAATGATTTATTCTCTGTCTCAAATTTAAAAGCCAACTAAACTTTCTTCTACCTTCCCACTGAGATCTTTAACTCCAAGCAAAGAGCAACACATCAGTTTAAAATGGGATACAAAAGGCCATGCAGTCTCTATTAGCTGCACATCAACACACACTACCATCTCCCATTTCATATGATTTATAGAAACAAAAACTAACTTCCCTTATTTTAAAAACTGCATTAACAGCTGGGGAGTCTGGGAGGATGAGCAGAGTGAGGAGGCTGTGTAGAAAAGCAATGGCCTCTGGCTGTGCTTACTGATTTGTTCATAAACTGTGCCTTTGCTCTATCACAAAAGGTTAACAGGTAATTTTTCTAAAATTGCACTAAAATTAAAATGGAATTACTAGAGTTTGTGTGAGGAGATATGGGGACTACAAGAAACTAGTTCTTCTCAGTTAAACAGCTACCTATGTTTTGGCTTCCATATGTTAAAACCCAGAACGTGGAAATCAACATGTATAGAGATGTACATCGAAAGGCCTCCATATTTTAACAGATGTTTGGTATATGAATGGCTGGGTTCTTTTAATCAATGTCATAGCATTATATCTGGAATCACCTCTTTTCAAGAGCTTCAAGGTTTTAGGACTAAGTTGGTCCCACTAGAACAGTTTGTGGCAGAAAATCACAATTGTATAGTAAAACAAGGACTTCCTGATGTTGTCTGAGGTAACACACTTGCTATTTAATCACGTATTAAATGCTTTGATTTAATACAAATATAGTGCAAACGTTTTTTTGGCAGATGCACCTCACTTAGAGCAGAGAATTCCCTAGTAGCTAGATTGAGATTTCTTGAAAATTTTAATATCATACGTAGGTCTACTTTAGCTAGTTGGAGCTGAAATGTTTTCTTGTAAGAAGGCTGCTTCAGTTCAGTTCCCTTTTTTTTAAAGCTAATAAACTTTCTGTATTCGGACATAGAGATGTTATATATCTGAGCATTAAATGTTCATTCTTATTTTTATGATATAACTTTTATTGATAGCATTTTTGTTTCATGAAAACAGTCCAACCTTGATCAATTTGCAATCAATTTATTTTTACTCTCAGTTTCTGATAACATATTCTGGTTCAGTTAACTGTCCGATCAGTATAATTCAGTATGAAACAGTATAGTGATTTTTTTAAAAGATGCCTGCAGCAAGCTTCATCAAATTATTGTTAGGAGTTCACAGTTTTCGTGGCTTATTTCCAGTGATACAAATAAACTATAAAACCTCATTAACAATCTCTAAGGAACATAAGCTGTTGCTTTATACTTATTTATTGGTCCACTTTTTACTCTACTGCCTACATTAAAACAAGGCACCTTTGCCCTTTTGAGAAAAAAGTTTGGTCCCTAATAGACCAAACAACATGGAGCATGGTAGTTAGACCACCAGAGATTGATTGATTATGTGCCATCAAGTTAGTATTAACGCATAGTCCTATATACATAGCATTCCTTCAGCATGATCTGCATCTAACCTTATGATTCAAATCTTCTAAGAGTAGCAAAATTGTGGCTGGAATTGAGTCCATTGTTGCTGGATGGAGTCCAATTGAGTCCATCCACCTTATTATATCCTCTTGTTTTTCCTTTCACCTATTCTAGCAACTCTTCAAAAGAGCTACTCTTCACATCATGTATTATTTATTTATTTATTTATTTATTTATTTATTTATTTATTTATTTATTTGAACTTGTATGCCGCCCCATCTCCGAAGACTTGGAGCGGCTCACAACTAAAAACACAGAACAATAAATATTTAAAAAAACATTAAACCAAACAAGCCCAAATATAAAACGTGACAATATACATTAAAAACCATCCCTCCCCAGGGAGGGTCACAGCCAGTTGGTCAAATAACCAGGTCTTTAATTCACGGCGGAAGGTGCGGAGATCAGGGGCCAGACGGAGCTCCAGAGGCAGTTGATTCCAGAGGTCGGGGGGCGACAGAAAGGCTGTCGGGAATCACCAGCCAGCATTGACCGCTGATGGGACCCGAGGAGTCCTTGCCTATGAGCCCGCACAGGGTGGCGGCACTAGCTTGGAAGAAGACGCTCCCTCAAATATTGAGGACCCATGTCATGTAGGACTTTGAATGTCAAAACTAAAACCTTGAATCTCACCGGGCTGTCGGTAGCCAATGCAGGCGCAGGAGGGGGTAACATGGGAGAACCAGGTAACTCCCATCACCACCAGCGGCGCATTCTGCACCAGTTGCAATCTCGGATGGTATGCAAGGGCAGTCCTAAATAGAGAGCGTTGCAGTAGTCGAGTCTCGAGGTGACAAGGGCATGAGTAACTGTCGTGAGGGCGTCCGGTCCAGAAAAGGCGAAGTTGTCGAACAAGGCGGAGCTGGGCAAAGGCCCCCTGGCGGCCCCCACCTGCTCCTCCAGCGGGCCGTGCATCCAGGAGGACCCCCAGATTCGCGCCCTATCCACAGGGGCAACACCTCTCCCCTATGGCCAAAGATGGACAATCTTGACTGGGCGAGGCAGACACGCAGAGCCACTCAGTCTTGGCGGGTTGAGTCGAAGCATGTTCCTACTCATCCAGATCCGTACCGCATCCAAACACCAGGACATCAGGGAGAGGGCATCGCTGATCTGGTTTGGGGTGGAAAGGTACAGCTGAGTATCATCAGCGTACTGATGGAATTTCACCCCAAAACCACGGATGATCTCACCCAGCGGTTTCATGTAGATATTAAATAAGAGAGGGAAAGGACCGACCCCTGCGGGACCCCAAAGAGAGCCCTTGGGTCGACCCAACCCCTCCCACCAACACCGATTGCGCGCCCGAGAGGTAGGAGAACCACTGAAGAACAGTGCCCCCACTCCCAACCCCAAGGCGCAAAAGGATACCATGGTCGATGGTATCGAAAGCGCTGAGAGGTCCAATAGGACCAGGACAGAGGAAAAACCCCTGTCCGGGCCCTCCAGAGATCATCCATCAGCGACCAATGCCGTCTCTGTGCTGTAACGGGTCGGAAGCCGATTGGTATGGATCCAGGTAGTCCGCTTCATCCAGGAAAAGCGGAACCTGCTGAGCCACCACACTCTCAACAACCTTCGCCAAAAGCGAAGGTTGGAGACGAAGTTGTCTAACACGGTCGGGTCCAAGGCAGGCTTCTTCAGGAGGGTCTCACCACCGCCTCCTTCAAGGCGGAGGAAGACACCCTCCCTCAGTGAAGCGTTGACAACTGCCGGAGCCAACGCAGGTGACCTCCCTGGCGGCATAAGTCAGCCAGGAGGGACACAGGTCCAACAAACATGTGGTGGAACTCAGCGCCGCATAATCCTGTCCACTTCATCCTCGGAGACAGGATCAAACTCATCCCAGATAACAGTGGCCAGACTACCTGCAACTCGTTCCTCCGACCACTGCAAATCAGAGGACAACCCGTCCCGAATCGGCGATCTTATCCGTCAGATATTGACCAAACTCCTCAGCCCTACCCGCATGGGTCGGCCCTCCCTCAAAGCGAAGGAGGAGCGGGTAACCCGAAACAGGCGGCTGGGCGGTTATCTCGGCGCTATGAGAGTGGAGAGATAAGACCTTCTCGCCTCTCCCATAGCTACCAGGTAAGTCCTAATGTAGGCTCTTAGCTGGGCGATCGGATTGGGAGCGGGTAGACCTCCACCTGCTCTCTAAACCCCTGACGTCGTTTCATCTCCCGGAGCTCCTCAGTATACCAGGGAGCAAGCGGGATCCACGGCGTGTAAGGGGCATGGGGACAACCCTGTCGAGGGCTTCCGCAGCCCGTTGCCAGGCCACTGCCAGATCCTCGGCAGAGCTGTGAGCAAGGGAAGGGAAAAACCCCAGTTCTGCCTGGAACCTTTCAGGGTCCATCAGGCGCCTGGGCGGAACCACCTAAGTGGCTCCTCCTCCCAGCAGTGGGGGCAGCCTGTTGGAAGACCAGCCATAGGAGATAGTGATCAGACCATGGAGCGGGCAAGACTGTAAAGTAACTTGCCCTCTGTCACTCCGCCACCGTTCAGAGACAAAACTAGGTCAAGAGTATTCCCCCCCTCATGAGTTGGGCCTTGAATCAACTGGGTCAGGCCCATGGCCTCCATAGAAGCCATAAAATCCTGGGCCAAACCCGGCCCCCAGGAAGGCAGATTGAAGTCCCCAAGACCATAAGGTCGGGAACTCCACCCCCCCCCAAGAGGAGATCAAGAAGCCCAGGTAGGGCCGCTGCCACACAGCTGGGGGAAAGGTATGTAAGCAGCAGACCCACCTGACCACTAGGCCCCCACCTCACGAGGAGGGTCTCACTCCCGCCTATCTCTGCAACAGTGACCTCCCTTGGAAACAGGGTCTCCCGAATAACCACGGCCACCCCACCACCCCTACCCTGAGCCCGTGGTCGGTGCAAAACCCGAAAACCTGGAGGACATAGATCAACCAGAGGGACACCCCCTCCGGACCCAACCAGGTCTCGGTGATACAAGCCAGGTCAGCCTCCTCCTCAATGATCTCACGGAGGAGGGAAGACTTATTAGCCATGGACCTGGCATTAAAATACACCAACCTAAGGCCAGGGATCCCAATTCCGGTGCTCCCTAGGGAGGAGGCCACAGGGTGGGCAGGCCACGCACAAAGATGGCGGGTGCGCGCTCCCAGCACATGATATGGCCCTGTGCCTCGACGTCTCCTGCCAATTCCAACCACCCTGGGGATCGCGGTCCCCACCTCACACCCAGGCCCCAGCCCCGACCGTGCACGGGCTGCAAAAGACCCTCCACCCCCTCCCTAACCCCTTAAGGCGACCAATTAAAAATTTTAAAACCTCCCTTCGAGATAAACATAATTTGAAACCCTTGGTCATGCTATGCCCCCTCTGGGAATAAAAACCCGTCATCGAGGAGGGGCTTTGACAATACAGCAGGGCATCTCAGGGACAGGGAACACCCTGGCCCGCAGCTCAAGAGAAGAATAGATATATCCCATAGTGGTTATTGCTAGGGAGCGATCAAGTCCAGGATAGATGGTAAAAAGTTCAGTTCGCCGATGGTCAGTCAGTTCTAGAGCCAGAAAACAACGGGAAACTTTGACCCAGGTGGCATTCTCACTACCCACCGGGAAATAAGTCCCGCAAACTCTGACACAGTTCAAACTCCTCTCTCTCACAGAGGAGGACAGTCATCAGGGTAGCTCTAGACAAGGGGCCCAAACACCACTGATCTCTCACCTCAGTGGTGTTGGACAACATGGTGTGCTCCCACCACACCATGTAGCCCCCAGGCAAACTGAAATAATTGGGGGGGAGGAAAGATGGTCCAGGCATGGTAGACGGCCGCTAAGGGCCCGATGCCTCCACCAGCCAATCACCTCTACTTGCGTCCTCCAGTCCTGGGTCGGATGGTGAACCTCACAGCGAACGGTACAAGCCGTAGAACAGCCGTTGTTGACATTCCGGCCCAGCAAAAACAACCCGGGTCGGACGGCAGACTTCCAGCGCCACAGCTTCCGGCACAGACAGCATAGGCCATGTCACCACGGTCTCCAGGCGCAGACGCTGATCCCAGGCTCCAGGCTCCAGGCACAAGAAACTAGCTCCAGGCTCCAGGCTCCAGGTTCCAGGCCCGACACTGGCTCAGACCACGAACCCTGGCTCCAGACTTCGCTGGCTTCAGGCTCCACTGGCTCCAGGTACAGACACCGGCCCCGACTCAGGCCCCAGGATCCAGTTCGGCATGAGCACTGGTCCCAGGCTCAGGCTCAAGGCTCCGGCTTCAAACAGGCCGAAACTGTGGAGACTGCCAGGTCCGCAGAACCACGCCCCCAACCGTCGCGTCGGCGGCCTCCGGGAGAAAGAAAACCCCGGACCGGCATGCCTTCCCTCGCCGCCATAGCTGCCCACGCTGGAACCATGGTCCAGGGAAAACACCCCGGACTGGGTGGGAAACCTCAGGCACAGCCGCTGGAGCTCCAAATCTGGCGGCGACGGCGTGGACAAGGCCACGTGGCGCCCGAAGCTGGGGCCGCACCCTCAGCTGTCGCACTGCCCAGCACCAGCTGGTAGGCAAAAACTCCCCGACTTCGCTGCCCGACTTCCCGTCAATACCCGACCCAGGAAAGGCACCCTGGGTGGGACTGCTAGAGGCCATCTCCACAGGGCTGGCAAACCCCCCAAACAACCGGACTCAAGCGAACTCCGTAGCTTTCTGCAACGCTCACCTCCTCCGACACGCCATAGCCCTACACATGCGCAGACTTCCAAATATGATAATCTGATAATCTAGGATAGAATCAAGATCACGTGAAATATTAATACCATTTTATAGTGCTTTAGTAAGACACATTTGGAATATTGTGGCCGCAATATAAAAAAGATGTTGAAACTCTAGAAAGAGTGCAGAGAAAAGCAACAAAGATGATTAGGGGACTGGAGGCTAAAACATATGAGGAACAGTTGCAGGAATTGCATATGTCTAATTTAATAAAAAGCAGGATTGGGATAACATGATAGATCAGTGTTCTAATATCTAATGAAGTTCCACAAAGAAAAAGGGGCCACTCTATTATCCAAAGCACCTGAAGGAAGACAAAAAGCAATAGATGGAAACTAATAAAGAAGAGAGGCAACCTAGCACTAAGGAGATATTTCCTGACAGAACAAGTGGAACAATATGGCTCCAGAAGCTGTGCGTGCTCCAACACTGGATATTTTAAACAAGAGATTGGACAACCATTTGTCTGAAATGGTATAGGGTTTCCTGCTGTAGCAGGGGGTTAGACTAGAAGACCTCCAAGGTCTCTTCCAACTCTGTTATTCTAGGATCCATTTGATAGTTTTCTTAGCTAACTATAGCATTCTCAGGTGTCTTCTCCTACACTAAAGTTCAAAAGCATAATATTTTTTATCCTGGTTTTCAAGGCCCCAACTTCTATAGAAGCAAGAGTGTCATAGGGAAAACTACAGCCCCTGTGAGTCTGATCTTTCTAATTATAAAGCTATCATTCCACTTGAACAGGGGTGGGATTCAAATTTCTTAACAACTGATTCTGTGGGTGTGGCCTAATTTGTGGTTGTGGCTTGGTGGTAACGTGACTGGCTGGGTGTGGCTTGTATGTAAATATTGTAAATATTTATGTAAATATTGATTTTTTCTACTTAAAAAAGAGCAACTTTTATCCAAAATCAGGCAAAGCAGGCAGGCAAATTGAGTTGCTCACAGAATCACAGTCTCTCACAGATCTATCTTTCTGCAATCTTCTGCCTGAGTCTGTCACATAAAATTTGCTAGCAAGCAAACTCACAAAATTAAGTCACAACACACCAAGTATGTAAATATTGAATTTTTTATTTAAAAAAGCGCAACTTTTACCCAAAATCAGGCAAAACAGGCAGGCAGATTGAGTTGCTTGCAGAATCACAGTCACTTACAGATGTATCTTTCTGCAATCTGCTGCCTGAGTCTGCACTGAAAAATAGAAGCTTCAGTCCTAAAAAAGGTTCAGCTCTGCTTGCAGGCACTTCTCCCACCCCACTAGGAGGGGCAGGGCAGCCAGTGGTGTGATTTTCCAGTTCTCTGAACTGTGCAGAATCGTAACAACCGGTTCTACAGAACCAGTCCAAACTGGTAGAATTCCACTCCTGCACTTGAATATTTTTCCAAGGCTCTTATTGCTACTTTATACAGTGCTAATATGCAGTATATTTCTTGACTGCTGTTTCCTTACTGTTGATACTAAATAATAAAAAGTAAAGTTATCCATATTATATTTAAAAATATTTATTATAAGGTTACTTGCTGTACCTATTCGTCATCATTTTAATCTTTTTTACATTCAATCTTAGCTGCATCTTCATTTCAAATCACTTGCATTTTCAGCTATTTTCCTATAGCTGAAAGAATGGAAGCAGATGTGGTATTCAGCAGGTTCTGACCAGTTATGGAGAACTGGTAGCGGAAATTTTGAGTAGTTCGGAGAACCAGCAAATGCCACCTCTGACTAGAGATTTTACAGTATCCTTCCCCTGCCACGCCCACAGAACTGGTAGTAAAAAAATTGCATCCCACTGCTGAATGGAAGAATGCAATAGCTCTTGTCTAGATTATACAGACAGTCCTATATTGACTAGAAGACATGTGCACACATGCAAACTTTCTTTTTGTTTATTACAAAGAAATGAAGTAGTTCTGTTGTAACAGCAAAAATGTAGCCAGAAAGGGGGGGGGAGGGAGAGAGGGAGTGTGTGTGTGAGAGATAGAGACAGGAATGGTATTGTCTTTTGGGGCTCATAAATTTAGACAGAAAAAATTCTACATGACAATAGGTATGAACCATGACATGTGTATTGGACAGGTCATTCTTAGAAGTTAATTTAGACATCTGTAGAATTAAATTGCCACTTGCCTAGTTTTATGCTTCTATCCCATCTGAAACCAATATATACATTACAAGCTAGAAAGTTTAATTTCATTATTTTTTTCAATTATATGGACAGAAAATATGAACTTATGCTGAATTTTCTAATATACATTCTTAAAATTACATACTACACTTATCTAAAAATCTAGAACATGTAGGAGCAAAACAGCAAAAGATAATATAATAATTATCATAATAATTACTTAAATAATATTGTTTTTAAAAAGATCAGAAGAAAACGTTTAAAAAGATGCACACGTATAACAACCTGAAAAGTTGAAGTTTGAAAATATCAGCTATTTGAAACAATGTTGAGTTACTGAAATAATTTAGGTTCTCTAAAACTAATGCTGTATTTTATTTTATGTACTTATTTGTCAAATTAATAGGACTGATGCACAAGGTGACTCTTGAAATCATGCAATAAAACTATCAATTAAAACATTATAAAACCACTTGAAACAGATAAAGATAAGCAAAACAAGATCATGACAGGGTTAAAATAAAAATATTATATATGATGCAGCCAACGGTTCTCTGCTACCAGGGAACCCCAAGCATGATGGGAAAAAAAAGCATAAGTGAAGGCTTTTGAAAGGCTTTAAGGGTTGGGGCTAATTTCACTTTAGAGGGGATTATGTTCCAAAGGGCAGTACATATAATTAAAATACTTTTTGATGTTACAATTTGGTCCAGCTACATTAGCAGCATTAAAAACTCTTTAATTATTATCAACATAGAAATTATTTTGGATTATTCTAAATCTCTGTTTTTAAAAGTACTCTAAGGATATTTCTAAGGTGAATTTCAATTATTTGCATGAATTTTGGAGTACCCTGTACTGACAAACCAATTGATCTTAAAGAAGATTATTAAATTTCTCATGCTTCTAAAATAAGATTAGTTCTACACCAGATTTTCTGGATGTTTATTGAGGATTTAGAAGAGAGTACTACAAATGGATTCTTTGTTTATTTCTTTATGCTAGAAGTACAATATGATGCAGAGGACACACATATTATATCGGCTTACTCTATCATGATCCAATTTTAGTTTAACTAGGTTTATTAATATAATTTTAGAGAAGTAGTAACATGTATGTGAATGTGGTTTTGAAACTAGATTTTATGAAGAATTTTGGATTTATATTAAGTATGGGGCATAGAAAAATACTACCCTTACAATGGAAAGACTACACCACTGATGTTTTGCAGTCTTAAATTTATGACAAGTATGGCTTGAATTAAGTGGAAAGACTGGTCAATATATAGGTAATCCTAAATTTACGACCACAATTGAGCCCAAAATTCATGTACTCATTATATGTAATGGCATTTCAGAATTCAACTAATATTCTAAAAAAATTCTTTCCATTTAAATTAATGGGTCCCATAATGCTTACGTTTGGCAGAACCATATCCATATAATTTTTATATGAAGAATTAGGATGCTGTATAGCAGCAGCTCTCAACCTTTTGGTCTCCAGACCAGTTCCATGAAGAAAGGTTTTTCTGTGGATCTGAGGTTATGTAGTTTTTGCATGCTGCTTGCATACCATGGATGGGCCTTCACTTGTTTGCACGTACTGGTTGCTGGCATGCCATGGCCCAGGGTTGTGCACCCCTGCCCTGCTGTACAATATTCTAACTTTCTGGTAAAAAGTCTTACAATGAAACTGGAAAAGTTTCAGAACTGAGTTTAAAAATTACTTTGATTCCAGTGAGATAGAACAGTTGGGATTTGGCTTTATATTTAATAATATATGTATGTTTATTATATCTATATCATCCATCATCTATCTACCTACCTACCTACCTACCTATCAATCTATTATAAATCTGGAGATTTTTAGACTCATCCAAAATTTCATAGAGAACCAATGTAATATATTGGTTAAGACAATGGATTAGGAGATCCTGTTCTAGTTCACTTTCAGCTACCGAAACATGCCAGATAGCTTTGAGGTAGTCACTCTCTTTCACTTATCTCACAGGGTTTTTCATATAATAAAAAGGAGAAAGAATACAAGGCATATTGTCCCAAGCTAAAAGAATCAAGGCTGTATATGATTCAAATAAACAATGCATTTTAAACACACTGGAGTTCCTGGTGCTTTCTGGGTTTGGGTTAGGATTATAGACATTTCATTACCCATCTAGATAACATAACTCTAAACAACCAAGCTCAAAGAATATCAAGAACTTCACAATTCAACCCTGAACTAAAGATATTCTCTTCTATTGAAACTTAACCTTAGGGTTTCAGATTCTTAAATAAATACAAATTAAGCAACGAGATTCCAGTTAAGGAATAAAAGCTAAAAAATTCTTCAATGCATACTTATTAAAACTCCACATGAAGGAAGAGATAAAAAGAGGGAAACAAGTAAAAATAAAGTCTTACCAAAAGTAACTTCTCCTTTGCCCGTTTTGTCAAAAAGCTGAAATGCCACCATAAACAATGCATCTGGAGCACAGAGGACAGATTCAAATGCTACAAATTCTTGAAAGGATATCAACCTACAGAAGAAAATGTTATTAAAAATATAGTCCCTTATTTGTAGAATATTGAAATAGAACATACATTAGACCTGTCTTTCCCATCCTGGCCATCACACATATAGAAACTGCAGCTCCCAAAATTAATCTTTCCTGTTTCAGAAGATGTATAGCGTCTTTAGAAATAACAGCATCAAGTTATAAGTTTTCAACATATTCCTTTCTGTTCACATTTTTTCCACAACCAAGATCAATCTTTGTCTTGTAAGTCAAAAGGGGATACAGATTCATACAAATGTTTTTGTGTTTGTTTATAAGTATTGATACATATCTGGACATTTAATGCAAAACTTTGATCTGTGTGCTGACCAGATGCTATTTGCTTATGAGCATTTCTAAATCTACAATTCTCTTTACTCCATCATATAAAGAGCCGTCTCTCTGGAAAATAGAACGCGTGGACACCCAACTGTATAGCAGCTAAGTGGTTAACTGAAATATTATACAATCACAACTTGTGATTTTACCGGTTGGCTTCTCCAATGATTCTGCTTTTTGGAAGCCTGATGTGAAATATGCAATTGGTGATTGACAGTCACAATACTTACCAGAAGTGAAGCATCCAAACTTTAAACAAGTGATCACAAGGACCTACCATAAAGTTACTTTTTCAATGCCTTTATAATTTTAAATGGATGTTAAATGGGGCTATTGTCAAGCAAGGACTACCTATATGTCTATGTTGAAGCAACAAACACCCAGCTGCTCTGCATCCAGACGCTGATCCACCACTGCGGTCATGTGGCCACATCTGTTACCCTGATTGGTCACTGAATTGACCCTTGGTGGGTTGGGAGAGGTTTCTTCACTCTTGCCTGAACACACAACAGCCTCGTGGCAGGAGCTATACCCCTGCCTCTACGATTATGGGATGAGATAACCATCTTTTTATCATAAAGACAGACATGCAAAGCCTCAGATGCAGATTCTTCCCAACTAACAAATAACACAAGCGAAATTCTCCACCTCTCAGGACTATACTACAGATCGCTAGAGATCACAACCACACGACAATACATAACACTGGGGTCGCGACCTCCTCCATAAAGACTACGGGAGAGGACTCATCAGAAGCCACCCAATTTAAGCCTCCGACTCCAAAGAGAGGCCAGTTTTGCCCATTGCACAACTGTCGACACTCCCTGAACAGGTGCCAAGGGTTTGCAGCAAAATCCTTGACCCAAAGGAGAGATTTAAAAAGGGAGTACCAATTCCGCTACAAGTGTTGCGAATCCAAACACCCGGCCAAATACTGCACAGCCAAGGTGCAATATTTATCCAATGCAATCTCGGTTTGTGCTGGGGACTTGAAGAAAGATTTCTTCACCTTCAAAACCCTAGCCTTAAAGACTGACTTCACGAGATGAGGAGTGCTGCCAACGGTTAACAGCCTGTTTGATCCTCTAGGGTTTGCCGCCCCTGTGACCATTCAAGGTAGAATCCTATTGCGCGCGCTCTCCCAAAACACCAAAGATTGGGACGAACCGCTCCCACCAGAGCAGAAGCAAAAATGGGAGACATGGTGCAACTCTCTATGTTGTCTCCAAGACGTTCACCTACAGCGCATGTATGTTCCTATCTCGCCCACCATGGCACAAAGAAAGGAACTGCATGTTTTTTCAGATGTGTCGACAAAGGCAGTAGCAGCCATGGCATACCTCAAAGTCTACGGTGGGGAGAGCAACATGTATGTTGGATTCGTCATGGGAAAGGCTATACTAGCACCGCAACAAGGTCATACTATACCACGGCTGGAACTTTGCAGAGCTGCGCTGGCCGCGGAACTAGCAGACACGATAGCGAAGTTGATAGATCTTCCCTTAGAACCCACCACCTTCTATACAGACAGCAGAGTGGTACTGGGTTATATCTACAATGAGAGTCGATGCTTCTACATCTATGTGAGCAACAGAGTTGAGCGGATCAGAAGATCCTCTAAACCCATGCAGTGGCACTATGTTCCAACGGATCAGAAGCCTGCAGACCATGTGACAAG
Source organism: Naja naja (assembly GCA_009733165.1). Classification (NCBI taxonomy): domain Eukaryota; kingdom Metazoa; phylum Chordata; class Lepidosauria; order Squamata; family Elapidae; genus Naja; species Naja naja. The sequence goes on from CM019155.1 coordinate 32,628,637, forward strand.
ATCTATTCCTGCATCCTAGTTATCAACTTCTACCTGGCTCAAAGGACCCGAGTTCTTGTGGCATACAGATGCCTTGAAGCCAGGGAAACCCAATTTGTATGAACTCCTAGATCCAGATAATGATGGTGACATTCGACCGCTAGTCAAGAAGGTAGTACCGGTTGTCCCTCCGGTCATCTGCCTGGCAATGATGGTCGAACACGAGAAGGAAGGTCCCTTAAAATCTGCTCACTTTTAATGCTTCTCCCGACGGAAACCTCTCGTACTGGGGATGACTGTGATCGTCCGCACAGTCATCCGTCTCCTCGGTCATCGGAAAGGTTTCAAGTCATACTTCCCAGACCACTATACACATGCTGAGAGACGAATATTGAGAAGTGTACAACAAGACGCACATCCATTAGAATACAGATGCCTGAGTGCAGGGAAGCCCATACTACGATCCAGTCCACTTCTGAGACTGAACCCATATGTCAACAACCAAGAGGTACTTCAAGTAGGAGGGCACCTTCTCAAAGCTAAAATGGCCTCACACACCAAGCACCCAATTATCCTTCCTGCTCGCCAACATGTAACAAGGCTGTTAGTACAACACTACCATGAAGCAATCCATCATCAAGGCCGCCACTTCACAGAAGGTGCCATCAGAAAGAATGGAATCTGGATCGTAGGCACCAAAAGATGTATTACAACTGTTCTGCAGTCATGCTTACATTGTCGCAAACCACAGGGTCAGACTCTACACCAGATGATGGCTGACCTACCACCTGAGCGCCTGAGTTCCAAACCGCCATTCACCAATGTAGGCCTAGATGTATTTGGCCCTTGGTCGATGTCTGCCCAACAGACCAGGGATGGTCAAGATGGTAAACAATGGGCAGTACTTTTCACATGCCTCAGCATTCAAGCTGTCCATATCGAAGTCATCGAATCTATGGACACCTCTTGCTTTATCAACGCCCTGAGAAGGTTTCAAGCCTACAGAGGCCCAGTCAAGGTATTCAGATCTGACTGCGGAATGAACTTTGTAGGCACTTGTAAAGAACTACAGATAGAGGAAGGCATTCGCCCTAACTCACCTCTTGATGGCTACCTTAAATCCAACAATTGCAGATGGATATTTAAACCTCCCCATGCATCTCATATGGGAGGAGCGTGGGAACGCATGATCGGAATAGCTCACAGGATCCTGGATTCCATGTTGATGAAGGCATCTAAGCTGACACATGAGACCCTATCCACCCTGATGGCAGAAGTAGCAGCCACCATTAACGGTCGACCTTTAGTTCCGGTTTCCTCACAACCTGAGAATCCGACTATACTCACTCCAGCTGCCTTGCTAACTCAGAAGACGGGTGATTGGCCCACACCGTTAGGGAACTTTGATTCCAGGGACTTGTACAAGCAACAATGGAGACAAGTTCAACAGCTTGCCAACACCTTTTGGAACTGCTATTTACTGTTTCTTTTAGTATATAGCTAACCGTTTATCTTACTCATATAGTCATCTGCTATTTAATTAGTATTACTGTTTATTACCTATCTTAGTTATATACTTAATTGCTAGTTACTTTAGTTAGTGGAATTTACAATTCCAGGCGGGGAGTGTGCTGTCCAGCCAGTTTAGAGTTAATGGGATTTGGGATAGTTACTTAGGAATTGGGAGCTGTCCCCTTAAGGGAATGTATCATGGTAAATGTAGTTAAGGTATCCTGGGAAATGTAGTTCATGTCATGTGGCCACATCTGTAACCCTGATTGGTCACTGAATTGACCCTTGGTGGGTTAGGAGAGGTTTCTTCACTCTTGCCTGAACATACAGCCTCGTGGCAGGAGCTATACCCCTGCCTCTATGACTATGGGATGAGATAACCATCTTTTTACCATAAAGACAGACATGCAAAGGATTGGACATTAAGAAGAACCTCATCATAAATGTGAGTTGATAAGGATGCCTGATGAACCAATAAAAAAGACTTTGTATGGATGCTTTGTGGAGTTTATCTATCTGCATTTGTACAGGACAGAATATATCTATCTGCTTTGTGTAAGACAGAATACAGCAGCTTCCAAGATCAGTCTCAATGGAAGTACAGGTAGACCTTGACTTTCATTTAGAAAGTTACAATGGCACTGAAAAAGGTTTTTCACACTGACAGTAGAAGCATCCCCATTTCATGTGAACGAAATTCAAATACTTGGCAACTGGCTTATATTTATGATTGGTGCAGTGTCTCTGGGTCATGTAATCAGCTTTTGTGACCTTTTGACAAGCAAAGTCAACGGGGAAGGCAGATTCACTTTACAACTATGTTACTAAGTTTAAAAAAACTGCAGTGATTCTCTTAACAACTGTAGCAAGAAAGGTTATGAAATGGCTGAAAACTCACTTGGCCTTGCATAGAAACAGAAATTTGGGGCTCAACTGTGGTAGTAAGTCAAGGACTACCTGTAATCACCCAACATTAGGTAAAGAAAAAAGGGTTTCCTGTCCCGTCATGTACAACTTTAGAGTGTGGTTCTGATCTCTGTTTCTTGACTGAGAGAGCCAGAGTTGTCCAAAGACATTTTCCATGATCATGGTCGGCATGGGTGTACACCAAAGGCACACGGAATGCTGTTACTTCCACAAAAGTGGTACCTATTAATCTGCTCACATTTACATACTTTAGAACTTCTAGGTGGGCAGGAATCACTGCACCCCATTGCATGGCGTTTGGGTTTTCAACCCAGGTTGTCAAGCTTTCCAACTAACAAGCTCAGCATCTTCAACTGCTGAGCATCACACCCTCATCCCGTTGTACAGCACTTGGGTCTCAAACTCGGGTGATCAGCTTTCCAACTAACAAGCTCAGTGTCTTTAACTGTTGAGCCATCATATCCTCTTTCATCCAACATTTACATCAAATTAATAAAAACTGGTTAGAATTGACTAATAAAAGTATACTCCCCCATGGCAACAGTATTTTATCATGTTTCCATTAAAGCTTTCAAATAAAAACATTAAAAAATTTATTTGTCATACTTGTATATCCTACAAAGTTTTGCAATAATTACAAGCAACATAGAAAGTTAAATAAAATGTCATAGTAGGAACTAAGATATAGTCTTTGTAACATCATAAACATCATAAAAGTGGCTCAGCGGCTAAGACGCTGAGCTTGATCAGAAAGGCCGGCAGTTCAAATCCCTAGCACCGGGTAATGGAGTGAGCTCCCATTACTTGTCCCAGCTTCTGCCAACCTAGCAGTTCGAAAGTATGTAAAAATTCAAGTAGAAAAATAGGGACCACTTTGGTGGGAATGTAACAGCGTTCCGTGTGCCTTCAGCATTTAGTCATGCCAGCCACATGACTGAGATGTTTTTGGACACCGCTGGCTCTTTGGCTTTGTAACGGAGATGAGTACCGCCCCCTAGAGCCAGAAATTACTAACACGTATATGCAAGGGGAGCCCTTATCTTTACCTTTTAAACATCATAAAAACAATCAAAGTGAGCATCTTATCATTTAACATAGTCCTTCAAAGTAACTCATTATTCAAGAATTTCCAGAAGACCAGGATGGACTATTTATCTCATTAAACATATAATCTGCCTTTCTTCAGAAGTTGTAGGCAATTTACATTCCTTCAGTTAAACCCCAAAAGATCCCTGCAAGGTTAGGCTGACAGTTACCCAATGAGTTTCTGTGGCTGAAAATGGACTTGAAGTGTAATTTTTCCAGTCCTAGTCCAACCCCTTAATCCAGTAGTTCTCAAACTTTGCAGTACTATAATCCCTAAAGTGATAAGGGATCATTTCTGTGATTCCATCTCATAAATAAAAATCATGATTTCATGAGTAGTCAGAAAAGACCATGCCATGTTCAATCATTTTAATCTTTATGTTTCGGGTTTCTTAAATTTGTCACATAAATGAGCCTCAGTGGCGCAATGGTTAGAGTGCAGTACTGTAGGCTACTTCTGCTGATTGTCGGCTGCCTGCAATTTGACAGTGTAAATCCCACCAGGCTCAAGGTTGACTCAGACTTCCATCCTTCCAAGGTTGGTAAAATGAGGACCCAAAATTGTTGGGGGCAATATGCTGACTCTGTAAATCAGTTAAAGAAGGCTGTAAAGCACTATGAAGCCATATGTAAGTATAAGTGCTATTGCTATAATGATTGTAGCTTGTAGAGGCCAGAAGTTTTTATAGTGCTGCTAAACTTCTTGCACAGTTTCTTTTTTAAATTTAGACCTCCAAATTGCTTGCAATCACCTCAAGGAATCCTGAGCTATCATTTTATAACTTTCTTAATCTTATAACACTTTCCTTATCATGTTAATGCAGAGTTATTGTGATTTATAATATGGCTTCTTGTGAACTAGAACTTACTTCATTAACTTACAGAAGAGTTCTGTTGAAATAGAGTTTAATTCATAAATACCACATCCCAACAAAACATGTTTTCAAAGAACACTACACAATCCTTTATTGCTTGCTACACATTCATTTTACATAAATTGCTGTGGTAGAGATCAAAATTTATTAATTTATATGATACTATCTTTAAAATAAAATGATTAGCAATTTTAACAGAAAAACACAGAAAGTCTATATCAGCAAAATTCAATCCAGACCACTACAAGAGAAACATGAATATCTGTGTGCCAGCTGAATTCAAATTAACCCAATTTTTACATGTTAATTAAACCAGCTATTTTCTTCTTATTGTATTTTTGCTCCTTAAATAGACTGGCCTGCAAGTGATTCCCAACAGATCTACTCCAGCACCAGTGACGTACTCATTTACTTCTATTATGACCACACAATACAGTAACTGAGTAGTAATTTTTCACAGTCAATTACACATGTGGTTCCTAATGGTTAAAGATGCTGAAATAATGCATGTTACACAGCCATATGCTCTGAGCTCTATACTGCATAAGGGCAGTTGCCTAGGTAACAAGCTTTCTCTGTGGCTTAGCACAACCTTCATTGAATATCATTAGGTTTCATTAAACAGCACATATTAACATGAACCTCAATATACTACTTAAGAATAATTTTGTCGACATAAGCTACAGCTTACCTAACTTAAAAGCCTGACTGAGAAAATCCTAATGACCTGTATTTTAATGATGCAAAGCTAAAAAAGAAATTGGCAAATTATAAACCAAGCATAACATTTCCTGTAAGTCAGATGCTTTATTAGTAATATTTTTCTTAGGAAAAGGGGGGAAAACTTTTGGTCAAAAGACTCTAAAATTGCAAAGACAAATTAAATAGAAAGAAAAGCTAACTACAACAACCATTTGACACCCAGCTGGGTGAGGATACTATTTTTTTGGAAGAGATACAAACTGACTAATATAGATGAATTAGTTACTGTTATCCATTCCAAAGGTTTGTTGCCCACATCAATACACTAATTTTCAGTATATAACTATCCCTACCTTTGTCACTATCATTATTGAGGAAATTCTGTTTTGTTTTACAGTATCCTATAGTTACATTTTTTTCCCAGAAAAGTGGGTTTTACAAATCTGGAAAATAGTATTTCCCCAGTTTTAGAACAGAAATTTCAAATATGGATTTTCATCATGAGACATCTGGATCCCAGGAGAGATGGGAGGACCACTGACAAGAGTTAACCCTACAGCTTTTCATGCCAAAAGTAAAAAGAGAAGATGCTACTACAAACTATGGCATAAAGTGTAAACAGATTGTGGCTAGCTGGGTAACAGTGGAAAGGAGAAAGTATGAAAAGATTGTCCAACTGCCTATCTATAAAGATATTCCTATGATTGCACTGTTTTGAGAGCACTAACTCTCATAGGCAAAACCCTAATCAGTTTTACCAACAGAGAACATCTTTCAGGACTACTATGCTTGGATCTGGAAATATTGCATTCTCCTAAGAATAGGGACAGACAATCACAGAAATATGGAGCTGGAGAAAACCTAATTTGGTGAAGAAAGTAAGTTTCTTATACATCAATCTTTCAACTATCTAAATTATCATTTAAGTACTATTGGTAGTACTATTCCTAATAATACTAGTAATGATCTACTCCTAGGTAACCTTGAGAATTTACATAATGTGATGACTCACAGAACATACAGAACACAAGAACCATTTCTAGACATTAGATTTTCAAATCTACTGAAATTTTTGTCAATTCATGAAAACTCTCATTTAGACTTCTTCAGGAAAAATCCAGACAATTAAACATTTTCAATCTGATTTACGTCAGTCTTCCCCATTCTGATACCTTGTGAATGAGTTGATACTCTAAATGTCAACTCATTATAGTATGGAATGACCAGTTTATAACAATACAACAACAATGAACAGTATGGTTATTTTAATCTCAGTGCATTTGGAAAGAAATTAGTTAGGAAAGACTAATATAAATGTATACACAAGATATGAAGTGGCTACATTACAGCAAGCATGGTGAATTTATAAATCATTACTTCTAACTTCAGCACCTGAAAAAAAAAAAGCTATCAGATGCACAAGTACACAGAAATTTGAAATAGCAGGATAGCATATCATACCATACTATGAGATATAATGGAATTTCTCAGTGCCAGTTTGTTATGTGTAAAATTGAAAACACCGGGGTGAAATCTCAAGCAGGTAAGTACATTTGTGGCAAATTATTCAAAGCCTGTCACTCTTATATCTGTCTCATCCTCAATCACATTTAAAAGTGAAAGTACATGTACATCTTCTACATGTCAACCCATCAGTAAGTCCCACTGACTACAGTGGGCTTCTATATAACTAAGTATTTCAATGCTGTCTTAATTGCTCAACTGCTGATAACATATATAATGTACAACAGCAGCATTGATGTTTGAAAATTATTCTGTTACTTTCCTATATATATGTAAACACATACCCATTATTCTGCATGTCTTGCAATTCTGCTAATTATTCTTATCATTACATTAAAAAAATCAAAAGCTAGAATGATTCAAGCTACAATCATTGTGTAATCTTAATAGCATAATGGGACACAGGCTAAGCTATGCTTATTATTTAATATTTCAATACTATATAAACAACTGTTCTGAAAAATGGTGAATTAGTGATAAATCAGTAATAATGGGAAAAGCTGGCATTTCAAAACATTATTTTCAATTGTGTACTTCCTAAAAATAAAAGCCACATAGCATTTTGAGTTACTTGCTGGAATCTCAGCAATGATTGGCAGAAATTGTATATTTTATTGGGCAGAATTTAATTATAGTAAATAAAATTCTTAGAAGAAAACAGTTCGATTTCTAAGAATACAATTGTAAGAAAACATTTCTTTACAGCTTATCAATGGGAGGTAAAAACAACTTTTCAAAGTCTCCTAACTCCCACCCTGGAAACAAACTTACCAAACCTTCAGTTAGCACAGAAACATTCAAGCAAATATATTCTTGCCCTTTACAAAGCTGAATTACCCATGAAATATTAGAAAATTAGATGATTCTGTATGCATGAAATTGTGTTAACACTTTTCTATACTTTTGTCATATTTTTCCTGTCATTTACTAATTAGGAATATAAAAGGCTGAACAGTTATTTTCATTTTTCCTTAAGAGGCATATTTGACAATTTATTAAGTACAATATTGGCAAAGTTTAAATTCTGATTGTGGCACTTTCAGTTAAACTATCTTGTTAGTCAAGTCTTTATTAAGGTCACAAACCAAAATTACTGCACTGTAAATGCTATACAGCATACTGCATTTCTTTATTCTATAATGTATTTGCCACAGTGATTTATGTACAAAGTTATAACAGTTGGTAGCCTCTACCCTTGACAGATGTCAAAAAAGCTAAGCAGGGTGAGACTTAATTTGTATGGAAGACCAGCAGAACACCAAGGCAGTAGGTTAGACAGAAAGCTAACAACATCACTTCGGCAAATCGTTTCTATCTAGTTTCCTCAAAAACAATTTGGCTACATTTATGCAGGCATTAGAAATTAAACGCAACCTGAGGATTGTTTAGATCTGCAAATCATTTTAAGGTATGTTCTCTTTTTTGTGCATATTATTCAGTGAAAAATCAATGTTTCTTAAAGGCTGATGATGGCACATCATTATTTTTTTCATATATTGTACCTGTAAATGAAAAGCAAAATGTCTTTTATTTATTCGCTCAACATTCAAATACTAGTATCAAATAAGCAATTTAGATAAATAATGACATACATACCCATCTTTGGTCTGATCTACTACACCTCCCAACAGTTGGACTGTATGGGGATTGGGCACCCCATCTCCTATTATCTTCAGGAATCGTGTGACAAAATCATTGGGAGACATGTAAAATTCACCATTTTTTTCAACACTTGCATACTGTTAAAATAAAAGGAGAAATTTTTATTCTTAAATTATTAAGTAAGAATATATCTTACCTGATTATATGAGATGTAATAATTACAGGCAGATCACCGTATATGAAACCAAAAAAGAAATCAGACAGATCATCCAGATATATACATATAAAAACACATTTTTTCTTATTTAGTGCTAATTATAATTAGTAATGACAACCAAATTGACAATGTATGGTGGACACATGCTTTTCAAATTGGAATAAAATCTGTAATTTGAAAAATCTTTGATTTGAAATAAAATCAGAATAACAAAACATTTTCTTTTATTACTACAAATATCTATCATATTCTTCTTAGAACTAAGAAAGCTTTTCTTTCCAGAAAAGAAGCTGGAAAAAAATAATTGGTTAATGAATTGTTTCTGATCATTCAAACCACTCTGCTTTCCTCCAAATAGATAAGTATCATCAGCCAGAAATCTCAACCATTCAATGCTGGATAGGATTTAAAAGAAAAGTTGGATAAAGCCTGGGCCAAATCTTGCTTTAGAAGGCTGTCTGAAGTGAATGTATTTTCTGAATCTTTCATGCTGAAAAATCTTTTACTTAATACCTCCAACATATGCCAGCAGAACAATTTATGAAATAGTGAAATATTTTAACTCTCTCTCATACACACTTAAGAAAACATGTTTGTGCCCATTCAAATGCATGTGTACTTAACAGCCATATGTAAAACATTTAGTGCTGCATGACTGTGACAACATTTTTCAGATTCTCCCTTCTTTTTACTCCAAATGTCCACCTCTTGGGAGTATAAATAGAAAAGAAAGAGAAGTGAAGGCTGAATTTTGAAGACTAAAATTACTCCTGAAAGGAAGAAAGCAAAGTGAACAACAGTAATAAAAATGCCCTCAATATGTTATTCTGGCCTAAACCCAAGAAATCATATATATTATACAGGAAGGGTGGAAGGGAGCACACAATATATTTGGCATTCATTCTCCTACTCGATTTACAGATTGTGATTTCAAAAAAGGAAAAATCCAAAGAGAAGGAAATAAAAACCCATATATACTTCTATGTTTTTAAGACAGCATGATTGTAGGTATAGATATGCTTTTACGCTTTGTGTTAAGGTCATCACTGAAATAAGACAAAAGGGCCAATGGATCAAAGATTAAGGGTTCCTAAAATATACTGCACTGTCAAATAAACATTTCAGTACTACATGATATACCAATAGTTCCTTCTCAAAGTGTTGAATATCTACTATAATTTATCAAATGGTTGACTAGTTAATAAACTACCGTTTCCTTACTCCCTAACATTGTTAACTGAAAACTTATTTATGACTTTGTAACAACCTAGTTCTTCTGCCAACCTAGCAGTTCTTCTGCCAACCTAGCAGCTTTTCTGCCAACCTAGCAGTTCGAAAGCATGTAAAAATGCAAATAGAAAAATAGGGACCACTTTAGTGAGAAGGTAACAGCATTCTGTGGGCCTTCAGCGTTTAGTCATGCCAGCCACATGACCACGGACATGTCTTCAGACAGCAGTGGCTCTTTGACTTTGTAACAGAGTTGAGCACCATCCCCTAGAGCCAGAAACAACTAGCATGTGTCTGCAAGGGGAACCTTTACCTTTACCTTTTAGACTTAGGTTATCAATTTTTGCTTGTCTGAAATTATATTGTATTTATTTTTTTACTTCTTTTTCAAAGAAGTGAAAAATAAACTTCAATTCTAATGGTCTAATGTTCTGGCTCTGAATGCTCTGAAATCATTGGAAAGATCTTTAAAACAGATTGGCTAGGAACCATAGCAAAGGTTGCTATTTCAATCCCAGGACTCCAGTTTCACTACCATGTCCCAGTTCCCACCACTTAACAAATCAAATTTCTGTGAAGTAAAAAGGAAACAAAGGATTCAATTAAAAACAGGAACTTTAAAAAAAGTCAACTGGACCTGGGTAGTTTTTTTAGTAATTATCTTAATCAAAACAATGTTTATCAGTTATTAGAACAGGTTGTCCATTCCTTATCATTGCTATGTACTTTTCCAAGTTGCAAGTCAGTAAACAGTCTAATCAGAAAGAGGCTCATAAGGTAAGAAAATCCATTAAAATGCTAAGTTTACACATTGCAATATTATGAACCTCTTGGATATGGTGAAAAGACATTAAAATGCAATTGTAAATAAACTACATAAAAATATTTGTCACTACATGTCAACTTGAAAATATCTGTTTCACAGCAAGCAAAACATTCTGAATAGAAAAGACTAATTCAGGAAGTTTATGGGTTATTTTTTTTTTTGACATGGCCTGATAATATTTACCAGAATTTTGCACAAAGCATTATCCATATCAAGTAACAAACTAGGTATCTACTATAATTCCATGCAAAATTCAAAGAATCAGATATTGTTTTGTATTGCAAGTGCCATTGCCTATTACATCAAGCCAGAATTGTGTCTAACCATCTTTACTCATACATGCAACTGGGCTTCTCTCACAGATTTAAAAATGTAATTTTGGGCAGAAGAGACATAACTGTCTAGATGTACTATAAGTCATATACAGGCAATTTTTTTCAGGCAATTGTTGGAGAAAGGTAAAAACAAAGGAAAATACAAAACCTCAATATCTAACAACAGTGCATTTTTATAATTAAGACAAATTCTCTTTTGTTACTGAGTTTTAAAAGTAATATTTTAGAAAGAAGTTATTAGAGTTCCATATTTATAATTTACTGTTAGCTGTTTATCTATCTAATGAAGTTGTAAGAAAATACGTACTGTAAAAATAGCACACACAATTAAAACTAACTTAGAACATGGCAGCAATATAAAACCACATGCTTGTTTATTAGGTGATACCTTGTCTACCGAAAGTGAACACTCAGTAGTTTATAACCAGCACACAGATCAATCGATTCCAATGTACGTAGTCATTTATAGGAGAATCTTTCTAAACCTAAGGCTTGAAAACTTTTTAACAAGACAGTTATCAAGAAACAAATCAAATAAGTCAGCCATTCTGCACTTCTACATTTCATTTTTTTCCCAAGCTAGGCACCCTGCTAAGACATTCAATAACAGAAAGCAGCACAAGGTTTCGGTGTCCCTCTGCTTCTACCCACTGTGATTTATTCTTGTGTATTTGAAATCCAATCACGTACCCCCACACTACATATAGAAAATGACCTTGAAAATGTCAGCTTGTTCATTTTGACTGAAGTCTAATCTCTTAGGTTATGGTAGGAGAGTTACAAGAAGTAGAGTTACTCTGCAAAATTATCATGACAAAAGAGGGAAGGTGGGAAAAACATCAGTTCTGTTAGTTTGGGAATAAAGACATTCAAAAAAGTGGTTCTGTAGTCAGGTATTTTTCTTCCACTTTGGTAATTATACCTACAGAGAATATGATATTGCACAATAATGCCTAATGGCTTTTTTGGTAAGTTCCTTCAAAATTCACACTGGATAATCACATATTTTAAATACTCAGGCATTAACAAGTTGAAACCTATTTAAGCCTTTGCAGTACAACTGTGGAATACCTTTATTATTATTTTTTAATGTACTAGCTAAAGAATTCCAGATTAAAAAATATGCAACTAAGAAATTTCCAATTGATTGCTATGTGTTTAACTAACACATGAAATAATGCTTCAATTACAATATTTGTTATTTTGGTTTCTTTCTTTCTCTTTCTCTCTCTCTTTCTCTCTCTCTCTCTCTTTTCCCCTTCTTTCCTTCCTTCCTTGTTTCCTATTTTTATAACATCTAATATATTCTATTTATGAATTAAACTTCAATATTAATTGTCAACATTCATTGTATTAAAGTTCTGAAATATCCCAATAAAATTACTGGGAGAATGTTCTAGAAATAAAATTATTTTTCTTAGTTATTTATAAATAGTGGTTTCCTTTTTTAAAAAGCCATAAATAAACCATATGTTATCATGTGCAACTTTTCATTTCTCCACTTGATTACCACCCTCAGTAGAACGAATAACTAAAAAGACCCATTCATTATTTTTATACTATGTCACCTTAAAATCAGCAAAATACAACTTTTACAAGCTAGAATTGCAAACCAGCTTTCATGCCTTTCAAATCTTTTTGGTGGTATTTAGAAGCATCAAGTCAATATTGCTGCTTCAGATGTCAAATTATCAGTTACAAATTATTACTAGCTATTTTCATTAGCTACAATAATGGAATTAATGGAAAGGACTCTCGGGGTTATATATACATGTTTTATGAACTCCTCTAAAAACCAGTAAGACAATGGAGTAAATGCAGATTGAGATTGAGTTTTGTTTCCCCAAGCCTATATATACTGATAGCCATTACGTGTTTTCAGATGTAAGGCGAAATCAGCTGAACGAGCCCAACACTGGCAATGAAAATGTGACAGTGCTTGCCAATTGTAGTTTAGTAGGTTGAAATTTAGTTTTCTGTAGCAATAGTAAATTCTCTATTAAAATAGAAAAGCCAGTTTCATAAAACCATTTTGATTCCACTAATCACAGTTAAGATTGTTCATATATTCAAGGACAAAACGAACTACAGTTAAAATGAACAAACCAGAAACATATAAAGTTGGCCACAGGGCTGGAGAAATAGCGGCAGAGTCTTCTAAAGTTTGGGAAGCTACTGTAGGAAGAACTATTTGCTGTTTTTCACAATATTCACAATATCTGTCCTGTGTTTTACATTATCAAGCTTCAATCACATTAATAGCTATTGGTCATCTGGAAAAAAAATCTGCTTGTAACCCTTAAAGTTTCTTGTTACTGTTGACAACACAGGGCTAAATTGATCAATCATCTCATTTGAGATAATATATCAGGGGTGGCGAACACGCGGCTCTCGAGCCACATGCGGCTCCCGGCCAAAATGAATGCGGCTCTTTGCCTCTTATCATTATTTTGTATACTGTGGCTCTTTGCCAAGTTTGGATTTTGTTATGCTGCTTCTGAGGAGGGACCTCTGAGGAGAGATTTCCGAGCGCGTGGTCCCGCCCCCAGGCTGCGTCATCCCGTCTCCCATCCCTCGGAAATGATTGAGCTACGCGAGGAGGATAGACTGAAATCTCTTTTGAAGGAAGGCTATGTTACGTTTTGGAGAGCTGTGCCAACTGAAAAATACCCGTGTGTAAAAAGAGCCGCTCTCAAGCTGCTGTCTATGTTCTCGTCAACATACGTCTGTGAGAAGCTGTTTTCTACTTTGAAACACGTGAAATCAAAGCACCGGTCCATTCTGACTGACACTCATGTAAAGGAACTGCTCTGAGTGGCTACAACTGAATACAAACCTGATTTGCAGAAGATTACTGAAAACAAAAGATGCCAGAAATCCCACTGAGATTATCATACTATCACTCCAACAAGGTAACAAAAAACACCTGACTGAGCATGTTATATTATGTGTTTAATATATTATTGTTAAAATTATATGCTTTTGTGTGAGTGTTTGGCTGTTTTGGCAGGTCACTGCGTGGTGTGGCTCTCTGACTCTCACAGTTTAAAATTTTGGCTCCTTGTGTCGAACTTGTTCACCACCCCTGTAATATATGTTTAATATACATCAAAATCACCCCATTGCTCAATACATGGATCACAAATCTCATACAGCCTGTGCAGCTTTCTTGGCAAGGGTTTTCAGAACTGAAAGAACTGAGAGAGTGTGACTGGCCCAGCTTGCTTCATGCTAAGACAGGACTAAAATCTTTGGTGGTTTCTAGCGTATGTCTGATCACTACACCAAACTGGCTTTCTTATTTCTTTACTATATTTTTAATTGCTGCCTTCAATTTCAAGGTAATGAAATCTTTAAAAACAGAAAGAATAATTACACAAAACCTTTAAAATTTATAATATATTAATCAGAGTATAATATATTAATCAGACAGCCCTTTAATTAAAAAAACAGCATAAATACCAGAAATAAAATTTATCAATATAATTTTCACTTAATAGTCAATATAATTTGTACTTAATAAAAAAATTAAAGAGCTAGTTACTCAGATATATTTTTCCCAGGCCTTTTACGGGCAGAACCAGGACCTTAAATTGACTCTAAATCAAATAGGAAATCCATAAAGTTGTCTAAAGTTGGGCTTGGGCGTTGGTAGATTTACCTGTGAATGCCCTTTCTATCTATGCTGCGAGAGAGCCCAGGATGGGTAGACTCCTTCTTATGACGTCATTAAGCTGGGTCTGTTTTTGAAGATATAAAAGCCAGCCCCCGGGAGAAGCCCCAGCTTTGGTGAAGATACGTGACAGACCAATAAGTGTCTCTGAAAGCCAATAATCAATGATAGCAACATGTCTTACCATGTCCGGACGAACCAAGGGAGGGGCTGGGCTCTCTCGCAGCATAGATAGAAAGGGCATTCACAGGTAAATCTACTAACACCCATTCTCCTCCATGCTGCAGCAAGAGCCCAGGATGGGACATACCAAGGCTTGCATGTCCGCGGGTGGATCCTCGTCCGGCCAATCACTCCGACTGTGGAACCACTCGCTGAAGCACCCGTCTGCCGAAGGCCGCAGTCGCCGAGGCATAGGCATCAAGACAATAGTGTCTGACAAAAGGAGTGGGGATGTCCATGTGGCCACTCTGCAAATCTCCTCCAAGGATGCCTGGGTAGCCCAGGCAGCTGAAGTGGCCGCACTTCTGGTAGAGTGTGCCTCGGGGAACTGGAAGAGCCACTGCTTTGTAGGCCTGTGCAATACACGTTCTGACCCACCTGCTGATTGTTGAGGAAGAGGCCTCCGAAAGGAGGAAGTGCACTTAATGTAAATTATAAGGGCCCTTCTGATATCTAGCGTGTGCCACCTGCACTCTAAATCATGGTGCGGGAGGGGACAGAAGTCCGGCAACACAATGTCCTGGGACTGGTGGAACCAGATGTTAACCTTTGGAATAAACGAGGGGTCCAAACGGAGGATGACCCTATCATCATGAAAGGAGCAGAGATCCTGTCTGATGGAAAGAGCCACCAACTCTGACACTCATCTTCCCGAGGTGATAGAAACAACAAACACTACCTCTAGGGTTAGAAATTGGAGAGACACTGTTCTAAGGGGTTCAAAGGGGGGCTTCGTGAGGGCGTTAAGGACCAGATGAAGGTCCCAGGAAGGATACCTGTGCACTACAGGTGGGTGAAGGTTGGAAGCTCCTGTTAAAAACCTTCTGACCAAAGGGTGGTGGGACAAGGAAGGAAATGAACCCGATGAAAGAACTGAGGAGAGAACCGCTACTTGTGACGTAAGGTATTTGGGGCCAAACCTTTCTCCAAGCCATCTTGAAATAATCTAAGAACCTCTGCCAGCTGAGCTAAGACAGGGGAGAGACCCCCCTTGAGGCACCATTGGGAGAAAGCCCTCCAGGTGGCATCATAGATGCGCCCTGTGGAAGGTTTGAGAGATGCCAGGATAGTGAGGATAACCTTCTCTGGAAGATTAGCCTCCCTTAGCCGCTGCCGCTTAAGCGCCACACGTCAGCTTGAGCCATTGGGGCTCCGGATGTATCAGGGCCCCTTGGTGCAGGGAGATTAGATGGGCCGGGATCCTCCAAGCGGGAGCCACAGACAGATTGACCAGGTCCGCAAACCAGGGTGTCCGTGGCCAATAGGGGGCCAGGAGAATTAATTCTGTTCGTTCCTCCAACAGCTTCCATATGACTGCCAGAATGATGGGAACTGAAGAGCATTGGTCCCCTCTGCTCCCTGGCAAGGAAACCTGGTGAAATATCTGTTCACTTAGGTGTTTTGAGGGGTGGAGAAGAGATCCACCTCCAGAGTTCTGAATCTGTAGGACAGGTCCCTGAAAAGGGACGGGGAAATGGACCATTCTGTCTGATCTACTGGACTCCTGCTCAGCCAGTCTGCTTGGGAGTTGTCGACTCCAGAGATGTGATCTGCTGAGATCGACAGCAAGTGTTTTTCTGCCCATAACCCCAAGCGTTCTGCCTCCCACATAAGTGCTCTGGATCTCGTCCTCTCCTGCCTGTTGATGTGAGACTTTGCGGCCATATTGTCCGTCAACACTAGAACATGAGAGCCAGTCACAGAGGCTTTGAAGTGCTTTAGAGCCAGGGATATGGCTCTCAGCTCTTACCAATTGATGGGATGGGTTTTGTCTATCCGGGACCAAACTCCTTGAGCTATCTGATCCTCAATATAGGATCCCCAACCCAGGAGACTGGCACCTGTAGTGATTATCAGCCTTCAACTCCTTGAATTGGAGTCCCTTCCAGAGGGCCAGGGAGAGCCACCAATTGAGGGATCTCCGGGCTTGTGGATAGAGCAGGACCTTGATGGATGAGTGGCTGGTTCCTGCTCATTGGAAGGGGAGCAGGAACCATTGAAGTGATCAGGAGTGAAGCTGTGCTCACGGGACAATGCCGATACAGGAGACCATCTTTCCCAGTAGTTTGGACAGCAGTGACAAGGGAACAGTTTGGTGTTGTTGAATCTGACTGATGATCTCTGCAAGGCTTTGTCCATGAGCCAGAGACAGGAAAACTTGGCACAGAGTTGTCTCGATGACTGCTCCCAGGTGTAGCAATTTGGTCGTGGGAGACAGATGGCTCTTCTTGGTGTTGATGGAGAACCCGTGGCTTTAGAGGCAGGACAAAGTAATTTGTAGATCCCGATGAGCCGATTGGATGGAGGAAGACAGAATCAACATGTCATCCAAGTAGCATTGGATCCTCACTGGAACAGAATGTAGAGAAGCCACCAATGCTGCTAGAATCTTCGTGAAGACCCTGGGAGCCGATGAAAGGCCGAAGGGAAGTGCTTGATACTGGTAGTGAGTATTCTGATAACAGAAACGGAGAAACTGGCGATGATGAGGCCAGATGGGGATGTGGAAGTAAGCCTCCGTGAGATCAATGGAGAGGAGGTCGCCCTCCCGCACGCTCTCTAAAATAGACTGCAATATCTGCATTTTGAATCACCTGTATTTAACAAATTGGTTGAGAAATTTTAGATCAAGGATGGCTCGCCACCCTCCTGAGGCTTTGGGAACAACAAAAAGGCGAGAGTAGAAACCACGTCCCTGTTGTGAGATTGGAACTGGCTGAATAGCCCTGATGTCTAGTAGATGTTGAACGGCCGAATTCATAAGGGCTTTCTTTGAAGTGTCCCTTGAAACAGGACAAATCAAAAAAATTTCTGGGAGTGACGATAAAAATTTAAATTGCAGTCCTGACCGAACAGTGTTCAGCAACCAGGCGTCCATCGTTGACTCCCCCCATTTGGAGGCAAAGAAGTCTAAATGACCTCCGATGGGTGGGAAGAACAAGGAATTACTTAGAGCGACAGAAGGTACGACCCCCTCCCCCCCAAAAGGGTCATTTACCCGCAGAAGATTGCTGTCTGCCAGGTGGTTCCGTACGTTGGTCCTGACGTTGGGAATATGACCTCTGTAAATGGGAAAAGCAAGAGGAGGTCTCCGGCCAAAAGGCAGGTGGGCGATAAGGAGCTGGGCAACAGTCAGCTTTTTTCGCCGAGGAGGAAAGAATTTTTCGTTTATCTCTGGTATCGATGAGATAAGGCTCTAGAGCCTCGCCAGAAAGCTTGTTGCCTGCGCATGGAGCAGAAGCCAGCTTCCATTTGCGTCATGGCTCCGCCTACCAATTGCGGAGCCCCAGAAGCCTTCTAGCAGCCACTGAAGATGCCATGGCCCTTGAAGCAAATTTGGCAGAATTGAGGGTGGCATCCACAGTGAATTCCGCCACTGCTATAATTTTGTTAAGGTCTTGATGAGACTGAGGGTCGAAGGCAGGCAATTGATCCTGCAGTTGATGCAGCCATCGTAAGGATGCCCTTGTGAAAAAGGATGCAGTGGTCGAAGCACAAACAGCCCACGCAGCTGCTTGATGGTTGCATTTGAGGGTCTGTTCGGAACGCTTATCTTCTGCCTTAAGTACATCTTCTGGTTCGGTTGGAGTGCCAGAAGAGGAAAATGATGCCACCACCGGAGCGTCTACCGAAGGCACTGCAAGGGCGTTGTCTAGGGCTGAGCTGACATTGTAGAAACACTTGTCTAACAATGATGGGCGAGGTCCTGCAGAAGGGGAAGCTCACTGCTCCTTGACCATGTCGAGCAACAAGATGGGAGCAGGCAAAACCTCCGTGTGTACTACAGGCTTGGAGAAGAGTGAGTCTCCTTGTCCTGAGTGCTTGCCTTGTGGTTCCGGAGCTACTTCCTCAGGTGACAGGTTAGCAGTGACCAAAGCCTTGCTAAGTAAAGGCTTGAAGAGGGCTGGTTTGAAGACCAATGCAGAGAAAGGTGGGTCTGGATTGGAATCTTCTTCCTCTGAAAGATTGCGATCACAGATTTCACCCTCTTCTCTCTCTGAACGAGAAGAGTAACTGTGTTCAGATGGGGAAGCATCCCCTTCCCTTTCATCCTCTTCCCATTCTGCCTGAGAAGCATGGACCCTGAGATCTTGAGATCTGTGGACATCTCGCTGCAGAGGAGAGGAACCTATGGATTGAGAAGGGAGAAGGGCCTGGACCCTTTCCAAAGGCCGAAGGATCTGCTGAAAACCTTCAGCCAAGCCCCTTCTGATGGATAAGGAGACCACATCTTGGATGTCTGTGGACCTGTTGTCAAAGGAAGTGGAAGGGCAAAGGCCACCTGTAGTGGGAGTGAAAGTGGCTTCTGGCCTGGACAGGGGTGCCTGAACCCTGGAGGGAAGAGGGGGTGCATAAGGCCCCGATGCTGACTGGAAATAAGGCTCAGACCTGCTCAGGACTTGAGGGTCTAGTTGTTCCTCAAATACCTCAGGAGACCAGGTCGGTGGGGGTCCAAAGGCTCTAAGAACAACTTCCCCTGCCCTGGGGGGACTTCTCTGGGAACCCTGGTGTGTACCTGGCTGGACCTGTTGAAGTTGCCCTCTCATTTGTTGAATGGTTTTGTTAAATTGCCTTTCCAGAGCAGCATGTCTGCATTTCTCTGCCCTCAACTCAGCCTGAGTTGTCTTCTTAGAGGCTAGGGCCTTAACTCTGATTTTAGCAGACACTTCTCTCTGGGCATTACATTGCCTGTGCCTTTTCTTTTTAGGAGGTTGGAGAGTCTGCTCCACTGGAGGGGAAAGCTCTGCATGGACTCTGTCTTGATCCATTTTAAACTAGTTATGCTCAAGCACTGAAAGATTAACTTCCAATTGCTGAGATGGCAGAAGGAACAACTAGGCCTGACCAGAAAATGGCCACCAGAACCCTTAAAATGGCCACTCACCTCATGGCAGGACTCTCAAAATGGCCGTTCACATCATGGCAGAAGAAGCTGCTGTAAAGGACGGCCACTGCTCTGCGAGGGCTCCGAAGTAGAATGTTCGCTCCTTAGGCTATTTCGAGCCCCGAGCAATTGAAGCAGCCCAACAAGAAGAGGATCGCCATCCACGCGATCAGCTGGCTGGCACTGCTATCCGTTTGCTGATCAGCAACAGAATCACACAAACCGCGGCTATGGGGAAGGCTATGCGGAAGGCAGCTTCCCTGTTTGCCGAACAGCGTTTGGGGAATGTTGATCCCAGCGTTGCAGGAGAAACAGAGCCCCACTTCTCCTGAGTTGCAGCTACCCAGATCTCCGGGAGCTGAGTGAAGCAAAGGTAGCTTCTTGAAGTTTTGGTGGAAAATCACTAGCTTTCAGAGACACAGCTTGTTGACCAAGAAGCTGAGTCAAAGCTGGGGCTACTCCTGAGGGCTGGCTTTTATATCTTCAAAAACAGACCCAGCTTAATGATGCCATAAGAAGGATCTACCCATCCTGGGCTCTTGCTGCAGCATGGAGGAGAATTGTCATAGGTAGACATTTTTCTGAACATTTTTCAAGGGATGTATCACATAAATGTTATTATAAGTAATCTTGAAATGAGATATTAAACCATAGACCTCTGTGATCAGGTATGCCTTTCGCAACATAATTCACACACTCTCATATATACAAATATACTCTCGTATTCATATATATACAAATCAATGTTCAATCAGTCACTCTTTCAATAAACTCATAAAACACTTCTAATTAATCCTGGAAATTAAAGTTTAAATTATCAAACGATTAGCATCTATCTTTATCAAGATTAATTTATTCATATTTTTATCACTGCATTTATTTCTTTACCAAAGAAAATGCAACAGCAACAAGAAAGACAACAGCATGCAAATTATTTAGATTTTAATTATTTTATGTTATAAGAATTATTTTACACGAAAACTGAGAAAATCATAAGAAATAAACATGACAGGTTTTAAAGATTTAAC
Source organism: Naja naja (assembly GCA_009733165.1). Classification (NCBI taxonomy): domain Eukaryota; kingdom Metazoa; phylum Chordata; class Lepidosauria; order Squamata; family Elapidae; genus Naja; species Naja naja. Next base: position 32,649,260 of record CM019155.1, read on the forward strand.
TGCTGATGAAATATATGTTACATGATAAAAAGGGTAAAGTGGATAGAAACTTTTCCCCATCGCCTTGGGCCATGCCATTTTCTTTCCAAATAGGAACATTCCTTCACAATTTTGTCAATTATTTTCAGAAATCATTTCAATTGCCTAAGCTTAGGATAGCAATGTAAAGCAAAGTACAATTTGCAGCATACACATTTTTGAATCCTGACTATTGAATAAAGATTAGCATTTACGTATAATAACACTGGTACTAATATCAAATACCATATTTGTGAATCAGATTTACCCTATTTTTTATTTTTTTCTGAATGAATAGGATTAATGCGTTAGCTTTTAGCTTTAGCCATTGCCACACATAATCCAAAGGTTTAGGCAAAATGGGTAATTAAATTAAATTATGTTTAAATTAAATTAAACATAATTAAAATAGCTACAAATATAATTCTATTGATTTTGTAAAGGAATCCTCCATGTTCTGAATAAGGAATATTGAATTATCAATTCCATTTGCAGAAGTAGGTTAGTGGAATAGGGTGGAAGCGACATTTTAATTTCAAAATGCTTACATTTCTCTATATTTGTACAATAATCATCCAATAATGTATTTTATTTCTTGGAAAGCTGTTCCTTTTTTATAATGCTATTTAAGTATAGCATGGGAATAATACAATGAATGATGAATGGTTACAACACTCCAAAAGTTGAATAATAAACTAAGGAAAAAAGAAATGAAAAACTCAAGCTTTAAAGGATAAAAATATTTACTTTTAACGTACCTTCAAAAATATTGTTTTCAACTCAGTTGGATCAGCTCTCTTGGTTAGAGCAACCTACAGGTAAATACAATTGTATTAATATGCATGGTCTATGCAATGGATGTCAAAGTGTCATAAAAACAAAAGAAATTCAAACAAAAGAATACACAATGAAATATAAATGTTCTCAAATAAGTTAAGCAGTAGTTTATGTAAAAAATAAATGGGTGCTTAACAATTATTCAGTGACTTTGCTGGAAATATTCCACAAAACAATGTAACAAATCTTAAGTGTGTAGAAAAATAGGAAGATTTTGCCCATATAGCAAACTCCATCATATTGCTGGATTTCATTTTTATAACATGATTACTACAGTAAATCCAGGTTATATGCAATGGATACAGCAACATAACTGACAAAAGCCTTAAAATATGAATTATTTATGCTGCAACTATATTTGTTTTTTTTTTAAATTACATTTATATTCTGCCCTTCTCCGAAGACTCAGGGCGGCTTACAATTTTTGGGATACAACCCAATGCGCTCAGCAATAGCCTTCATTCCATTGTATATGCCTGCTTATTAATAAGCGGCATTTTTACAAAGTCAGCTTATTGCCCCCAACAATCTTGGGTCCTCAATTTACCAACCCCGAGAGGATGGAAGGCTGAGTCAACCTTGAGCCTGGTGGGATTCGAACCTGCAATAATTGCAGGCAGCTGGAACTTAAGTGCTAGGCATTTAACAGCCTGTACCACCAAGGCTCTTCATGATGCTGAAAGCTAGGTGGCAAAACACTAAGGTGAGTCAGGTTTTAGCACTTGGACAAAGATCATCACAAAACTCTAACCTTATAGATTGGAATGGGGAACAAAATAAATAAATATATAATCTCAAATGTGTGATGAAAAAACATTTTCCTGTTGCTGCTTTAAAATGGCCATATCCATTTTACTTCATCATATTTGGTATCTTTTATCTGTATTTTAAGTTTTTACTGATTTGTTGTAATTTCTTTGATTGTTGAGAATTGCCTATAAGTTATATTATTATTGTTGTTAATTTTCAATTCGATTCACAGTCTAGGACTGGTAAAAACTTAACAGTTCAAGTCCTAACCAGGGGACCTAAGAACTATTAAGGTAGCATCTGAGTATATAGGCAGTTCCGAGTAGGGTGTTTTTTGGAAAATTCAGGATATTGAGATCTAATAAGTTCAGAATTTACATGCATCTAGGCAGCCCTTTGGGTGGTGGTATTATTATTAATATTATCATTATCATTATCATTAATATTAATATTATTTTCAAAAATGTAGTCAGGAATCAAGCTTTACTCTGGCACACCTTTAACATTTAGTTTATAAGAAATCTTTCATTAAAGAGCGAAAACAAAATGAAAGCGAACCAAACAAGTTCCCAGAACAACCATCAAAACTAAGCTGGCAACAATCAATTTGTTCAAAGCTAGAAGGGAATGAATTTGATTATATATTCAGGCTAATTTATCATAATGAAAACTGAGAAACTGCTTTTGGTCAGTAGATGGGAGACTAACTGTGATGTACTTTGGCATTTCATAAAAAAAATATGCTGCTATGCAATTCATGTAAGATTTTAGCAAAGTGCATTTTAGTATCGCCTGACTCCTGTTTCTTATGTTCTAACTCCAAATTATTATTTTAAAATCTAAATCTAGTGTTATTGCAGTTCCAACACTGCATCTCTTTGTCTTCTGATCTACAGCACACAAAACACAAACAGCCATAAAGATAGATGGCTCATGCAGATCCATATCTGATAGATATGAATCAGATATGATAAGTATAAATAGGGAATTGTCAGCAAATCTCAATAAAAATTCTTAACTACTGAAGCAGAGTATGATCACTCTCCCAACTGTAGAAAGATAACACTGATTTAATTCATAATCTATTACTTTCTATTATAGTGAATATGTACAATGTATATTTAATGTAACAATAGTTTGAATGAATATTGCCAGTAAATAAATAAAAGATTTATTCAAATCTTTAATTTCTTTTTTTTATTTTAATGAGACTTTTAAATTTTCACCTATTCTTTTACTTCATATGTTTACATGAAATGATAAGCATTATGTTGACTCCACAATCAATTTTATAAGCTTTAAGGTACATCAAGTTTAAGTCCACATTTTTACATAAATAAAAAACAATGAGTTCAAATAAAAAAATAATGAACTCAGGATGATATGCAAAACTAGAAAATCCATAAAACACATAAAACACCAAATCAAGCAGACAGCCTAAACTGATATTATCAACAACAGAAATAAAACAAAACAGGACTCCCCAAACTATGATGATGCATTAATACAACAAATCTCAGGACCAAAGCCAGGTTTAGGAGTTTTTCCACTACACTGGCAGAGAAGGCATAGTCCTTATCTATTGGGAGTTATTGCAAAGATGTTTTTTATTGTTAAAAATAAAATGTTCTAGGATATCCAGAAAATTTGGATCTTTTTATATGAAATTGATACTCTGGGCTTGTTTTAGTTCATCCCATAAACCCCAACTAGCATGATCAATAGCAAGAGATTATGGGAACTGTAAAATAAAACACAATGAGCCCAAAACTTGTCTGTTCCTGCTATTAGGTTTTTCTCTATGAACCTCTCTTCCAATGACCTCAATCATGACAAAATACATAAAAGCGGCAAACAGATAATCTAAATTCATTTACAATTAGCTGGCTAATAGCAATGTTCAATAGAACAAGTCATGCCAACATTTGTAATGTGACTAATTGAGAAGAAACTACATTTTAATTAATCTTCAGAATAAGTCTATAGTGCAGATTTAGAATAACCATAAAATAAAATATGTTTTTATTACAAAAGTACTTTCTAAAACTTCATTTTTTACATTAAATTATTAGTCACTCAGAATAACATCTTTTTTTTATTTCACCATTTGCTGGTTCTGCTAGTCATCCTGTTCTTTAAAAAGAGACGTAAAATACAGGTTTTGGGTTCCGTGTGAAAAACTAGAATTTGGAAAAACTAAACTATTCATTTATGTTCTAAATTAAACCACGTGTTATTTATATACAGTACTTCAGATTTACAATTATATTCTTTGTCAAAAGTATTGGAAACTTTTAAATTCTTCCATGAATGCATGAATATAATGCCAGTACATCTTAATGGGTTAAGACTACAAAATGCTTTCAAGATGTAATTACTTGAATCTAATTATTTTTAGAGTTATGTGGCACATGGCATTAGCTACACAGCACTTTATATTCAAAAAGGTAAGGAGGTGCTTTCAAATGAAAGAATACACAGCACTCATCTGATACTCCTTGAACCAAACACATCTTTTCCTAAAATTGCATAGAAGCACTTCTACTCCACCTACACCAAAGCATCTTTCTGCCTTCAAATTATTAACCCTCATTCAAAAATGACAGTTTTAAAAGAGCAACATTTCACTATCCTTAACAAATACTATCAAAAGATAATATTTTGCCACTTCAAATTTTCTTTTACCAAAATAAACATATATGTTGTCCTTCTGTAAATATGATCTTCTATTGAAATAATAATGTCAAGTCAGTTTAAAGAATAGATTTTGTAACTTTGCATATGCATGCATTATATGGACGAATACATCACCTCAGAAGAAACACAAGAAATGGCCCTTATAGGTAATCTTCTAAATCTTACATTATTCATTCACTTTAGCCTTTGCCTCTAATAAGAACTATGTGCCACACAATAAGAAACATATTGGCATTAAGAACAAAGCACATAGTTTTGATCTCCTAACTGAATGCTAGCTATTTGGGGATCAATGATATTTGGCAGTTTATCCCTTCTAAAATTCACTAAAATGACCCAAGCAATTGTGGGGTAGGTTGTTTGAAAATGTGTATTATCTAAGTGTACATGCTGTCCTAAGTGTCATAATCTTGTGCTAAGACAGTTATTTGCTCAAGAGCCCATTCAAAAGGCATTGTGCTCTCTGTGGCAGAAGAGATCTAAATTCAATGAATTCTGCAACAACTGTACAAAATAACCCTCACCACTACCACTACAAAAGATTTGTTACCTATCCTCTATCCCCACTTCATTATCTATAAAAGGATGACCCTATATAGCTGCAAATCCAATATTCTGTTAAACATTCACAGTTTAACACAAATGTAATATCCCCACTATGTATACATTCCAATGTTAATACCTGCAGGATGTTGCAATATAAGAGAACTAATCTTTGGATAGTATCTGAAAAATAACTTAATAGCCTGGTTGAAAATCGTGTGTGTGTGTGAAAGAGACAGAGAGAGACAGAGAGAGACAGAGACAGAGAGAGAGAGACAGACACAGAATTTTAAATTAAATATATTTCCAAGAAAGTGAAAATGATATTACTATGCTGCATTGAACTATAATATAGCTTTATAATATAACATTCCTTTCAATTTCAATCAGAGAACATCTTCATGTGTAATACTGCTACAGTACACTTGTTTTTTCAAAGATAAAAACTGTAATGAACAACCTGTGGAATTAGGCCACAGAAGATACCCACATACAAATAAGGTCAAACAAGGCAGAACATTGGACAGCTCCCCATGAAAGTTCTGTGATAGAAGTCGTTTTGTTGATAGGGATGCAAACATCTCCCTACCTACATCATTTCTCAGGCAGCTCTTTCCAGATCACAGAAGCTTCTAACACAATCCTCACAATCCAAGCTGTGCAATTGTGGTTCCTGCCAAAGTTCTGATTCAGGAACTTTGATGCTACTAAAAGAGACTTTTCCACTCATCGACAGAAGATTCTGGAATGGGAGAGAGGAGGAGGAGGTGCTTTCTGAGCTTGGTTGTTTTCTTGCAGACATTTCATTACCAGAACTGGTGGTATTATCTAGTTCAAATAATGAAACATCTGCAAGAAAACAACCAAGCTCAGAGAGCACCAAGGACTCCTCATTTCAATCTTGTGCTATAAATATTCTCCTGAAGCTATCAAGAAATTAGTTGCATTTGTTGACTTACATAATTTGGAAGACCACAAGCCTATTTAAAGCCTGAACCTCGATAAAAGGGTTTCATTTTATGCACTGCAGTAGGAAAAATCCCTCATTTTTTGTATATGGCTATGTTCTTGTCTGTACCACAGACTTATCTTGCCAAATCACCTCTGTGAGTTCTTCTGCTAAGAAGCAAGTTTCTGAATATTAGGATATGTGTGTGAAGAACTGATTCACAGCCATGCATGGTCTGACATTAAAGTGAAAAAAAATGTTTTCATGTGACACACAAACGAAGTTTTAAGACTATCAGTAAGCTCGGGATGGCAACTTCAGGCATAACTTAGTTTTACCATCATTTATAGAATAAGGCTTACTTAGCAGAGTTTGTATATGTTAACTCATAAATCATAGTTTTCAAAACACAATGACTAGATTCCTGCATGCATTATTCCAAACCTAATCAAGCTATATTACAACTTTCTTCAAACCGGCTATCCTTCAGATGCATGGATTCCAGTTTCTGGAATTTCAAAGCAGGATGGGTTCCAATATAAAATTCATGTATTTGAAGAGTATCCAGGAGGAGGAAAGACGACTTAATGTGATGTATGTATCTGATCAAGAATAGGTTCAAATGATTTTCAATTTATTGTTGCCAAGTTTATTATTCATTGTTCATTGTATACTCATTTTATTAACACATATGGTATGTTATACTGTAAACCACTCAGAATCGCTGTTATCAAAGAGATGGGTATTATAGAAATTAATTAAATAAATAAATAAGCAACAAACAAAATAATAACCTCATGGAGTGCAAAAATTATTATTCTGGCATTAATCATCTTAGTTACTTAAGAGGAAGGGATCATAAACTAGACAAAATATAAGGAAGAGCAAACAGGAATAGAGCCTGTACAGATCTATGTGCCTGAAAATGGGCGTTGGTACTTACCTGATACGCCCTTTCTCGGGGAGCTGCGACGAGCATCCAGGCAGTGGGAGGTGCTTAGTCTCTCCGTTCTGATAGGCTGGGCTTTACTGAAGGACGTTTTGACTCCTCCTCTCCTCCCATACGTCCCCCAGTTTAGCGAAGACGAAGGGCCGGCCAACACCGAGCCAACAGAGTAGATCCCAAGCTATCTCAAAGTCAACGAGGACACGAGGTCGAACAGGAAGAACCCACCCCAGACGGAAAGGAAGAAAGGGAGGGGCTGGATGCTCGTCGCAGCTCCCCGAGAAAGGGCGATCAGGTAAGTACCAACGCCCATTCTCCAGCGAGCTGCTCCGAGCATCCAGGCAGTGGGACATACCAAAGCTGGGCCTGTCCTACGGGAGGGACTCCGTCTGGGCCGAAGACACCCCCCGGGCCGAGTGGACCCGTTGCAACACTCTCCTGCCAAAAAGCGCCAGCCGAAGCAAAGACATCAACCTTGTAATGCCGGACAAATGGTGATGGCGAGGCCCAAGTGGCTGCTCTGCAGATCTCGGAGATAGGAGCCTGAGTGGCCCAGGCAGCGGACGTAGCGGCACTCCGCGTAGAGTGGGCGGTGATACCGGAAGGCACTGGCAGGGACTGTGAAATGTATGCTTTCGCAATAGTGGCCCGCAACCAGCACCAATGGTAGAGGAAGACACTTTCCGCCCTTGGGAGGCTGGACTAAAGGAAACAAATAGAGCCTCAGACTTCAGAAATGGAGCTGTACGCTTAAGGTAGACACGCAGGGCCCTGCGGACGTCTAGACGATGCCACTGGTGTTCCAGGTCATGAGAAGGCTGCGGCAGAAGTTTGGAAGAACCAGCTCCTGCGTCCTGTGGAAGGCCGAATTCACCTTCGGCATGAAGGTCGGATCAGGACGCAACACCACCCTGTCAGAGTGGAAAACGAGAGATCGCTGCGACACGACAAGGCGGCAACCTCGGAGATGCCGAGCTGAAGTAATCGCACCAGAAAAACAACCTTATAGGTTAGGAATTGGAGGCTGATGGACCTCAGGGGCTCAAAGGGATCCTTTGTGAGAGATGCAAGAACCAAGGAGAGGTCCCATGATGGAAAACGGTGGACCACAGGAGGGCACAAATTGGTCGCCCGAAGAAAAGCCCTAATTCGAGGATGGTGCGAAATGGAAGGAAGGCCAGGCCAATGCACCACAGACGAATGGCTGCCACCTGCCTTTAGGGTGTTGGGTGAGAGGCCTTTGTCTAAGCCTGCCTGAAGAAAATCCAACACCTGAGCCACCGATGGAAGAAACGGATCCGCCTCATGGGAGCGACACCATGTAGAGAAGGACTTCCACGAGGCCTCATATATCCTGTTAGTCGGGCGGCGAGCCGCCTGGATGGTGGTGATGACCCTCGACGAGAGGTTCTCCGCCTCTAAATGTTGCCGTTCAGCCTCCAAACGGCTAGTTGAAGCCACTGCGGTCTGGATGCAGGAGCGGACCTTGGGTGAGACACACTTTGTGATCTGGGATCCTCCAGGGTTCTTCCGTGGAGAGGCTGCGGAGGTCCGCAAACCACGGCCTCCTGGGCCAGAAGGAGCGACTAAGATCAGGGAGGCCTTCTCTGCCAAAAGCTTTTGAATTACCCTGGGGATCAGTGGGATGGGAGGGAATGCATACAGCAGACCGGGAGGCCAAGGGCAGCGAAGAGCATTGACTTCCTCGCGCCTGGGGCAGGGTATCTGGACACAAACCTGCGAAGATGAGCGTTGAGGGGGGAGGCAAACAGGTCCACGCCTGGGCAGCCGAACCTGAGCGTCAGCTCTTGAAACAAGTCGGGTGAAGGCGCCACCGGACGGGTCCACTGTTGCTCTGCTGAGCCAATCCGCCCAGTGTTTTCCACGCCCATATATGCTCCGCCCTTATGGAACCTAGATGGCGTTCTGCCCAAAGACACAGCCACTCTGCCTCCTTCATCAGGAGGACAGAGTGGGTACCCCCTGCCTGTTCACATGTGCCTTCGCCGTGACGTTGTCTGTGAGAATGAGGACGTGGTTCCGATGGATGTGAGGAAGGAAATTGCGGAGGAGATGGATCGCCCTGAGCTCCAGCCAGTTTATACTGTTCCGCTGTTCGTCTGCTGACCAGCGACCCTGACATGACCAAGACTGAAGGTGTGCCCCATCCAACAGACTGGCTCTGTGGTAATTATGAGCCTTTCTGGCTCCCATGGGAGATCCTTTGTTGATGGGGTTTGTCCACCAAAGTAGGAGAGTCTCACTTTGTAGGCACCGGACCTTTGCTGTGGAGTTGCTGCGACCCGACCTTTGGTATGGCAGGAGAAACCACTGGAGCTCCCTAGCATGGAAGCGAGCCCAGGGAACAATAGAAATGGAAGAAATCAATTTACCTAGTAATGTTGACAAGTCAGCTAAAGAGACCTGCCGAGGACCCTAACACGTTGGGCCAAGTTCCTTATGCTCTCTAAGCGATCTGGGGAGAGGAAAACCTTCTCCTCTAGAGTATCAATAATAGCCCCAGATGGGACAACGGGTTGGAGGGAGAGATGGCTCTTCTTCCAATTAATAGAAAACCCGTGTTGCTGTAAAATCTGCAACGTGAGTTTGGTGTCTATGTGAGCTTGTCTAGCTGAGTGGGATAAGATTAGGATATCGTCCAGATAACACTGGAGCCTAACCGGAATGCCCCTAAGGTGAGCTGCCAGGGCGCCAGGACAGCCGTAGCGTTCTCGGGGCGAGGAAAGACCGAAGGGAAGGGCCACATATTCATAATGGTGATTATTATAACAAAATCTAAGAAATTTCGAGTGGGCAGGCCGAATTGGTATGTGCAGATACGCCTCTGTCAGATCGATAGAAGACAGAAATCACCTCGTCTGGCGCTAAGAAGGATAGACTGGAGGGTGCTCATCTTAAATTTGCGATAGACCAATGATCGGTTAAGCCGTTTGAGGTCAAGATCGCCCTCCAGCCCCTGAGGCTTTAGGGACAATAAAGAGCAAAGAATAGAAACCCTGTCCCTGCTGGTCCTTGGGAACAGATTGAATGGCCCTGATGTGTAGCAAGTGGTTAATTGCAGATTCCATCAAGGCCCTTTTTCAGGTACCCTAGAAATGGGGCATTGCATAAAGAAACTTGGGGGGCAGAAAGGAATTCTAGCGCTAATCCAAAGCGAATGGTGTCGCACCCAGGCATCAGAAGTGGACAACTCCCAGCGGTCAGCAAAGAAACGCCGTCCACCTATAGGGGCTAGAGCCCCTGATTAGCGGGATCTCGAGATCCTCGACTTTGTGGTCCCCTGAAGCCCCTCTTGCCCTGACCCCCCCGTCGACCCCTGTCTGAAAAATCTGACCTATCTGACTGTTGGCTGCCCCTGTAACCCGATCCCCTGAAGGACCTGGAGGAGAAAGAACTCTGGGAGTAGGGACGGAGGGCCCCTCGAAAGGGCTGTGAGAACCTACTGTCAGTACGACTAAGAAGGGAAGGGAGGATCTTTCGTTGTTCCTAGTCTCTATCAACAGAGGATCTAGGGCAGGACCAAATAATTTACTAGTAGAACTGGGAGGAAACGAGTTTCCATTTATTTTACTATCCGCCTGCCAATGCTTAAGCCACAGTAATCTACGGGCCGTAACGTGTGAGGCAATGGCCCTGGCTGAAAACTTTACAGCATGAAATGTGGCATCGGGAGAATTCCGTAGCTGCAATTAGCTTTGCTACTCCTGGTGAGCCCTAATGTTGGAACTTGGGATGGTATCCCTCAGGTGGCGGAGCCACCTGAGAGATCTCTGGTGAAAAAGATGCCGCCGTGGCTGCCTTGATGGCCCAGGCATCTGCCTGGTGTGCTTTACGGAGGGCAATCGGCCTTCTTATCGTCAGCCTTTAGGGCATCCTCCGCCGGTGGGGACAGTAGAAGAGGAGGCCAGGGCTACCACTGGATCATCGACCTCAGGTGTGACCAAATTATTAGCGAAATCTGGATCCAGATTGAAAAACTTCTTATCAAAATTTGAAGGGGCCGGGAAGGATGTTGCTGACATCCACTGCTTATGGAGGAGGTCCGAAAACATTTTGGGGACCGGAATAACCTCCTCCTCATTAACTGGCTGAGAGAAGACCAGATCATCCTCAGTCTCAGAATCTGTAGTGTGTGGGACTGAGGGGGGCTTTGAAATGCGGGCTGTGGTTTTTGCTTTGGAAAGGAGGGATTTGAACAACTGTGGTTGAAAGAGGCCCGTGAAAGTTGGATGGTCCGGTTTTAAGTCCTCGTCATCGGACATCCTCTTTCAGTGGGGGAACCCGAGGGGTCCTCACTTTGATGAACAGAGACCGAGTCAATCTGAGCGAGGGGATCCTCTTCTTCCCCCTCCTGATCCTGATTGAGATGAGGGTGAAAATCTCTGAATTGAGATACCTGTGAAACGACGAGCCTGCTCTGACCGAGGACCTCATGGAAGCGAGTCACCTTCTGATCTGTAAGAATGTCTGGCCGGGGACTGCTGCACCCCCGCTGTGATTCCCCTGGAAATCGCCAGTTCCATCCACGTCCTCATGGAATCAGGGACCTCCTGTGGGAGGAATTCTTCCTGTCGCAGTCCAGCTGCTGTAGGTGAAGGTTGCTTCCGGCACCCTCCGTGAAGAGCGTGTGCTTGATGTGACTGAGAGGGTAGGTCTAGGGGCGTGGAGGGTCTAGAGGCCTAGGAGATGGAAGGGTTTGGGTGGGCGGGGTAGGGTCTGGTAACTGGGGAGCCCCAGAGAGCCCTTGGTATTCTTCTGAATCTGTTTCTCCAATGCCTTCTGGCGGGATGCCTCCCTCTTTTGGCCTTAGAAGGACCTTTAGAATGAACAGATTTGTCTACCAACCCATGAACTTATATGTTTGGTAAGAGATATCTCAGAAAAATTGGGCCAGAGAATTGTAAATAGATATATAATAATAATTTGGTGGCTGCCTGGGCGGTTGTTGCGCGTCCAGTCCAGCTCAGTCACTGGGCAAGGCACCCCAATAGAAAACACACACACTCTCCCTTTTGAATTTTATAGAGACTTCATATATGAGCAATATGGATTACAATTATTGCTAATATGGGAATGATTAGAAGATGAGATAAACAAAGTCTCACAAGAAAAAACAGGTAAGCCAAATTGAGAACTAGTTCATAGGGCAGAAAAAATAAAATAAAATACAAAATAAGCCCTGTGTCAGCGTTCCCACAGGCCCAGGCCTGGGGATTAGTTGAATAATATGACTGCTGTGCTGTAGAAAATCAGGGTAGAATTTACTCAGAGTAGACCAGAATTTTATAGAAAAACCACCTGTGAGAGTGCCAACTTTGAACAGGTCACACAGACCAGCAACAATCCTTTATTATTAATACAGTAATGTACCTAGGCTTCTTCAGAAGAGAGCCTGGGGAAAAAAACAAAAAACACAGAAAGAGACCAGGAAAAAACTCTCAAGGGGCTCTGGCATCAGCCAGTCTGGGCTCCCGAGGGCCGTGGAGAAAAAAGCCCTGGATGAAGGGAGTGCGTGCGTGCAAGCATAACTACCCCAAGGAAGAGAAATGCCGCCCTTCTTCCTCCAGCAGGCACAGCTCTGCCGCCCCGTGCAACCGTTTGAAAAGCGGCAGAAATGGGGAATCGGGACTCCTGGCTAAGCGTTCTCAGAGGGAGGAATCAATAATAAGAGGAAGAAACCAAAGGAAGGGTGTAGCAGCACAAGGGGTTAAAAAGCAGTAGAGGTTCGCGAAAGGAAAAGAAAGCTCGCTAATGAAGAAAAAGAGAAAGACCCCAAGCTGCTAAATGCTGCAGCCACCTGACTGACTGACTGCTGTCGTTGCAGTCAACTTCTCAAGCACAAGGGAACAATTTGCAAGCCAAATTGAAGGGAAAAATTTTAAAAGAATTGGGAAAAGAATACCTCTGATTGTTCCTGCTCCGACCAGAAGAGAGAGCTGCCTATCGAACCGAAGGCTGAGCTAAACTGGGGCGATATGGGAGGAGAGGAGGAGTCAAAGTCCTTCAGTAAAGCCAGCCTATCAGAGCGGAGAGACTAAGCACCTCCCACTGCCTGGATGCTCGAGCAGCTGGCTGGAGAACAAATATCTTCTGCCTAACAGTGCTATGCATTCTATATAAAATAGATTGAATGAGAAAAAGCTATAAACATTTCACTACATATGCTCATAATAAAATATATTTCTTTTATCTAAATCATAATAAAGACCATTGTAAGCTCCCAGGCAACAAATATTAGTCTGGTTGTGCATCTATACTCAGAACAGCAGCAGGAAATTAAGTACTGAAACTTAAATTTAGTACTGAAACCCAGAATAGCAGTCCCAGCCAGGAATTTCCAGGGAATATTAACATATCCAACTGCCTCTGGAACATGGCAATAACAAATACCATCTGGTTTAAATCAGACACAATGGGTATGCTGATGGTCAAGCTCATTGTCAAGGAAAAAATTGCCTTGCACCTGGCAGGGCAAAATATGTTACCAGTAAAAGCCTGCAAACTAGGTGATCTCTTAAGTTTCTTTTAATCAGCCATGTATGTGCATGTTTATTTGTATATTATTATACTTCATGGAGTATGTATGTATCTGGTGCCTGAATTTCATAAGCAAACAAGAGTTTCCTTTCCTCAAGTCACTTACAATCTAACATCTGTTAGTGTATAAGGCAATAGGAGGAGGAAGAGTTCTTCATAGATATTTATTAACATACTGATGATTTATTTCCACAAAACAGAGCAAGACATAATTCACTTGATTATGAACAGTTTTATATGTCATATGATTGTCTGGATCAAAATTAAAAACAAAAACAAACCAAAAATGCATGTTAAGGTCCCCTGTATAAACTGCCTGGGAGATTTAAATAAAATTGGAAACCTTCCAGTTGACTTATTGATATAAGTCATATTGTTCTTATCCCCCACATCTTCCACAATAATTGTAGCACAACAATCTAGAAATCCATAATCTTTCCTTATCTACTATTTCTTGAAAATAAAAGTTCAGCCTTCAAATATGAACTGATGAAACACATGACAAAGAATCCATTACTCATGCTGCTACTCTGGTTAGAAAACACACCAGGAAGAAAGAAAAATATATTTGTTGCTCCCTATATTTTTAGTTGCTGGTGACAAGTTTTATTCCTAAATATCAAAAAGATCTAAAACGTTGAACAGCTTAAAGAGAATTGTGTTTCTATGTAAATCTTGAAAGGGACTTTGCAATACACAGGAATTAAGGGCTTTCGTTCAATCAGTAAGACAATTGTATTATTTGTATAGCTTGTAACTGCTTCAAAGTTGTTCCTGGCTATCTTCACATCAGGTGCATATATATTCTCCTGCAATGTTTAAGAGTAGATTGTTTGTTATTGGCTATTTCACCAACTGCAATATGTTTAGTTTTTTTTAAAAAACTTTGTTATTCTGCAAAATATAATTGACAAAGGCATTCAGAGATGGACTCTGCTGTTTTGGCTATTGCTTGATTTGCAACTCATAATATTTACTTGGGTCTTCAAGATCATCTGTCAAAGTATTAACCCACATTTGAATGTTGGGTTAATTTTTCCCACTGACATATTTCAGACATTTGGGAAATAAATCTTCCATAATTCATCCCTTGGGTTTTGGTTAGGAATCCTGGGAACTGAAGATCTATAACAAAGGTGACCTTTGATAGTGTCAAGCAGCACCAGCATTCCAATAAGAAACAGAACCTAAAATTGCTGGCTGGATGCAGCACCTGTGAAATCTGTCCCGAAAAGAGAGATTGTGAGAGTGCCCCAACATACTCTGGACAGAGATTCTTCGTGAATGGGTGACAGGAACCAAAGTTTTTGTCATTTACTTATTTTTTTCAATAATTTTATTAGAGATTATATTATACAAATAATATTTATACAATTTCTCAAAAAGTTAAATTAAAGAAAATAAAATGAAAAAGTACAGAAAAAGATAATAGAACTCTTATTTCCATTTCCTTCTTGTATACTGACATTTTTCAATTTGGTGTAAATCAGTGCCAGAGGTATAATATAGCCTCTAAGATTTGGCCAATTGTCATTTCTAAGACACCGAATTCATTTTTATTGTTTTAAAATACTGGGAATATCTGTAACATCAAGTTTCATTGTATTCACGAATTTTTTCAATCTTTGCAAAAGAAGGTTTAGGTACAAGTTTAGGATTCTTTTTCTGAATAAACAAAATGTTGATTAAAGTGTTGATTTTATAAATTTATAAACAAGCTAAGGATCCAGCTGGATTTAAAGCATATGACTGTCCTTCACAATTACCATAGTGGGAAAAAGAAAACATTTGATTAAACTGTATTTGAGGTGTTTGTAATTTTTATGGGATTAAAGTATAAATTGAAAGATTTAAGATAATAAAAATGTTTTTATTTATTTAAAAAAATTAGCATTAGAAATGCATTAGATATTTGAAAGAAAATTGATGATAACTAAATGATAATTTGATTTCTATGAATATAAATTAAAATACTTTTAGGTACGAAACTTTTAAATCCAAATTTGTCTCTTAATTAAAATATTATCTTTAAACACAAAGAGCTGTTTATTTGTTTACAGTATTAAATTCATTACTTTTCATGAATCTCCATATACCATTTTACAAATATTTTACCAATATTTCCCTCTTTGATTTTTAAAATTTAAATGACTTTTGAGAGGAAGCACCTTAATACTTAATTATACTGTTGCTATTCTTGTTTACTTTTCCAATGTGTTTAATTCTGAATTCTATAACATGAATATGGTCATTTTTGCATCTTTATACTTACAAGCAATGATTAACACTATTTCCAAGCCTGGTCTTACATGCAAATGAATTTCTGCATGCATGATCACTGGCATGATTTCTTATAGACAAATATGTAACTGTTCTCTAGAACTAAGCTAGTAGTAGGATTCTCAACTTCATTTTCCCACCCTCCCCACTCTAAAACATCCTAGTTCTACAACAGAATAACTTGCAAACTTTCAGTTGGTAGATTTGAACCTTCAAAAGTTCAAATATTTAAAACATTCTGGCACATCATCAAAGCTCAAGAATGGATAGCCCCAAGGTCATGATAGACTAGATGTTCCAGGTGTCCAATATGTACAATGTGTTATCTAACACTATCTCCTGTGGATGATGGCTCATCCATGTCTTCCTCAGAGGCCTCGAGGTAGAATGGGAACATTTTTGGCACATCCGTATTGCTGACCCTGAGCTGCTAGCAGAACGTGCCTAAGCAGGAGAGCTTGCTGGCCAATGAGTAAGAGGGAGGAACTGCCGCCTTGGTGGATGCTAGAGTGCACAGGGCAGAGAGGTGGAGATCTGCCAGATTGATGGGGAAAAGGCTCCAGCTCTTAATGGGCTGGACTGGGAGGGGCTATTTGCAGCAGGCAGAGGGAGGCACTGCTGGAAGCAACATGTGTGTGTGGGTGGCCAGATGGTTGTTTGTGTGCCAGAACTCTGAAGCTAGTGGATTTAATTCGGAGAGTATGTATGTTTGTGTTTGGATCTGTCGGATGGGCTAATTGGCCATTGCCTGGAAGGTTAGTCTGGAGCTTGTTCATGGCTGGCTTCACTGAAAACACGCCCTGAACTCCTGGCTTGGACAATTCTTGTGACTTCTCCTTGCAAGGCTTGAAACCGAGACCACCAGACTTGACAAACCTCAATGGAGGCCCTGGACCTCAGAGAAGATTTGGGCTGTTTATTTTGAAACCTATCCAGGAAATGCAAGTTCCACTAAATCATGAGCCATTACTGTGCTAAGCTTGCAGCTAGGGGTTAACTGAAAACCTGAAATAGAACTGTTGGGGAACAGCCTGAATAAAGCTCTCCACACCAACCCTGACATGTGGGTGAATGGGGGGCACAAGCACCAGATGTTGAATAAAATATATAAATTGTAAAATAAGAATATACATTATTAATAGCAATATGCATGAGAATGCTGAAAGAAATCTTAAGAGTGGATTGTTCTAATAACTTAATAATTACAAATACATACAGA
>CM019155.1:32667056-32745389 GCA_009733165.1 Naja naja
AATGGCGCTGGTACTTACCTGATAACGCTCTTTCTCGGGAGCTGCGACGCAGCATCCAGGCAGTGGGAGGTGCTTAGTCTCTCCGCTCTGATAGGCTGGGCTTTACTGAAGGACGCTTTGACTCCTCCTCTCCTCCCATACGCCCCCAGTTTAGCGAAGACTAAGGGCCGCCAACACCAGCCGACAGAGTAGATCCCAAGCTATCTCAAAGTCAACGAGGACACGAGGTCGGAACAGGAAGAACCCACCCCAGACGGAAAGGAAGGAGGGCTGGATGCTCGCCGCACCGAGAAAGGGGCGATCAGGTAAGTACCAACGCCCATTCTCCAGCCGAAGCTGCTCCAGCATCCAGGCAGTGGGACATACCAAAGCTGGGCCTGTCCTACGGGAGGGACTCCGCCTGGGCCGAAGACACCCCGGGCCGAAAGTGGACCGCTGCAACACTCTCCTGCCAAAGGAAGCGCCAGTCAAGCAAAGACATCAACCTTGTAATGCCGACAAATGGTGATGGCGAGGCCCAAGTGGCTGCTCTGCAGATCTCGGAGATAGGAGCCTGAGTGGCCCAGGCAGCGACGAAGCGCACTGAGAGTGGGCGGTGATACCGAAGGCACTGGCAGGGACTGTGAAATGTATGCTTTGCAATAGTGGCCCGCAACCAGCCACCAATGGTAGAGGAAGACACTTTCCGCCTTTGGGAGGCTGGACTAAAGGAAACAAATAGAGCCTCAGACTTCCGAAACGGAGCTGTACGCTTAAGGTAGACACGCAGGGCCCCGCGGACGCCTAGACGATGCCACTGGTGTTCCAGGTCATGAGAAGGCTGCGGCAGAAGTTTGGAAGAACCAGCTCCCGCGCCCTGTGGAAGGTCAATTCACCTTCGCATGAAGGTCGGATCAGGACGCAACACCACCCTGTCAGAGTGGAAAACGAGAGATCGCTGGGCACACGACAAGGCGGCAACCTCGAGATGCCAGCTGAAGTAATCGCGACCAGAAAAACAACCTTATAGGTTAGGAATTGGAGGCTGATGGACCTCAGGGGCTCAAAGGATCCTTTGTGAGAGATGCAAGAACCAAGGAGAGGTCCCATGATGGAAAACGGTGGACCACAGGAGGGCACAAATTGGTCGCTACCAAGAAAAGCCCTAATTCGAGGATGGTGCAAATGGAAGGAAGGCCAGGCCAATGCACCACAGACGAATGGCTGCCACCTGACGCCTTTAGGGTGTTGGGTGAGAGGCCTTTGTCTAAGCCTGCCTGAAGAAAATCCAACACCTGAGCCACCGATGGAAGAAACGGATCCGCCTCCTGGGAGCGCACACCATGTAGAGAAGGACTTCCACGAGGCCTCATATATCCTGTTAGTCGACGGCGCAGCCTGGATGGTGGTGATGACCCTCACGAGAGGTTCTCCCGCCTGTTGCCGCTCAGCCTCCAAACGGCTAGTTGAAGCCACTGCGGTCTGGATGCAGGAGCGACCTTGGGTGAGACACACTTTGTGATCTGGGATCCTCCAGGGTTCTTCCGCGGGAGAGGCTGCGGAGGTCCGCAAACCACGCCTCCTGGGCCAGAAGGGAGCGACTAAGATCAGGGAGGCCTCTCTGCCAAAAGCTTTTGAATTACCCTGGGGATCAGTGGGATGGGAGGGAATGCATACAGCAGACCGGGAGGCCAAGGGCAGCTAAGAGCATTGACTTCCTCCGCGCCTGGGGCAGGGTATCTGGACACAAACCGCAAGATGAGCGCTGAGGGGGAGGCAAACAGGTCCACGCCTGGGCAGCCAACCTGAGCGCCAGCTCTTGAAACAAGTCGGGTGAAGGCGCCACCGGACGGGTCCACTGTTGCTCTGCTGAGCCAATCCGCCCAGTGTTTTCCACGCCCATATGCTCCGCCTTTATGGAACCTAGATGGCGCTTCTGCCCAAAGACACAGCCGCTCTGCCTCCTTCATCAGGAGGACAGAGTGGGTACCCCTTGCCTGTTCACATGTGTCACGTGACGCTGTCTGTGAGAATGAGGACGGGTTCCGATGGATGTGAGGAAGGAAATTGCGAGGGCGAGATGGATCGCCTGAGCTCCAGCCAGTTTATACTGTTCCGCTGTTCGCCTGCTGACCAGCCACCCTGACATGACCAAGACTGAAGGTGTGCGCTCCATCCAACAGACTGGCGCCTGTGGTAATTATGAGCCTTTCTGGCTCCCATAGGAGAGATCCTTTGTTGATGGACGGATTTGTCCACCAAAGTAGGGAGAGTCTCACTTTGTAGGCACCCGACCTTGCTGTGGAGTTGCTGCAACTCCACCTTTGGTATGGCAGGAGAAACCACTGGAGCTCCCTCAGCATGGAGCCCAGGAACAATAGAAATGGAAGAAATCAATTTACCTAGTAATGTTGACAAGTCAGCTAAAGAGACCTGCCTCAGGACCTAACACGCTGGGCCAAGTTCCTTATGCTCTAAGCTTATCTGGGGAGAGGAAAACCTTCTCCTCTAGAGTATCAATAATAGCCCCCAGATGGGACAAACGGGTTGACGGGAGAGATGGCTCTTCTTCCATTAATAGAAAACCCGTGTTGCTGTAAAATCTGCAACGGAGTTTGGTGTCTATGTGAGCTTGTCTAGAGTGGGATAAGATTAGGATATCGCCCAGATAACACTGGAGCCTAACCGAATGCCCCTAAGGTGAGCTGCCAGGGCCGCCAGGACCTTCAGAACGCTCGGGCCGAGGAAAGACCAAGGGAAGGGCCACATATTCATAATGGTGATTATTATAACAAAATCTAAGAAATTTCGAGTGGGCAGGCCGAATTGGTATGTGCAGATACTTCTGTCAGATCGATAGAAGACAGGAAATCACCCGCCTGACGCTAAGAAGGATAGACTGGAGGGTGCTCATCTTAAATTTGCGATAGACCAATGATCGGTTAAGCCGCTTGAGGTTCAAGATCGCCTCCAGCCCCTGAGGCTTTAGGGACAATAAAGAGCAAAGAATAGAAACCCTGTCCCTGCTGGTCCTTGGGAACAGATTGAATGGCCCTGATGTGTAGCAAGTGGTTAATTGCGGATTCCATCAAGGCCCTTTTTCAGGTACCCTAGAAATGGGGCATTGCATAAAGAAACTTGGGGGCAGAAAGGAATTCTAACGCTAATCCAAAACTAATGGTGTCGCAAGACTCCAGGCATCAGAAGTGGACAACTCCCAACGGTCAGCAAAGAAACGAAGCCCACCTATAGGGGCTAGAGCCCCTGATTAGCGGGATCTACGAGATCCTCGACTTTGTGGTCCCCTGAAGCCCTCTTGCCCTGACCCCGCCGACCCCCTGTCTGAAAAATCTGACCTATCTGACTGTTGGCTGCCCCTGTAACCCGATCCCCTGAAGGACCTGGAGGAGAAAGAACTCTGGGAGTAGGGACGGAGGGCCCCCACAAAGGGCTGTGAGAACCTACTGTCAGTACGATTAAGAAGGGGGAGGATCTTTCGCTTGTTCCTAGTCTCTATCAACAGAGGATCTAGGGCAGGACCAAATAATTTACTAGTAGAAACTGGGGAGGAAACGAAGTTTCCATTTATTTTACTATCCGCCTGCCAATGCTTAAGCCACAGTAATCTACGGGCCGTAACGTGAGGCAATGGCCCTGGCTGAAAACTTTACAGCATGAAATGTGGCATCCGGAGAATTCGTGAGCTGCAATTAGCTTTGCTACGCCCTGGTGAGCCCTAATGTTGGAACTTGGAATGGTATCCCTCAGGTGGCAGAGCCACCTGAGAGATGCTCTGGTGAAAAAAAGATGCCGTGGCTGCCTTTGATGGCCCAGGCATCTGCCTGGTGTGCTTTACGGAGGGCATCTCGCCTTCTTATCGCCAGCCTTTAGGGCATCCTCCTCGGGTGGGGACAGTAGAAGAGGAGGCCAGGGCTACCACTGGATCATCGACCTCAGGTGTGACCAAATTATTAGCGAAATCTGGATCCAGATTGAAAAACTTCTTATCAAAATTTGAAGGGGCCGGGAAGGATGTTGCTGACATCCACTGCTTATGGAGGAGGTCCGAAAACATTTTGGGGACCGAATAACCTCCTCCTCATTAACTGGCTGAGAGAAGACCAGATCATCCTCAGTCTCAGAATCTGTAGTGTGTGGGACTGAGGGGGGCTTTGAAATGCGGGCTGTGGTTTTTGCTTTGGAAAGGAGGGATTTGAACAACTGTGGTTGAAAGAGGCCCGTGAAAGTTGGATGGTCCGGTTTTAAGTCCTCGCCATCGGACATCCTCTTTCAGTGGGCGGAACCCGAGGGGTCCTCACTTTGATGAACAGAGACCGAGTCAATCTGAGCGAGGGATCCTCTTCTTCCCCTCCTGATCCTGATTGAGATGAGGTGAAAATCTCTGAATTGAGATACCTGTGAAACGACCGAGCCTGCTCTGACCGAGGACCTCATGGAACGCGAGTCACCTTCTGATCTGTAAGAATGTCTGGCCGCCAGGGACTGCTGCACCCGCTGTGATTCCCCTGGAAATCGCCAGTTCCATCCACGTCCTCATGGAATCAGGGACCTCCTGTGGGAGGAATTCTTCCTGTCGCAGTCCAGCTGCTGTAGGGGTGAAGGTTGCTTCCGCACCCTCCGTGAAGGGCGTGTGCTTGATGTGACTGAGAGGGTAGGTCTAGGGGACGTGGAGGGTCTAGAGGCCTAGGAGATGGAAGGGTTTGGGTGGGCGGGTAGGGTCTGGTAACTGGGGAGCCCCCAGAGAGCCCTTGGTATTCTTCTGAATCTGTTTCTCCAATGCCTTCTGGCCGGATGCCTCCCTTTGTGCGGCCTTAGAAGGACCTTTAGGAATGACAGATTTGTCTAGGCCATGAGACTTGTCGCCACCCCTACTTGCCATGTTTGGTAAGAGATATCTCAGAAAAATTGGGCCAGAGAATTGTAAATAGATATATAATAATAATATTTGGTGGCTGCCTGGACGGTTGGCACGCCGGTCCCGCTCCAGTCACTGGGCAAGGCACCCCAATAGAAAACACACACACTCTCCCCTTTTGAATTTTATAGAGACTCGTATATGAGCAATATGGATTACAATTATTGCTAATATGGGAATGATTAGAAGATGAGATAAACAAGGAGTCTCACAAGAAAAACAGGTAAGCCAAATTGAGAACTAGTTCATAGGGCAGAAAAATAAAATAAAATACAAAATAAGCCCTTGTCAACGTTCCCACAGGCCCAGGCCTGGGGATTAGTTGGATAATATGACTGCTGTGCTGTAGAAAATCAGGGTAGAATTTACTCAGAGTAGACCAGAATTTTATAGAAAAACCACCTGTGAGAGTGCCAACTTTGAACAGGTCACACAGACCAGCAACAATCCTTTATTATTAATACAGTAATGTACCTAGGCTTCTTCAGAAAGAGAGCCTGGGAAAAAAAACAAAAAACACAGAAAGAGACCAGGAAAAAAACTCTCATGGGGCTCTGGCATCAGCCTGGGCTCCCACGAGGCCTCGTGGAGAAAAAAGCCCTGGATGAGGGGAGCGACGCAAGCCGCAACTACCCCAAGGAAGAGAAATGGCGCCAGCTGCTCCTCCGGCGCCAGCACAGCTCTGCCGCCAATGGCTTCGTTTGAAAAGAGCGGCAGAAATGGGGAATCGGGACTCCTGCGCCCTACCCCAGCGTTCTCAGAGGGGAGGAATCAATAATAAGAGGAAGAAACCCCAAGGGAAGGGGTGTAGCAGCAGCACCAAGGGGTTAAAAGAAACGGCAAGTAGAGGTTGCGAGAGGGAAACGAAGCCTCGCTTCCAATGAGAAGGAAAAAAAAAGAGAGAGAGAGAAACTGCCCTAAGCTGCGCTGCAGCGCACCCTCACTGACTGCTGCAATCGTTGCAGTCAGCTTCTCAAGCACAAGGGAACAATTTGCAAGCCAAATTGAAAGGGAAAAATTTTAAAGAAGCCAATTGGGAAAAGAATACCTCTGATTGTTCCTGCTCCGACCAGAAAGAGAGAGAGCTGCCTATCCGAACCGAAGGCTGAGCTAAACTGGGGGACGTATGGGAGGAGAGGAGGAGTCAAAACGTCCTTCAGTAAAGCCCAGCCTATCAGAACGGAGAGACTAAGCACCTCCCACTGCCTGGATGCTCGGAGCAGCTCGCTGGAGAACAAATATCTTCTGCCTAACAGTGCTATGCATTCTATATAAAATAGATTGAATGAGAAAAGCTATAAGACATTTCACTACATATGCTCTGATAATAAATATATTATTTCTTTTTATCTAAATCATAATACTTGAAGACCATTGTAAGCTCCCAGGCAACAAATATTAGTCTGGTTGTGCATCTATACTCAGAACAGCAGCAGCAGAAATTAAGTACTGAAACTTAAATTTAGTACTGAAACCCAGAAGAATAGCAGTCCCAGCCAGGAATTTCCAGGGAATATTAACATATCCAACTGCCTCTGGAACATGGCAATAACCAAATACCACCCCATCTGGATTTAAATCAGACACAATGGGTATGCTGATGGTCAAGCTCATTGTCAAGGGGAAAAAAAGAATTGCCTTGCACCTGGCAGGGCAAAATATGTTACCAGTAAAAGCCTGCAAACTAGGTGATCTCTTAAGTTTCTTTTAATCAGCCATGTATGTGCATGTTTATTTGTATATTATTATACTTCATGGAGTATGTATGTATCTGGTGCCTGAATTTCATAAGCAAACAAGAGTTTCCTTTCCTCAAGTCACTTACAATCTAACATCTGTTAGTGTATAAGGCAATAGGAGAGAGGAAGAGTTCTTCATAGATATTTATTAACATACTGATGATTTATTTCCACAAAACAGAGCAAGACATAATTCACTTGATTATGAACAGTTTTATATGTCATATGATTGTCTGGATCAAAATTAAAAACAAAAACAAACCAAAAAATGCATGTTAAGGAAATCCCTGTATAAACTGCCTGGGAGATTTAAATAAAAATTGGAAACCTTCCAGTTGACTTATTGATATAAGTCATATTGTTCTTATCCCCCACATCTTCCACAATAATTGTAGCACAACAATCTAGAAATCCATAATCTTTCCTTATCTACTATTTCTTGAAAATAAAAAGTTCAGCCTTCAAATATGAACTGATGAAACACATGACAAAGAATCCATTACTCATGCTGCTACTCTGGTTAGAAAACACACCAGGAAGAAAGAAAAATATATTTGTTGCTCCCTATATTTTTAGTTGCTGGTGACAAGTTTTATTCCCTAAATATCAAAAAGATCTAAAAACGTTGAACAGCTTAAAAGAGAATTGTGTGTTCTATGTAAATCTTGAAAGGGGGACTTTGCAATACACAGGAATTAAGGAAGCTTTCGTTCAATCAGTAAGACAATTGTATTATTTGTATAGCTTGTACAACTGCTTCAAAAGTTGTTCCTGGCTATCTTCACATCAGGTGCATATATATTCTCCTGCAATGTTTAAGAGTAGATTGTTTGTTATTGGCTATTTCACCAACTGCAAATATGTTTAGTTTTTTTTAAAAAAAAACTTTGTTATTCTGCAAAATATAATTGACAAAGGCATTCAGAGAGATGGACTCTGCTGTTTTGGCTATTGCTTGATTTGCAACTCATAATATTTACTTGGGTCTTCAAGATCATCTGTCAAAGTATTAACCCACATTTGAATGTTGGGTTAATTTTTCCCACTTTGACATATTTCAGACATTTGGGAAATAAATCTTCCATAATTCATCCCTTGGGTTGCTGGTTAGGAATCCTGGGAACTGAAGATCTATAACAAAGGTGACCTTTGATAGTGTGTCAAGCAGCACCAGCATTCCAATAAGAAACAGAACCGAAATTGCTGGCTGGATGCAGCACCTGTGAAATCTGTCCCGGAAAAAGAGAGATTGTGAGAGTGCCCCAACATACTCTGGACAGAGATTCTTCGTGAATGGGTGACAGGAACCAAAGTTTTTGTCATTTACTTATTTTTTTTCAATAATTTTATTAGAGATTATATTATACAAATAATATTTATACAATTTCTCAAAAAGTTAAATTAAAGAAAATAAAAATGAAAAAGTACAGAAAAAGATAATAGAACTCTTATTTCCATTTCCTTCTTGTATACTGACATTTTTCAATTTGGTGTAAATCAGTGCCAGAGGTATAATATAGCCTCTAAGATTTGGCCAATTGTCATTTCTAAGACACTTCGGAATTCATTTTTATTGTTTTTTAAAATACTGGGAATATCTGTAACATCAAGTTTCATTGTATTCACCGAATTTTTTTCAATCTTTTGCAAAAGAAGGTTTAGGTACAAGTTTAGGATTCTTTTTTCTGAATAAACAAAATGTTGATTAAAGTGTTGATTTTATAAATTTATAAACAAGCTAAGGATCCAGCTGGATTTAAAGCATATGACTGTCCTTCACAATTACCATAGTGGGAAAAAAGAAAACATTTGATTAAACTGTATTTGAGGTGTTTGTAATTTTTATGGGATTAAAGTATAAATTGAAAGATTTAAGATAATAAAAAATGTTTTTATTTATTTAAAAGAATTAGCATTAGAAATGCATTAGATATTTGAAAGAAAATTGATGATAACTAAATGATAATTTGATTTCTATGAATATAAATTAAAATACTTTTAGGTACCGAAACTTTTAAATCCAAATTTGTCTCTTAATTAAAATATTATCTTTAAACACAAAGAGCTGTTTATTTGTTTACAGTATTAAATTCATTACTTTTCATGAATCTCCATATACCATTTTTACAAATATTTTACCAATATTTCCCTCTTTGAGATTTTAAAATTTAAATGACTTTTGAGAGGAAGCACCTTAATACTTAATTATACTGTTGCTATTCTTGTTTACTTTTCCAATGTGTTTAATTCTGAATTCTATAACATGAATATGGTCATTTTTTGCATCTTTATACTTACAAAAACTTAGCAATGATTAACACTATTTCCAAGCCTGGTCTTACATGCAAATGAATTTCTGCATGCATGATCACTGGCATGATTTCTTATAGACAAATATGTAACTGTTCTCTAGAACTAAGCTAGTAGTAGGATTCTCAACTTCATTTTCCCACCCTCCCCACTCTAAAACATCCTAGTTCTACAACAGAATAACTTGCAAACTTTCAGTTGGTAGATTTGAACCTTCAAAGTTCAAATATTTAAAACATTCTGGCACATCATCAAAGCTCAAGAATGGATAGCCCCAAGGTCATGATAGACTAGATGTTCCAGGTGTCCAATATGTACAATGTGTTATCTAACACTATCTCCTGTGGATGATGGCTCATCCATGTCTTCCTCAGAGGCCTCGAGGTAGAATGGGAACATTTTTGGCACATCCGGTATTGCTGACCCTGAGCTGCTAGCAGAACGTGCCTAAGCAGGGGAGAGCTTGCTGGCCAATGAGTAAGAGGGGAGGAACTGCCGGCCTTGGTGGATGCTAGAGTGCACAGGGCAGAGAGGTGGAGATCTGCCAGATTGATGGGGAAAAGGCTCCAGCGCTCTTAATGGGCTGGACTGGGAGGGGCTATTTAGCACAGCAGGCAGAGGGAGGCACTGCTGGAAGCAACATGTGTGGGTCGTGGCCAGATGGTTGTTTGTGTGTCCAGAACTCTGAAGCTAGTGGATTTAATTCAGTTGCGGAGAGTGTATATGTTTGTGTTTGGATCTGTCGGATGGGCTAATTGGCCATTGCCTGGAAGGTTAGTCTGGAGCTTGTTCATGGCTGGCTTCACTGAAAACGACGCCCTGAACTCCTGGCTTGGACAATTCTTGTGACTTCTCCTTGCAAGGCTTGAAACCGGACCACCAGACTTGACAAACCTCAATGGAGGCCCTGGACCTCAGAGAAGATTTGGGCTGTTTATTTTGAAACCTATCCAGGGAAATTACTGGGTAAGTTCCACTACTTGATCATGAGCCAATTACTGTGCTAAGCTTGCAGCTAGGGGTTAACTGAAAACCTGAAATAGAACTGTTGGGGGAACAGCCTGAATAAAGCTCTCCACACCAACCCTGACATGTGGGTGAATGGGGGCAGCACAAGCACCAGATGTTGAATAAAAATATAAATTGTAAAATAAGAATATACATTATTAATAGCAATATGCATGAGAATGCTGAAAGAAATCTTAAGAGTGGATTGTTCTAATAACTTAATAATTACAAATACATACAGAACTCTGCTCCCAGTAATGGCTACCAGAACATCCAATTATTTTCAAATTTTATTTCATTTAAAAAAACACAAAAAATATAATTGATATCAACAAGAGACTAATTCACAATCACTAAAAGTCACCTCTCTAATTGACACTCACTGGCATGCTGCATTATTTAAAAAGTAAAGTGATAGACAGGCTGACTTAATGTCGATGAAAAAAAAGACTACTTTAATGGAAATGTGAAAATCATTCAAAATTCAATGCATCTTCACTGTAACACTCTAATCAGATTTAGACTATGTGATGTGATGGGACTATAGAGGCAATTTCTACTTATGGGAATAACTTCTAATTGCTTTCAGATATTCTGCCACGCTTGAATATTGCTGCTGAAATCTTAGCGCTGAAAAGCAAAATGTATTACAAATAACAATGAAGTATAAAACAATTTTAAAAGGGAATGCAGAGAAAAAATAAGAGTTAACCAGCCTTAGTAAAGAATCTCATGTGTACTAGCTTATTTTGCAAGGTAAATATAAACATAAAAAAGAGAAAATCCATTAACTTAGTATTAACCGGGGATAACAAATCTATCTATGGCACCTATCATAACAGTTTTTCTCGCTTGTATTCCAGTTATTTTACAGCATTTGACCAGTACAAATTGTATTTGTAAAAATAAAGAAAAACCAAGTGTGAAGCTTTGTTTCCATCATCTCTTCAGTTTAAAAAAAATACAAATCAAATGCACTGAAAAGTAGATGGGTCTAGTGGAAATGTTGCAACTGGAAACAATTGTTTTGCCTTTTACTAGGTTTTCCATAATTTCTGTGATTTACTACTTTACCATTAATCTGGATTTGTACAATACAAGGAACCACAGTGCAGATAACACGAATCTAATTCAAACATTAGTTATAAACATGAAAACTTTCTGCCTTTAAAATGAATGACTGCATTCAGCTTAAATAACATGCTAAATCAGAGAAACAAGTAGTAACAACTTATAAAGCCCTAAATGGCTTGGGTCCAGAGTACTGGCGGGAACGCCTCCTGCCAGCATCACATTCCGATCACCCTGTTTGCTCCCATAGGAGGGGCCTCCTTGGGATACCGTCAGTTAGGCATTGTCGGCTGGCGGTCCCCAGGGCTAGGGCCTTCTCCGTGGGAGCGCCCGCCCTTTGGAATCAGCTCCCCATGGATCTCCGTTTGAGCCCTGATCTCCACCCCTTCTGCCAGGACCTGAAGACCTGGCTGTTTCAACAGGCCGGCCTGGAATGACTTGGGGGTTAACTGTTTAATTTTAACTGATAGTCCGACTTGTTATGTTTAATCTGTTTTTACTGTAAATTTGTGGTGTTTTAATGTTTACCGCCCTGAGTCCCTAGGGAGAAGGGCGGCATACAAGTCGAATAAATTATTATTATTAAATTAAACAGATCCCAGTTTAGAACTTTCATTCATATCTATCTACTCCAGCCAGAAGGGCCAGGACAAAAGACTGTGGAAGCTGCAGTCTATAATATTAGGGGAACAAAGCTGGGTAGCGCTGTATTAAACTAGAAGTAAGCAATACTCAGGACTCAGAGCACATGAGTTGTACATCTTTTTCTGTGGCTTCTCTGTGAGTGCAAATACTTTCCTGTCATTCTGAGACATGGGGGGGAGGAGATTGAAATGTAATCCCCAATTTATTCCTCAAAACTTCAGTCTCACCCATGTGAGCTATGGCTTCACCTGTTATGGCTTAGTATATTGTATCAATGTTGTATTACATGATGGATTCTATAGTTGCAAATTTTAATCCACCAGGAACATTTCTTCAAGAAATGTATTATGGTTTTCTACCTCACAAATAAAACACTTTACAAAGGACAATTCACCTTGAACAAAAGATACTGAACTTCGTGTTCTGAGAAGCTATGCACCATTTGAAGAGTCAAGTTATCTTTGTTCTGGTAGAAATCAGCAATATTATCTACTGTCTCTAAGCAGATATTTTTCAAAGATGATAAATCAGGTTAAGATTTAAAGCAACAGTGCTCAAGCACTTTGATAATACTTTTCTCTTTTTTAATCTTTTCCAAAGGCATCATTTTTATATATCTATTATACTTTCAAATGCCACTTGTTATTTAAAAAGAAAAAAGAAAAATGCCTGTGGCCTAATTTTTATGAGTAATTGAACTTCACTGCCACGTAAGAAGGCTAAGACAACATTTCTGATAAAACTTGCGATTCAGTCATATGTTTTTAAGGTACTCTAAAACTTGAAATTATTTTAAAATATAAAAAAGTTAGTAAGCAGCCTACTTTTTATTATTTTAATAGTTTCATTTTTTTCAATTCTATAATAAACTAATTCTACAAAATTGATATCATACTGGCCGGAAAGATTGAGTACTTTTCCACACTTGTCTATTGCATATAAAGTATATAAAATCTAACACCTGGCATACTCAGTGGAAACTGTCCTACTGATTTCAAGCACTCAAAAGAATATAAGCTGCTTTATACCGTGTTTCCCCGAAAATAAGACACTGTCTTATATTTTTTTTGGCTCCCAAAAACACACTAGGTCTTATTTTCAGGGTAGGTCTTATATATTTATGGTGCCAAATAGTGGGTGTGAGTGTGTAGGGGTGGTTGTTTTATGGTGCACGGTTGCTCCCTGAAAAGTCTTCCTGGAACTGGAGATTTACACTAGGTCTTATTTTCGGGGCAGGTCTTATATTAGGGCAGGTTTAGAAAATAGTGCTAGGTCTTACTTTCGGGGTAGGTCTTATTTTCGGGGAAACACGGTACTATCTCAAAGTATAGCTTGATCAACATATTAGAATAACAGTTTCCTTATCCATTGTTTACTGAATAAGCCAACATTGGCTGAGGTCAAACAGCTAAGCCATAATGACTTATAAACCACAATTGTTGAATTTACATAATATGCTAAACTGAACTGAATTCTTTATTGGCCAACTGTGATTGGATGCACAATGTTGAGGGAATTATTTGTTTAGCAGAGGGATGCCCTTTGGAAAAAAACTGTCCTTGTGTCTAGTTGTTCTGGTGTGCAGTGCTTTATAGCATCATTTTGAGGGTAGGAGTTGAAATAGTTTTATGTCCGGGATGTGAGAAGTCTGTAAATATTTTTTCACAGCCCTCTTTTTGACTCGTGCAACATACAGGTCCTTAATGGAAGGCAGGTTGGTAGTAACTGTTTTTTCTGTAGTCCTAATTATCCTCTGAAGTCTGTGTCTGTCTTGTTGGGTTGCAGAACCAAACCAAATAGTTACAGAGGTGCAGAAGACAGACTCAATAATTCCTCTGTAGAACTGTATTAGCAGCTCCTTGGGCAGTTTGAGCTTTCTGTGTTGGCACAGAAAGAACATTCTTTGTTGTGCTTTTTTATGATGTTTTTGATGTTAGGTGTCTATTTTAGGTCTTGTGATATGATAGAACCTAGAAATTTGAAGGTCTCTACTGTTGATACTGTGCTGTCTAGTATTCTAAGAGGTGGTAGTATGGGAGGGTTTCTCCTAAAGTCTACCACAATTTCTACGGTTTTGAGTATGTTCAGTTCCAGCCTTGGTGGTGCAGGCTGTTAAATGCCTAGCACTTAAGTTCCAGCTGCCTGCAATTACTGCAGGCTCGAATCCCACCAGGCTCAAGGTTGATTTAGCCTTCCATCCACTGGGGGTAGGTAAAAAAAATTTTAATTCATATTTATATGCCGTCCTTCTCCGGAGACTCAGGGCGGCTTACAATGTTTGGAGCGCAACCCAATGCGCTCAGCAATA
The DNA here is from genome assembly GCA_009733165.1 of Naja naja. NCBI lineage: Eukaryota > Metazoa > Chordata > Lepidosauria > Squamata > Elapidae > Naja > Naja naja. Next base: position 32,681,053 of record CM019155.1, read on the forward strand.
GCCTTCATTCATTCCATTGTATATGCCTACTTATTATTAAGTGGCATTTTACAAAGTCAGCTTATTGCCCCCAACAATCTTGGGTCCTCAATTTACCTACCTACCAATCTTGAGGACCCAAGATTGTTGGGGGCAATAAGCTGACTTTGTAAAAATAAGCAGTAATAAGCAGGCATATACAATGGAATGAAGGCTATTGCTGGGCGCATTGGGTTGTATCCCAAAAATTGTAAGCCACCCTGAGTCTTCGGAGAAGGGCGGCATATAAATGTAATTTAAAGAAAGAAAGAAAGAAAGAAAGAAAGAAAGAAAGAAAGAAAGAAAGAAAGAAAGAAAGAAAGAAAGACTGTTCTGGTTACAGCACAAGGGAAGTTGTACAACCTCCCGTTTGTATGAGGATTCATTGTTGTCTCAGATGAGACCAATCACTGTTGCATGATCTGCAAACTTCAGTATTTTAACAGATGGATCGTTTGAGATGCAGTCATTGGTATATAGGGAGCAGTAGAGAAAGCACACAGCCTTGGGGGGGCCCTGTGCTAATTGTACAGGTATCAGATGTGATTCTGCCTAGCTTCACCTGCTGCTTCCTGTTAGGAAGCTTATGATCCACTTACAAGTGTGTTCAGGTACCGCTAGCTGGTTTAGTTTAGTTAGAAGAATGTCTGGAATGATGGTACTGAATGCTGAAGTCTACAAAGTCTACAAGCAACAATCAAGCAAGTTATGTTAGATCCTAGCATAATGTGTGAGTTCAACTCATCAGTTCAAAATTGTATCTAAATTAACTGAAAGCAGATTTTTCAAGTATCGAACGGAGACTTTCCCATCATGTATGATTTGGCACAGAGGTTCATCCCGGAAAAAAAGTATCCCAATACTACTGATCTCTACAGTGGTATTTACTGCCAAGTAAGAATACTGAACTACAGTATTCTTACTTGGAAATAAATATCAGTTTGACTATGGTGATAAATAACTGGGGTGACAAAAAATAATTCAGCCTAGACTTCAAAGAAGTCTAACTATTCTGTTTCCTTGCCTGCTGTCAACCTAGGGTTGCAAGGTAACATGCCCTATAAATTATCAACATTCACTTACATCATCTTTAAGTCTATAATTCTTAGCTTTTTAAGCCTGAAAACTAAAAGTCATGTAGCTAAAGAAGATGAAAAAAATAATATAACAACCCTAGATGATGTTGTGCCAGGTGATTGCTGTCCATTAATGTCAATCAAGCTGAGAATCTTTTGGCAAAGGCCTGCAAAGCTGTGATGGCCAAGGGACATATGGAGTGGGTAGAATATTGGCAAAAAAGTAAGTGAGCCTACCATGAAAAGGACTATTGGGGAGGTGTTTTTATGTGATATATTTATGCTACACCCTTTTTAAATTTGTTTCTACCCAAAGACAGAAATCTGTGCTGTTCATTCTACACAATCATAGTTACCCAAGACTCAAAAAGGCCATGCAAAATGCATAAATATTGTAAGTTATATCACTGATGGAATGAAGATACTCCATATATGTATATTCAGAACTAAGTAAGAGAGTAGGATTTGAATATCATTAGTATAAGATTCTCTATTCCTTGTACCAGGTTTAACTAACAAATTGAATAAATTTTGTTATTACTCAATTATTATAGCTGCATACATCGCTGCAAGAAAAAAAATCCACACATTTCATTTATAGTAAAAATCTTGCTATAAATGCACTTCTGCAGATACCCTTAGTAAGCAAAAACAACAATAACTGGGTTTCAATGTTAAGTTCAAAGAGAACTTTGGCATTCAAGAGATTAAATAACATTATTAGTGGTATCCCAAAAGCACATCCTTCTAGAATGGCATATCCAGACATTTGTATGGCTTCTAGTCTGATGGTGTTCCAGAAGATACAGAAACTTGGTTAATTTCCTAGGCTGTGTGGAATAATGGTGATATTTTTAAAAGTATTTTTCTTCTTTTTTATGGCACTTCTTTTATTTTATTGTTCTAGATTTTTATATTGTAAATAGCGAATTAGGCATTTTTAAAAATCTGTATAAATGAATGAATAATCATTTAAGGATTTGTGATGCGTTAAATAAATATTTTATTCTCAAACTAAAGAGGTTTACAATCTGCAGGCAGAATATTGATTCTAATTCAGTGCCTATATTCAGCTGATCCATTTGTCTGTTTTGACTTCCAGTCCTTAATATGATTCTTAAAAAGAGGAATTCCCATTCAATCTAAACACTAGAGTAAAATATATATTCTAGTAACAGATTTCCTACTAGAATCATAAAGTATGTCCTTTATTTTCTATGGCTGTTGACATAGGCTGTATTTTATTTCTATGTTTATTGTTTAAAACTACTACATTTGTGTAGAAAGTTCATGGGATGCGAAGGAAGGAAATAATTCAATTATGCAGGTCACCCTTAATTTCAAATGTTGACTAAAAGCTCCATCTCTCTTAAATAGCTGAAGTCCAACAGTTATTAGCAGATAGAAAAGATTTTATATTTAGGAATGATAGAAATAAAAATGTTATTGGAAGATTTCCTAGGTTAAATTTGTAAAATAAAGATTTTTGTTTTAAAGCATATTTTTCATCATTACTCTATCTGTGGGGATTACCAACTTTGTTAATTCCACAAAAACAGAATGTAGAGAAAAAAACAGATATTTCTGAAACAGTCACTGAAACAATAATGCTTCACAATCTAGTGATACCAAGTAATCAATCCTATACTATAATTTGGAATATCAAGTAATACCCCCATTTATTGAATTTGGCTCCTTTCCCCAAAAAAAGGTTTTAAAGAAATGGGCGTTGGTATATTTACCTGAGATGCCCTTTCTATACACGCTGCAAGAGAGTCCAGGAATAGGTAAGAATCCTCCCTCTTACGTCATTGAGCTGAGTCTGCCAAAGGTATAAAAAGCCAGCCCCTGCTGATGGCCCCCAACTTTTAGGTGCAGAAACTTGACAGACGTAGCATGTCTCTGGAAAATAAAACAGTGAGAAGAACCCTCCCCAACCAAGACCAGATGAATACAGGGTAGGGCTGGACTCTCTCGCAGCGTGTATAGAAAGGGCATCTCAGGTAAATATACCAACACCCATTCTCCTCCACAATGCTATGAGAGCCCAGGAATGGGACATACCAATGCCTGCATGTCCAAGGGAGAGTCCATATGTGGTCCGCTCAGTCCAACACTGGAAGAACCTTCTGAAGCAGTCTCCTACCAAATGCTGCTTCTGCAGAAGCGAAGGAGTCCAGTTGATAGTGCCAGATAAATGGAGAAGGTGATGCCCAGGTAGCCATCCTGGAGATCTCCTCAATGGACACCTGGGTAGCCCAGGCTGCCGAGGTGGCTGCACTTCGTAGAGTGGGCTGTAAGATTCTTGGGAACCGGGAGAGAAAGAGTTTCTTATGCAGTGGAAATACAAGCCCTGATCCATCTGCCCATCATGGATGGGAAAGCTCTGCTCCCTAAACAAGCTGGCTGAAAGGACACAAACATCGCTTCCATTTTACAGGAAGTAGCAGTTCGTTGTACATAGATATGGAGGTCCCTCCGCACATCCAACATATGCCACTTGTGTTCCAACTCATGTTGAGGCTTAGGGCAGAAATCCAGTAGGACTATTTCTTATGCCTTGTAGAACCAAGAATTAATCTTTGGAACAAGCATAAGACTACTCTGTTCTCGTGAAAGATGCACAAATCTTGTCTCACCAAGAGAGTGGCCAACTTGGACACCCTTTTGGCCAACGTGATAGCCACCAGGAAGGACACCTTGAGGGTCAAAAAAACGGAGGCCCACTGACCTTAAAGGCTCGAATGGGGGTCCCATCAAGTGGGATATCCATGAATTACCAGGGGATGCAGATTTGAGGCTCCCCTCAAAAACCTACATATTGATAGTTGGTGAGATAGAGAGTTATAATTATCGCACGACAATACTGAGGATAGGGACACAACCTGTCTGCAGAATGTATTTGGCGAGACCTTCCTGTAGGAATATCAGCACATCTGAGACAGATGCTGAAGTAGGGTCCCGAGTCACCTTAGAACACCAACTGCAAAAAGCTCTCCAGGTGGCATCATAGATGTGATTGGTCGATGGTTTACATGATGCCTGGATGGTTTGAATCACCTTATCCAGTAGATTTCCACTCAAGCACCATACGACCAACTGGAACCACTGAGGCTGCAGGTGGCGTAAGGCCCCTTGGCTGAAGGAAATCCTGCTGGCCGGGATTCTCCACGGTCAAGCAACCAATAAGTTCACCAGGTTGGCGAACCAGGGCCATCTGGGCCAATGAGGCGCCAGAAGTACCAACTCCACCTTCTCCTCCAATATCTTCTGAAGTACAGCCAGATTGATAGGAAAAGAGGAAAAGGCATGGAGGAGACCTGGAGGTCATCTGCTCCGAAGTGCATTGGTCCCCTCTGTTCCCTGGGTAGGAAACCTGGGGAAGAAACTGCTTACCTGATCATTCTGGGGAGTGGCGAATAGGTCTAGCACTGGGGAACCGAATCTGTCGGACAGTTCCTGGAAAGGGATGCATGAAGGCTCCACTCTGACTGGTCAACCTTGGTCCGACTCAGTCAGTCGGCCTGGATGTTGTTGACCTCTGAAATGTGGTCTGTCCTGAGGGACAGAAGGTGTCTCTCCACCCACCGCCCCAGACATTCGGCCTCTCACATCAAGGATTTAGACCGGGTCCCACTTTGTCTGTTGACATGGGTCTTAGCGGCCACGTTATCTGTCATAATCAACACGTGGGACCCTGTCACCTTATCCTGGAAGTGTTTCAAAGCCAGGAAGATGGCCTTGAGTTCGAGACAATTGATGGGGCGAGACCTGTCTAGGACCAACAATCCTGAGCTACCTTGCTTTGCAGATGTGCCCTCCAGCCATAAAGACTGGCATCTGTCGTGATCATGATCCTGTCTGGTTCCTTGAAAAAATGCCTTTCCGGTGGCCTGGGGCTGCCACCACCAGAAAGAACGAAAGACCTGTGGAGGAACTCGGACTCTGATGGAAGAGTGGCTGGTTCCTGCCCATTGAAAAGGCAACAGGAACCATTGCAGAGTTCGGGCATGAAGCCGGGCCCACAGCACCATGCCAATACAAGAAATTATCTTTCCTAGGAGTTGTAATAGAAGAGACAGAGGAACTGTGTGCTACTGTTGAATCCGGTTTATCAAGTCATTCAGCCTCTCTTGGCGATCTGAGGAAAGGAAAACCTCGCAGAGTCATGTTGGATAGCCCTAGGTGTAGGAGATGGGTAGTTGGTAGAAGATGACTCTTGTTGAAGTTTATGGAAAACCCGTGTTCCTGCAAGAGCCGGATCGTGGTCTGAAGGTCGTATTTGGTGGAGTGGGTCAAAGATGACTGAATCAGGATATCGTCTAGGTAGCATTGGATTTCACAGGTAGGACATGAAGGTTCTGGCCAATTCTGCCAGAACCTTGGTAAAGACCCAGGGGGCTGATGAAAGGCCAAACAGAAGGGCCCGGTATTGGTAGTGCTTGTTGTTGTAGCAAAATCGAAGGAACTGGCAATGAGGAGGCCAGATCGGAATATGGAGGCATGCCTCCGTGGGGTCTATAGAAGAGAGGAGGTCGCTCTCCAGAATAGTGTGGAGGGACTGAATCTTGAAGTGCCTGTAGGGAATGAATTTGTTCAAGGACTTGAGGTCAAGAATTGCTTTCCACCCCCCACCCCACCCCGAGGACTTTGGGATCACGAAGAGCAGGGAGTAGAACCCTAGGCCCCGTTGATTCACCGGAACTGCCTGTATGACTCTTATGTCCACCAGATGTCGAATGGCTGATTCCATGAGGGCCCATCTGGAACTGTCCCGAGATATTGGACAGCAAACAAAAAACCTCGAAGGGGAGGAGAGGAACTTGAAGACCCAACTTCACAATCCTGAGAACCCAGGTGTCCGATGTTGACTGCTCCCACCTTGAGGTGAAGAAGGCTAGGTAGCCTCCAATGGGAGGAAAAGGAAGGCAGTCATTTAGAGCATCAGAATGAATGGCCTCCTCCTCCTCCTCCTCCTCCTCCTCCTCCTCCTCCTCCACGAAAGGGCCATTTATTGGAAAACTGCTGTTGTCTGACTGCTCATTCAGGTTGCTCTTGATGAGGAAGGAATGCTCTCTGGCCCTGACGAAAATGGGTGTTGGACTCAGGCCAAAAGGAGGATGGTCAGAAGTATCGAGCCTGATGAAATTACAACCTCTTCCCGGACAATGAAAGAATCTTCCTTTAGTCCCTGGTTTCCACCAGGTAAAGTTCCAGGGCTTGACCAAAGAGACTCTTGCCCGAGCATGGGGTGAAAGCTAGCTTCCATTTGCGGTGCAAGTCTGTCTGCCAATCACGCAGCCATAGTAGACGTCTTGCCATCACCAAGGATACCATCGCTTTTGAAGCAAATTTTGCAGAGTTTAAGGTGGCATCAGCTGTAAACTCTGCTGCAATTATCTTATTTAAGTTCTGGTGAAACCTGGAATCACCAGGTAGCAAATGATCCTGCAGCTGACGCAGCCAATGCAGCAATGATCTTGTAAAAAGGAAGCTGCAGTAGAGGCCCAGACCGCCCAAGCTGTGGCCTGATGAGTACGTTTAAGGGTCTGTTTTGATCTCTGGTCATCGGCTTTAAGCACATCTTCAGGTTCTGTCGGAGTTCCAGATGTGAAAAAGGAGGCAACCACAGGGACATCTACTGGTGGTGTCAGATAGTGTTCCATTCAAAATCCAAGAAAGACACCCTTAGACTCCATTGTTATAGAGAAAAGGACTTTTGCTGGAAATCAAGTGATAGCACCAAAAGAATTCAAGATCTGAGAATTTATGTGCGGAAATCACATATACAAAGTTATGGCAGTGTTCCCACCCACAATAGTTCAAACAGTCCATTCAATCTGTGATGTGTATAATGTTATGTGGGGCATCTTCAGGTGGTGATGCAGACATTTGGCCGTTGACCTTGGCCTGGTTAGATAAGATGATGCAGTTGCGCAGTAAGCAAGTAAGAATAGAAAATAAAGTTTTCCCCAACTTTTACAGTTCATTCTCTAAAGCCTCCAGCACACTTCCCCCCCAAAAAAAAACAATTGATCCTCCCTCTTCCCATTACTATGGCAGCCAGAAAGACACGCAGAAGAAAAGATTCTTGAAGGTTGACATTCAGCCCTCCTGCAAAAGAGGCATTAGCCTTGGAAAAGAAAAAAATTTAAGACAACAGGATAATACACATTCAAAAGTCAAGAAAAGATAATTAGAATAAAAGTTAAGGCTTGTCAGGATATTTCAAACGAAATGCTAAGGGCTCTAATATCTTGTTCATTTACCCATTCGGACTGAGAAGGAGGGAAATGCTTCCAAACAACTAAATATTGGAGTCGTCCCCTTTGTTTCCTTGAGTCTAAAATTTCTTTAACCTCAAAATGCTGCTCACCCTCAATCAAAAGAGGGACTGGGGGGGTCGGCCTGAACAGGTCGCAAATTGGAGGTATGTTCTGGTTTTAATAAACTGACATGAAAGACAGGGTGGCTCCATCTAAGGGTCTTTGGTAATTGCAGTTGTACTGCTACAGGATTCACTATTTGTACAATTGGGAAAGGTCCAACATATTTAGGTCGCAATTTTTTAGACTTCTGTGTGGTTTGTAAATACTTAGTGGACAAGAAGGCCTTGTCCCTCACTTGGTATGGTTTTTGTTGAGCTCTCTTTTTATCAGCTTTCTTCTTATGAGCTTGATGAGCATCATCTAATGCTTTACGGGTAACTGGCCAGGTAAGCTGGAGTTGGGTTATCCACTCGGTCAATAATGGAATATTGGGTTTCTTTTGAGGAAGTTCTGGTATGGGTACAAAATCCTGCCCTGAAGCTACTTTAAATGGGGTAAAACCAGTGCTGCTATGAACCAAGTTATTATACACCACCTCTGCAAAAGGCAATAGGCAGACCAATCATCTTGTTGATAATTAATATAACATCTAAGGTATTGTTCCAATACCAAGTTAGTTCTCTCACCAGCTCCATTGGTTTGTGGGTGGTGGACAGAGCTTAAGCCCTAGGCAGAGCCCAATAACTTCAGGAATACCTTTCAGAAGTTTGACGTAAATTGAACTCCCCTACCCAAAATTATCCATTCAGGAACACCATGTAACCTATAGACATACAAAATAAACAATTTAGCCAAGGTTTTTGCAGATGGGATTTTTGCCCAAGGTATGAAATGTACCTGCTTGGAAAACAAGTCAGTTACCACCCAAATGATTGTATTTCCCCCACTTTCAGGCAATTCCACTATGAAGTCCATGGAAATTTCCTTCCATGGAGCAGTCGGCCTAGCTACATGTTGTAGTAAGCCAGCAGGTTTTCCAGGTGGCCATTTGGCCGAAGTGCAAATAGGACAATTAGCTACATAAGCTTCAATGTCCTTCTTTAGAGTAGGTCACCAGAATTGCCATTTGCCCAAATGTAAAGTTTTCACAAATCCAAAATGTCCAGCAACTTTTGAATCATGGGCTTGCTTTAAAATAGGTCCCCACAGGCTAGCTGGTACATATAACTTGGCCCCCATCCATGCCAGACCATCTCTAATCATTGAGTGGGTCAGGAACCAATCATCTAGTTTTAAGAGCTTCCTTTAACTGTGCAGTCAAGTCCTTGGAAAGATCAACATCTTGCTTTTCCTGGGCTCTGGTAACCATTGGAGCCACCAATTGCCTAGTCGGGACAATAGGATGGATCATTTCTGGGCGGATACTGTTATTTTGGGGTAATCTAGATAATGCTTCTGCCATAAAATACTTCCCCACCCCCGGGGAAGTACTTCAATGAAAAATTAAACTGTTTAAAGTATTGTGCCCAGCGGACTTGCTTAGGCGACAATTTTTGAGGCATTTTTAGAGCCTCCAAGTTTTTATGATCCATCCACACCTCAAAGGGGTGTTTTGCCCCCTCAAGAAAATGCCTCCAGGTTAATAAAGCCCAATGGACAGCAAAAGCTTCCTTTTCCCAAATAGCCCATCTTCTTTCCATCTCAGTTAGTTTACAGGAGGTGTAAACACAAGGTTGTAAAGTTCCAGTCTCGTTTGCTTGCAGTAGCACCGCCCCCACCGCTACATCATTTGCATCGGCTTGGATCACCCCCTTGGAAGATAGAATGTTAATTCTCCAGATGGGCTGGTAAACTGAGATCTCAACAAAAAACCATTCCAAGTTCTTGAAGGCTGACAGGTGGCACTAGTAAGGCATTGGCCAAGGAAGGGCCCACATTATAAAAACACCTGTCCTGAGATGAGGGGCGTGGCCCTGATCTTGGAGAGGTGCACTAATCATGCACCAGATCTAGAAATAACAAAGATGATGGAAGTACCTCAGCTTGAACAATTGGTTTCAAAAATAAAAAATCTGAAGATTCCATTGGCGGTTCTGATGCCACCTCATCAGGTCCTAGCTGAGCAGTGACTAAGGCCTTATTCAGGAGAGGTTTGAATAAGGATGGCCTGAAAACAGCAGCGGAGGTCGGCTGCTCAGGCCTTAAACCCTCATCCTCTTACAAATTGGAATTTCTGATCTCGCCTTCCTCCTCCTCTGACATGGAGGAGTGACTATGTTCTGAAGGATTCATAAAACCCCTGTCCTCATATTCTCCCCAATCAGAATAAGTGGAAGGAAACCTTTGCTCATGGGACCTAGAAAACTTCCTCTGTTCAGGAGGGACTACCTGAGGGAAGGCCGGGAAAAAAAAGTGATCCCTTCCAGAAGGGCGAAGGAGTTGTTGAAAACCCTCAGCAATCCCCTGCCTGATGACCACCGAAACCATATCCTTAATATCCTCGGGCCTGCTGCCTGTAGGAGGATCCACTGGGCGAAGGCCAGCAGTTGTAGGTGTAAAGGTGGCCTCCACCCTAGGCTTATGGAACCCAGGCTTCCTGTCCAAAACTAGACTCAGACCTACTCAAGTTTTGAGGGGGGAAAAAGCTTCATCTGCTATCTCATTGGGACCATGCCTGCAGATGACTTGTAGAACTTGTTTCTGCCTCTCCAGCCCTGGAAACAGCCTCTGGGCCGGCCTGTAAATCCCGATTGAAGTGATGGTTGGCTCCTCCCTCTCATCTGCTCCAGGTTCTTGGCAAATTGCTTCTCCAAGGCAGCATGCCTTTTTTTTTGGGCCCTGAGTTTGGATTTCGAGGCCTTCTTAGGTGCAAAGGCCTTGGCTCTAACCTTGGCTGCAGCTTCCCGTTTAGCAGAATGGTCTCGCTGCCTTCTCCTCTTTAATGGCCTCATGGAAACCTCGGAGCAATGGACTTCCTCAAGGCTTGGTTGTTCAGATTGGGCCAGATTGCTCTCCATTCTGCCAAGGATCAACACTAGAGGCGCTGCAAGCTTCCCCTGTAGAGTGTCACCCTAATGCACGGGCCAGGTGAGCAGCTCCCCCACTGTGAGGCCCAAAGACGCAGCGCTACTCTGAGGCCCAGTTTAAAATGGCTGACTGCCACGTGTTCTGAGGCCAACTGAAAAAGGCTGAGGTTGAGCGTGAAAAACATTCTATAGGCCCAGCAGAACTACTGATTAAATCGAACAGCTGAGAAGCACTGAAACTCGCATTCTGAAAATCAGATGTGGAGCACCAATCGCTTGTCCGGGCTGTATGCCAAAGGGAAACTGCATGGGAGGCTTCTGGTGACGCTCCCAGCCACTACTCACAATTTTTGCAGGCCGGAGCCCCAGCGCTGAAGCCTTGACACTGAAGGAGAGCGGATCCCCACTCTCCTTGATGGCACAGCTCCACCAGGTCCCCGGAGCTGTGCTGATGTTCTTTCTTTTCCTTTCTCCTTTCAATTTTGGACTTGCTGCTGCGTATATTAGCAGAGCTCCAGAGACACATTGCTCTTGTTCATCAAAGAGCTGAGTCAAAAAGCTGGGGGCCAGCAGCAGGGGCTGGCTTTTTATACCTTTTGCAGATTCAGCTCAACAATGTAAGAGGGAGGAATCTGACCCATTCCTGGACTCTCATAGCAGCGTGGAGGAGAATATTTGTTTTTCTCAGCTAGTACTGATTATAGCAGAATAAGAGAAAATTGCATGAGACAGCATAAACATCACAGCAAACAAGACAAAAATGACAAAATAGTGTGTGTATAATAAAAGCTAAAAGTTCACTTGCCAAGATATAATTTTGATATATTATTTCTTATATTCTTTGGCCTGTACCAACTGCAACTTGGCACATACCATCTCCATGGAAATTGAGAATCTTTCCCTGACAGATTCAGTAGTTCCTCAGATTCCAGAATTGTTATCACAAAGGACCAACACACATAAATCATAATAACATAGTAATAAAATAAATAAATTTGGCAGTTAATTAAATTACAAACAACTACTACAAGCATTATTTTAAAATAAAGGTGTAATTCTAAGACCAGTCAAGAAATATACAAGTGGTCCTCAACTTAGGACCACAATTGAGCCCGAAATTTCTGTTGCTCAGCAAGACAGTTCTTAAAGTGAATTTTGCTCCATTTTACAACCTTTCTTGTTACAGTTATTAAGTGAATCATTGCAGTTGTTAAGTTAGTAACATGGCTGTTAAGGGAATCTGTCTTTCCCATTGACTTTGCTTATCGGAAAGTCACAAAAGGGGATCACGTCATCCCAGGACATCATAAATATGAATTGGTTGCCAAGTATCCAAATTTCGATCAGGTGACATGGGGAAGTTGCAATGGTTGTAAAGTGTGAAAAATGCACATAAATCATTTTTTTCAGTGATGTTGTAACTGCGAAGAGTCACCAAACAAATGGTTGTAAGTCGAACACTACCTGCAATTTTATAGACCAAAGGCTGTTCCCATCCACAAAAGAATAATATTGCAAGTATCATATAGGTTTTATTAATCTAGGAATTTTCAATAGCAATATCTAATTGTTTATTAATGGTTTGTACAATAAACTGAAATTTTATGTTTGTAGAATATGGTAAGCCTTGATTTACAAACTTTTCACCATGCTAGGCCCAAAATAAAAAACAAAAAAAACCCCGCAATCACATTATAGCATGAAGTGTGTGAATACACACTAATTTGTATATTATGAACAAGTCTGGCAAATTGTGCATTATAAATACAGTACTGGAAAGATCTACAGCATTAGTAATAGCCAAAATACTTCACATTCAAAGAACATCGTTTCATGAATGAAGTACAACTTTGAGTTTAAATGAGATGTTCTGACTGTCCCAGAAGTATTCTGGTATTGTTTAGACTGGGGATGTCAAACGCGATTTCATTGAAGGTCACATCAGGGTTGTGTTTGACCTTGGGAGGGCCAGGGTGGGCATGGTCAGCATGATGTAACTTGTGTCTGTGGTGGCCCAAGCGCTTTGCCAATGAAAATGGGCTCCTGTGAAAGCCTCCTGCAACCCTTTGCAAGCAAAAATGGAGCTCAGGGGGGCCATGCATGGCCCTCATGAACTGTTTTCGGCTGGGACAACCTCCTGCAACCCTCTGCCAGCGAAAATGGAGCTGGAAAGAGCAGCCCTCACGAATTCCATTTTTGCTCGTAGAGGCACTGTTGGCCAATCCTTCGCTATTTCCAGGGCAGCTCCACGGGCCAGATCTAAGCACCCCATGGGCCGGATCCAGTCCCTGGGCTTTAAGTTTAACACCCCTGGTTTAGACCTTTTTGCAATGTAGTGAGCATAAAACAGCCCATTTTGTTCCCAAAGCAGCTCCTTCAAATCTGTTTGGAACATGAAACACCTCAAACAGCATCTGACTTTCTGGATATCTAAAAATCTTGGCATGCCCAGTTTTGAAAGCCACATTTATAAACAATGATAATGTTAAAGTACCTATTCGTTTTTGAAGAGCTTGGACATTGCGATGAAGATGCTTAGCAATTTGAGATGCATATGAAGAAAAATACACTGAAGTGAAAAAGAATATACAAAAATGAATGAACAAATTAAAGTTTAAAAAGTAGGCATGCAGGATTCTGACGAAGACAGAAGCCTTAGAAAACATGTCACTGACTCACCAATCCATTGTTTGGCTGAAGCAAGGAGGAAAAAAGCCAAATATTATTAGAATATATTAGAAGATGTTTACAGAAACCAGAAAGGAACCTTCACATTTACTTGAGCTCTTGTCTAAAAAACACCAGGTATGTGGGGTCAAATTTTCATTATATTACAATCTGATTCTGTAATTTTTATGTAAATTTTCAAATGTATAAATATTAGTTCATTGTTGACATTTCCACAAGGAAAACATTCTTGCTTTTCTAATATTTAAGGTACTAAGAAACTGCAGCTCTCAATAGAAATCTCATCTTTTATAAAATATTGCAAATTTCTATAAAAGTATTTGGTACTCCAAAGAATTTCAAAGCACAATCTGATTTGTATTGAAGAGAACTTCAGCATCCAGAGAATGTTTATTCAGACGCATATATTATAGGTTTAGTTGGTAGGGGGGAAATTAAATTAAGTTAAATTAAAGGAAAATTAAACCTGCATTTTGGAAACTATTATTCATAAGTTTCATGGGTCCAAGCAAGAATTTCAGTTTATCCTGTACTTTTACAAACCTTTGCTTGCACAACACACTAAACCATAAACCAACCAACCAAATATTAGCTAAGTATTCTATGCAAGTCAACTACATATTTTAATTTAAAGTGTACTGAGTGAAGCCGCAAAACTGATATATTTGCAAGTTACATTTTTATAAAATAACACAAAACAGTGATGTAACGATAGTAATATCTTTCAACTTAGTACTTTTGCCATAATTTTGAAAAAAACTGTGAGGTGAACTGGGTTGAGACAGAATGGCTCAGAGACTCAAATTCACCCAGCCTCCTTCCATGCTTAAGATGGGATTACTACTTATAGTCTCCTGCAGTGGTGGGATTCAAATATTGTTTCCATCAGTTCGGTGGGCGTGGCTTGGGGGCACGCTTTGTGCACGTGCACACACTTTGTGTGCACGCACGTGCCAAATGCGCACTTTGTGCAGGCACAGAGGTATTTGCGCAGGTGCAGAGGCATTCTAACTCGCCTCCTGCAAGCCTGCATGATCCTGGTTGCTTCAGCAGCTGCCGCACAGCACTATTCTGTGCTGCGCAAAGCAGCTGCACTTCAAATTCAGCAGATAAAAGAGAGTATGGGAGCCTGGGCGGGCGAGTGGGCCCAACAGCAGAGCAGAGGAGAGAACTGGTTCGGTCTCCACTGTTCATTGTTCCTACCGGCTTGCCAGAACCGGGCCGAACCCGTCAAATACCACCATTGGTCTCCTGTTTTCTAGCCTGGTGCCTAAAACCATTAGCACCAACTATATACATACCATATGCAAACAGAGGCTGTATTTGATATATAAAAGTATTAATCAAGATGGATTTGTATATTTTTGAGGAAAATAGTTTAAGATTCAGATACAAGTACAGAAGGAAAAAAAAAGTTGGTAGTTGAGAGGTGTATTTTAAATTTTAAGGGAGATTATGGGCTGTAGCAGATCGCGTTTCAAGAGAGACCATGATGAAATTGGATGGAGTCATGGAGGGGACTAAGACTTATTTCAGGTAAGAGGGAGGTTTCAGGAGATACTTGCTTTTAAATTATGGTAAATCTGTTGCATTACATCTCTCATTCTTCTGCTTCAGAAGAGATAGGAAAGCACATGGTTGACTGTTATCAACACTATTCAAGGACCCACAAAAATAGAGGTGGGAGACTTAAAGGTAACATGGCCTATTCTCTAAGATATTGTATGATGCCTGGCTAATCATCTCAAACAATTTGACAGTATAAATAAAAGCAATTTCATTATCTATAATGAGATAAAAGTTTTAGATAAGAAAATATGATTAAGAATTAAATAAATTCTTAATACTATACAGGACAATATAGTGTCTTCAAAACATTCAGATTCTAATCATTGCTAGAAATTCATAAGTATTTCAGCAGCCTAGAATAAAAGCCCAATAAAGATAAAAAAATATCACCAGAACAACCCAAAAGCATTTCATTAAATTCAGGGGTTTTTTCACCCCTTCACAAATGTTATTATGTCTGAAAATGAATATGTTATACTTGTAGGGCGTAAATGAACAAAGGACACCCATCTTTTGTGATCTCTTTGCAATTTACAACAAAATCTTACATATTTTAAGAAGGTCCAATATATGCAGTGAAAACAAATATATCTAAAATTATAGCTTTAGTTAATGTTATAGTAGTGTCACCATCACAAATCCTCTTTCATGTAGGAATTAATATGACAGTTTATGTAACTAAATCATTATCAATGTATGACAATATCATAAATATAGCTTATTATATACTTTGGACACTTACTAGGAAACTGTGATTATTCATTATTTCTTTTACATGTCCATCCAATTTTCTTGCAAGCAAAAACTGATCCCGATATATCCGAAGCAACATGGAAATTATCTCTGTGGTACTGTGTGCATGATAGACCATTCATATAAGCATGGCTTCACTTGATAACTTGTATGTATGAATACATTTCTTCAGTATTTTCTGTTTGGCTGGCTAACTGCAATGAGAACTTCCTTACTAGAAAAGATATTCCCACGATATTCATATTGTCAGTTTCTTACTTTTTCACCAACATAGTTCTGAAATTTCACTTTGACCAATCAGATGTCTTCTGTTCTGCTGGAGCATTGCAAAATACCACCCTATATTATGCATATGTCATTATGAGGATCAATCAGTAGAGTTCATGAGCTGTAGGATATTTCATTGCTCCACAGTTACACCCAGGCAGTTTTTATCACCTACCTTCACCCCCAAAAAGCATGACCAAAAGCATGACTTCTATTTATTCTTTTCCTATTCAACTATTATTCGGATATAATCCTACCACATTGCTCTATTTTGTGACTCTTTAAGTACCACCCATCTCTCCTTCAATTTCAAAAATGGTACTAAAGTTTTTTAAACATAACACACACAGACATTGAAAATATATGGATTTTTACAAATACAAATAAACTCAGAAGTACACACACATTCTCTCTCCTCTCTCCTTCTCTCTCTGTATGTAAACACATAGTCCTGTTTAGTGACCACAATTGGGACCAGCAATTTAAGTAAATAAATAGCTAAATGTAAATAATGTGACTAAGACTGCCTACAATTGTATTTCAATTTTCTTTTGCGTTTTGTTATTTCTTTGAACAGAACTGAGTTTGCTTTTTGACGGTATCTTGGGATGGCATAAATAACCAAATGAACATAACAGCAGAGAGTTGTTGTAAAGATCATAAATGTAAGAACACGGCACTACATTGATTTTAGCACTATTGTAACTTTGAAGTTACTAAAAAAATGCAGATGCTACATAATGGCAACCTGTGTGCTTGTGCATGTGTGTGCTTGTAATTTGTTTTCATTTGCATGTGACTGCTGGTTTTATAATCATAATGAAGGTTTTATTGTTAATGTTTTGCTTTTTTTTCTTTTCACTTTAACTTCAACATCAATATTAAAGAGAAAGGTAATAACAAATACACTGATCAAGTATGATTCAATTAATAAACCACAAGTCACTAGTTTAAATACCACTGTTGTGCAAACCACTATGACTAATGTCATTTAGTACACTGTCCAAAGTACTAACCAAAATCAATAAAGATATTGGCTTGATTCACACAACATACTTACTCTATGATTAATTGAATGGTTCAGTCAAATGTTCTGAATTCATATCATAAAATGAACCATACATTAATCACAAACCATAGTATACGCAAAATACTATGCTAATATGCAGCTTACTACATTGTGGTTCAATGCATTGGTTGGAATCAGTGATCATGCTCCTTTAATGTGATGCATGAACCAACCAATCCTCCATTCATTGCATCGGTCAAATGATATTTAATGGGAGAGAGAAAAAGGAGCATACAAGAAAATAAGGAATTTTAATGCCTAAGATTTTTAAATATACTTGTTAATAAATAATCACTACACTTTTAATCTATTTCCTCCCTTTGGCTAACAACCAGCTTTCACTCTGTATTTGAATTAGGGAACGGTCAAAGTTAGTCAAGTGACTTTTATCACTGTTGAAACCAAAATCTTACATAAATATGACCTTTGTGTCATTCTTAGCTCTTTGAACTATTACAGGTGTTATACTAGGAACAGACAGTTATTTCAAAAAGATACTATTCCAACAGAGAAAGAAAATTCTTATAGTATACAAGATAGTCTCCATAAATATACAGGATCTGAATTTATATCTCTAATAGGAAATCTGTTTCCAAATGAAGAATAGTTTGAAAGTTGAAGAGCGCAGATAGAAATGGCATTCCAAAGCCATTTTATTTATTACAGAGAAAAGAAACAGAATCCAGTGGTCATGGGATAGTGCTGGATTATAAATGTCATTATTTCTTACCATTGGCTATTTTGGCTTCAGCTAATGGAAATTGGAATCTAACAAGATTCACAGCCTCCCAATCCATTTTTAAGGACAGAAATCCTGGGCATATCTACTGTGAAATTAATCCATTAATAAATGTGAGTAAGCCCACATTCATATTTGCAAGAACCAGAATGGATCTTAATATTCAGGCAGGTATCTTACTGTGAAAGACAGGCCTTAACAGCTGTTTTCTAGAAAGGAATCAAGAACCCAGAGATAATCTGAATGTACCCAAAATACTTTTCTTTCTGTATTGCAAACTCTTTAAAATGTTCAGTAAAACTAATAGGGGATGTAAGTGGGGGGAGAGTAGGTTGATCTACTAATGGTCATGGACCCTAATAAAACAATCAGATCTGGGGAAAACTTATTAAACTCTTGGCTAGGCATTATGGACACTGACTACATAAACTAATTAGACTAAATGGATAATTAGCAAGATTTAGCAGAGCACTTGAGCAAGATCATTACAACTCTCCGTCCCCCTCAACAGACAGCGAGCTTGTTTCCATCCACCGCCTCAGCCATCAGGAAAAAGGCCAGAAGATTGAAGCAAATCCTCTTCCTCTCCTTTCCCTATTCGGATCCGGAAGCAGCGCGGCTGGGGTTCCGCTACCCAAAGCGGGCCAAGCGGGCCAAGCGACCCAAGGACAGGCCCTAGGTCACACAGCATGCTACCCATTTCGGCTGCCCCGCTAGCCAAGAAAGCCCGGATTAGAAGCCATTTGCGGCAAGGGCGCAGTACCAGCAAGTGTTCGCGCTGCTCTCCGCGCGCCAGACTCTGGGACTTACCTTGGCAGCCATGCTTTTACCTTGTGCAGCCGGCCTCTTTCCCCGGCACAGCGAACGAAGGCAGTAGTAAGCGGCGCCGGGACTGACGCGCCAACCAGCCGAGAGGAAGGGCCGCTTCTGCACGCCCATTGGCTGAAACCAGCCTCCAAGACCAGCTGGAACGCGCGTGATCCGCCGGTGTCCTCGGGCCTGGCGCGGCTGACGCGAACAGGGTTAAGCAAATCCGTGCCCGAAGTGGCCCCGAGTGGGCTTTGCGCCGAGCAATTTTCTGAATGCAGTTTGGTCTGCTTTTGCAGCTGCGTCCCCTTGGAGTGGAAGCGCTGTCTTTCCCTGCCCTGTTGCCGTGGGTTTGGGACGGATCGATTAAGTAAAGACAGGGAAAAGAAACCTACAAAAACTCTTGTCCTTGCCGACTTGACATGAAACTCAATTCTCCGGTTTTTTTTGTCAAAAGTTTACATCTCCCCTTTCCTTTCTCGATTACATTTGCTTGTCATTCATATGCCTCTCTCCAGGATAGACAGGTCTCTTATCGCAAAAGTGTTAAGGAGGGTGGCCAAGTTAAGGAAAGCAAATTCGTGATGGCTCACAGACTTAAGTGAGCCGTGATTTGGAAGAAAGGGTGCCAGATATATAGCAAACATAACACGACTGCCTGAGCTATTTATCGATGCAATTCAAGATGCTGGTGCTTACCTATAAAGCTGTCATGGCTTGGGACCATGGTACTTGAGAGACCATCTTTTTTTCCAGAGTTTCTACCAGTCCAACTAGATCAAATAGGACAGGTGTACAGATTCTATCAACCCTTTTGGAAATCAGAATTGCCCCATCCCTGTTAGCCTTCTGTAAAGCTTTAAAAAATCTGGCTATGCTCTTTAGTCTGGAGTGCTACCTGTGCCAAAGGTCCTGCCTCCGGGCTATACAGTATTGGTAACAGCACAGACATTTTGCTTTCTATATACTTAGATGTTTTTATGTTTTTACTGGTTTAATGCTTTTTACTTTTATTGTTTTAAAACAGAGCTGTCAAACTTGCGGCCTAGCGGCCGGATGCATCACATGCTGGCCATGCCCAGTTGAGGGAAGGGGGGAAAACCCCAAT
The DNA here is from genome assembly GCA_009733165.1 of Naja naja. Classification (NCBI taxonomy): domain Eukaryota; kingdom Metazoa; phylum Chordata; class Lepidosauria; order Squamata; family Elapidae; genus Naja; species Naja naja. The sequence continues at coordinate 32,700,442 of CM019155.1, forward strand.
ACATCATTTGATGCTGCATGACAACATGAGTTTGACATCCCTCTTTTAAAATGTTTTTTAAGATATTAATTGTAATATGTTTTGAATTGTGAGCTCCCAGAGTCATTTGCTAAGATGGGAGGCTATATAAATTGAATGAATTAATAGAAAAAGTATTAAGTATGCCTGCTGCCTTACAGGCAGAGAGACTTAAAATAACATAACATAAAAATGTTTATATTGTAAACCTTAAAAACAAAAAAAATTTTTGCAGTAAGTCTAGATTCTGATGTGCAATCTCCTAGGACTTAAGGGGAGGCTAGGAGGACAGAGGCCTGCCAAACTTCAGGGAGAAGAATGTTTGAAATACAGGGGCTGTCACAGAAAAAGCTTCAGTGCAGATTAGCCAGTATTCACTCAGTGCACATTAGCCAGTATTTAACTCATCTCATAGCTGTATGGATTTGCAGAATAAGGCTTATGTGAAAGACATAGAGTGGAATTACTTATAACACTCCAAACTAGAAGCAAATAGTATAAGTTCATCCAACATAATAGGCAGAAGTGTTTGTGATACAGTAATTGTGTGAGCACAATTATATATATTGTTATAGCCATTAAAGTTCAAGGATACAGTAAACATTATTACAACAAAGCAATGTAGTAAGCATTACAATACTGGACTTATTTATGATCCCAAGACTCAGGTTCAAGTTCACCTTCAGCCACAAAGGTCCACTGGATAATTTTAGCCATTTGCTCTCAGACCAACCAATTTCACTGTTGTTGCAGGAAAAAATGACATGAGGAGTCTTATATATGCTGCTTAGGGATTCTGATTTTCATTTTCTGTAAATGAACAAACCAGTATTTTTAACAAACTTAACCTGGCCATCCTATTTCTTAAGGACACGAGTGGTTTAGCTTGAAGTGGTTTCAGGTCCTTTGAATCCAGTTAGTCATATAATGTTAGGGCTGAATAAGTGTAAACCAGATAATGGTTTATTCATTAAACCATAGTTGGCTTAGTATTTAAATACAGACCAAATATTTCCTTAAAACAAATTAGTTTTACACATCACATGAAACCATAAATTGGTTTGTTTAGTTTAGGGTTACAGTAATATGCAAACCCACCTATTTTTGGTTTATCATAATTTTTATCAGCCATTATTTATGACTTAGTACAATATGTGATCCAGACAACTGTGGTTTACTCAGTAAACTAGAGTTTAGGGAATTTGGCTTAGGATGTCAACCATAGTAATAGTTACTTCCAATGAAATTTAGACAGGTTTTTGTACTTAGAGAACTTAATGAGACATTTTGCATAATTTATATATGCATGATTGCACCCTAAATTTTATTTAAAGGATGACATTAAGCCTGATGTTTTATTTATTATGGATGGAATTAATCTAGTGCAGCCTTCTCTAGTCTGATGCCCTTCAGATGTTCTGAAAATGTAAATTCTAGATTTTTACAGCTAGATTGATCAGAACTTCAAAAATTTTAGAGCAATATTCCAGGCAAGACTAAGTGGCTGTGGATGCAAGACAGAGGTGGTATTCAGCAGGTTCTGACCAGTTCTGGAGAACCGGTAGCAGAATTTTTTAGTAGTTTGGAGAACTGGCAAATACCACCTCTGACTGTCCCTGCCCCCATCTATTCTCTGCCTCCCAAGTTCCAGCTGATTGGCTGAGTCTTCTTTTGTTGCCCTGCACAGGAGAACGGAGCTGGAAAGCAGGTTAGTGGGGTGGGGAGGGAATGGGATTTTGCAGTAGCCTTTCCCCTGGGGTGGGGAGGGAATGAGGATTTTACAGTATTCTTCCCCTAGAGTGGGGTTGGAATGGAGATTTTACAGTATCCTTCCCCTGCCATGCCCACCAAGCCATGCCATGCCCACCAAGCCACGCCCACAGAACTGTTAGTAAAAATTTTTGAATCCCACCACTGATGCAAGAGACCTCGTTGTTAACTCTGGATGGCATTGCATTACCCCACACAGATACAGTCGGGTGGGATTCAAATTTCTTAACCGGTTCTGTGGGTGTGGTTTAATTTGTGGGTGTGGCTTGGTGGTCATGTGACTGGCTGGGTGTGGCCAACTCAACATCACTCATATCAAGGGGGGCTTCTCCTCGCCTGGTCTTGTGATTGTGGGGATGCTGCAACTGTCGTGTGAAATTCGGTCATAAGTCACTTTTTTCAGTGCCATTGTAACTTAAATGGTCACTAAATGAACTGTTGTAAGTCAAGGATTACCTGTACAAAAATACAAAAAGCTTCTTTGCTTGCAAAAAGCTGCCCTAAATACCAATCATTAGATTAAAAATACCTGCAAGCCGGAGTTACAAGTCAGGCAGGGTGCCACAGCATCTTAAGGAATTAAAATAGTTAAAATGCAATGATAACTATCAGCAGCCAACACTTGCTCATAAAGTGAAACCTTTTAGCAGAGAGGTCATTTATGCTCTCCAGAATGAGCACACCTAGGAGAAGCAATCCTTAGATCCATTTGCACCACTTAAAGACACCAACTGGTCTCACTTACCTCACAAGATATCCTAAGGAAATCATCCAGATTTAAGGAAAGATCACATGGTCCGCCCAGAAAGGCAGTAAAAAAATCAGTGCCAAGCTTGCATCCTGCCTCTTGGAAGTACAGCCCAAAAGGAAATTGCCAGATATGCCCTCGCCCTTCTTGTCCTCTTCTTCCTCTTCTTTGTACTGGGTTGCCCCTCTAGCATGTCCAGCTATTAAACTGGTATCAGTATATTTAAGATTGTTGATTCTTTCCATTTTTCATTCCATTTTTTACTTCTTGGCTCCAGCATTCAGTATATAAGTTAAATATGATATAGTATTTAATGATTCAAGGTGCTGGTTTTGACCTATAAAGCCCTTCATGGCTTAGGACCGGGATATCTACGGGAGACCGTGCTGTCAGCGACTGTTCCCATTGTCCTGTGTGCTCTCACAGACAGGGCCTCTTCAGGGTTCCAACGGCCAGACAATGTCGGCTGGCAACTCCTAGGGGTAAGGCCTTCTCTGTGGGAGCACCCACCCTATAGAACCAACTGCCCCTGGAGCTTCGGGTGGCCCCTGACCTCCGTTCTTTCTGCCGGGGCCTAAGAACGTGGTCGTTCCAACTTGCTGACCTGGACTGAGGGGGTGTGTGTGGGAGTTTTAATGACTGTTTTTAGTGTTTTAGATTATAATTGGGTTTCTTATTAGATTTAATCTCTTTTTAATTGTATATTGTATTGTTTTTATTGTACGCCACCCCGAATCCTTAGGGAGATGGGGCGGCTTAGAAATCAAATAAATAAATAAATAAATAAATAAATAAATAAATAAATAAATAAATATTGGTATCTGTTCCTTCAATAAGCAGCTGTAATGATGTGGTAAACCCTATTTTTAAAGGATATCTAGAATTTATTGCAGTCAACACTGTTAAAAGCCTTCATATATCAATAAAGCAAAAATAGAAGTATTTTTTAGAACTTTCTTGCCTTTCTCATTATCTTCTCTCTCCTGAATCTTGCACTGTTACCTTTTCATAACAAATCATTGTATAATGAAGATGAATGACAGAAGTGATGAAACTTTGTTTACTTTACAGCAGGGGTGGGATTCAACTGGTGTTACTACCAGTTTGGTGACTATGTTTTGCGTGCGCATGTGTGCTTCACACACATGTGCTCCTGATGCGCACATGTAAAACAACCTTAGGCTGTGCCGCCCGGACAGCTGAAAAATACTGCGCGCAGGTGCACAGCATTTGAAAAGCCTCTTTTTCCCTGCTTTTTCAACCTCAGCTGTGCCGCACAAAGCAGCTGAGGTTGAAAAAGCAGGAAATAAAGGACAGGTAAGAGCCCGGGTGGGTGGGACAGCAGCAGACACAGAACCAATTCAGTGTTTATAGAACCGGGCAGAACTGGTAGCATCCCATCCCTGCTTTACAGAAAGGGCCTGTTGATTAGGACAGCATTTTGGAGATCCATCATCTTCCTAAAGGCATACTTGATATCTAACATTGTTTTTGGCACAGAATTCCTTCATTCAAGTTTTCAAAAGATTGCTTAAGCTAGTTTGCATTCTATTTAGCTGCTTTTATTGTTCCACCTTTTAACATTTTAAATGATTTAATATTAATTCATTATCTACGCTAACAGTGGGATATAAATATTCAATAGCACAAAACTTATTTCCAGACAGTGAATGTTATAAAACAATATTGATGATGTGCTACTGTAAATTATCACATACTCTGATTGACTTCTATAATATGATTTACCACTTCTACATAAAAAATTTTAAAATTTGCTTTGGCATTTTATGCCTTCATTTTTTGATCATTACTTTCTGTTAATGCCTCTGGTAATTTCCAAAATGCAACTTGCATTTTTTAAATAATAAGAAATAAATAGCCATTTTCTGAAATATGTCTGAAGTGTTACCTCTCTTCCTTTTTTTTAAATAATGTTGAAAAATGCTAATAAGATCTAAGTGACTTTGTCAGAGAAAAACACAAGCAAAATATCACCACAAATTATCAATGCCTCAATATTGGATTATTAGTTCCTAGAATAACAAATCATCCCTCTACCTAGACTAATTCTGCTGGATGCAGTCCCATTGATTCAATTGTGGCTGATGCAATAATCAAAGACTACAATACAAACAAACAAATAAGGGGAAGGATAAGAATCAAAAAGCTTGCAATTTTATGATGCTGAACTAATATAGAAACGTATTTCCTAAGTCTGGATTTAGACAATTTTTTAATGACAAAAATAGTTACCTTTGATTTCTACAGTACTGTGTTGGTTATTTTTCTAAAACCTCTTTGATGCATTTAGCATCAAAGGACTGAAAAGCAACTGTAGGTAATTGTTACTTTTTTCATACCTTGTATTTCATTAAAGAACTCCGGGGTATAAGGGATGATTTATCCTGCTATTATTGCCTACGGATTTTGCAAAATAAACTAGAGAGAAAGATATCACAGAGAGGGCTACCATTGAGGGTCTCGCAGGGAAGGCAAGCAGCAGAGGCAGCACATCCCAGAACTTCGCCGCTGGTGGGGAGTTTGCTTCAATGGTTTCAGCAGCAGCAGCAAAAGACAAAAGGGGAGCAGTGGGGAGGGGGAAGGAGAGAAGTGGGAGTGAAAGGCGAGCAATGGTGGTGGTGGTGAAAGGAGTGCAGCAAAGGAACGGGGCAAATGTAAAGCAGTTTGGGGTAGGAAAAGAGCGCAGTTTGAGGTGGGAATAGAGCACACAAAGAAATGGGGTGAATGGAAAGCAGTTTGAGGTGGGAAAAGGAAGAAAGCGGGGAGGTGGTGTCTGCAGTGGGGCTTTGAGCACCCCCCACCTCGGTCCTCTTACAGCACCTCCGTGTGCAACGGCAATGACTGCAGCGGGGCTTTGAGCACCCCCTTGCCCCGGTCCTCTCACAGCACCTCCATGTGAGATGGCAACAGCTGCCGTGAGGCCTAGTCACCTCTTGGCTGGATTATTGCAGTACACTTTACATGGGGCTAACCTTGAAGAATATTTAGAAGCTGCAGCTGCTGCAGAATGCAGCAACATGCACAGTTCTTGGAGCTCCTTGAGCTGTATATGTAATACTGCTACTCACAAGCTGCATTAATTACCAGTTTACTTCTAGATCGAAGTCAAGGTATTGGTTGATACCTTTAAAGCCCTACATGGCATGGGTCCATGGTATCTGAGCAACTATCTCTACTCCCATAGGAGTAGCTTGCCTACTCATGCCAGTGGAAGAGGATTGCTACGGATCTTGTTTCTAAGGAATTTCAGCAAATGTATTCAAGGAGAAAAAGCTTTTCCACTGTGGCTCATCCCTTTGGAGCACTCTACTACCAGAGGTGAGAACTACTTGCAGATGGATAAACTCCACAAAGCATCCATATAAAGTCTTTTTTATTGGTTCATCAGGCATCCTCAATAACTCACGGTTATGATGAGATTCTTCTTAATGTCCAATCCTTTGCATATCTGTCTTTTTGGGTAAAAAGATGGTTATCTCTTATCCCTTTCATCCCATATCGTAGAAATGGGTAGAGATGCTACCATGAGGCTTTGTTCAGGCAAGAGTGAAGAAATCTCCCCCAACCCACCAAGGGTCAATTCAGTGACCAATCAGGGTTACAGATGTGGCCACATGACATGATCTACATTTCCCAGGATACCTTAACTATGTTTACCATGATGCATTCCCTTAAGGGGACATCTCCCAATTCCTAAAATTCTTTCCTTCCTTCCTTTTGGCATTGCAGAAGGGCATTAAAATGTGAGTTTGCCAGTTGGCCTAGAACTCCTAGGAGTGGCATACCGCTGGACATAACTGACGGGGTAAGAAGACTTCATCCCCATCATATACTTCTTTTAGTTCTGGTTTTAGTTAGTTTTGTAATCTTAATCTATGTATTTTTAATGTTTTAATATTTTAATTATTTTTCTACTTGTTCTATAACTTATAAGCCACCCAAAGTCACCTTATAGTATAAAAATTTAATAAATAAACATATCTAGACACATAGATGGGACACATAGATGATTTTTTTCTTTTGCAGAAGTTTCTTTTAAACAGAAAAAGAATAAAGAATTTCTAATATATGTCCTTCTCTGTCTCTGTCTCTCTTTCTCTCTCCCTATCCCTCCACCCCATCTATTTTTTTCTGATACTGCCTATATATAGAAATGAAAATTAAGTATTTTTCAGTTTAAATTGATTGTATGATAATTTCGCATTTCTGTGTAATAAAAGCTCAAAAGATCAAGTGTATAACTGAAATGGTGGCTCAGGCTGTAAATGCCTGCTCTTAAGATCCAGCTGTCTACAATTACTGTACGCTTGAATCCCACCAGGCTCAAGGTTCACTCAGCCTTCCATCCTCTCGGGGTAGGTAAATTGAGGACCCAAGATTGTTGGGGGCAATTAGCTGACCATGTAAAAATGCCGCTTAGTAATAAGCAGGCATATACAATGGAATGAAGGCTATTGCTGAGCACACTGGGTTATATCCCAAAAATTGTAAGCCGCCCTGAGTCTTGGAGAGAAGGCATATAAATGTAATTAAAAAAAAATGTTGAGAGAGATCCCTTTTTAGAAAGTCTAGTTTATTTGTGAAGAAGGACTTCTTCTAAGCATTGAGATAAATAAATGCATATGCTTATGCCCAGGCTGAAACTGAAATTCTAAACTTCTACCTAGGAATTAGATTAATTACCAAATAGGCATGTATGGAATTCTGATTGTAAACTTACATGTAGGTCTCATTCAAAATGTTTGAGATGTTTCGGTATTAGATGAAGACTTTTCACTTGCTCACTATAATTGCAGCATGTTATATTTTTCACTTCTAGCTATAGCTCTGCCTTTTTAAAAATACCCTAGTTTCCAATTGTGAACCACATCTGGAAACAGGATTAAAGGCAATAAAGTAGGTATTAATACTAGATTTGAGCTTAGAAACTGGTTCAGTTCTAGACTAGGGTTATATTAATTAGAGTATTGTGTGAATCCAGTCTACTAAGCTTGCAGCAAAATTGGGTTCGTGATGATGATTTATTAAATTTGGCTGCTGCCTGATTCCCAGCAGTTCCAAGCAATTTATACGTTGTTTAAAACATTAAAAACAAGAAAAACAACAAGAGACAAAGAAAGAAGATAAAACATGGCAGAATAACAAAACCAGATAGGAAAAAAGAAAAGAACCCACACAGAGGACTTCCATCACCTTTGCCAAAGGCCTGGGCAAAGAACCAACTGTTCAAGAACTTTCAAAACACTAGCGGGTGCGGAGCAGTGTTCAAATCTTGGGGGAGTCTCATTCCAGAAAACAGGCACCACTGCAGTTGCTGCCATAAAGAACCAATATCAATCCAAAATAAACATTGAACAGAATGTCACAGAGTTGATAAATATAACCCAAATTTCAGAAATTGTGCAAAAATAGAAATATCAGTTTTCCAATTATGACAGATTTAAATTTATTATTTTTTAATGAAAAGGTTTATTTTAAAGAGTTGTTAAATTCTGTCATGCTTTTATCTGGAAGAATGTAGAAATAATTAAGAGTAGGTGGTATATTGCTTACCCAATCCAAATCCTAATTAAATTATTGCTTTTATTCCTGAGAAGTCATCACACAAATTTTTCATTCTCAGAAGTTAGGGTACTAGTTTTCAACAGATTCCAAGTTGTATGCTGACTTAACTTAAACTTTCATTTAGAATAGAGTAATGCAAAATATATTCCTTTACAATTCTTACTTTGAAACATGCTTACTTTTGGAGTTCTGGCACCCAAGAAGGAGCTATTCTGCTAAAAACAAGTTTATAGTTAGTCTGTCAAACCACTTTGAAAGTAATTTTTGTCAGAATGATTTTTCCTAAGTCAAAGGAAAAAAACCATTTTCAATCATCCTGTGTTCCAGGGAAAAGAAGAAATATAAAAACCTGAGTACAGTAGGTAAACTTTACAATATTACATTTTGAAGGCTTCTCTATAAATAATTCAGTTGGTACAAGCTCCTCAATAGGCATAAGCTGTTGTGCTTTTATGTCTTTCAGGGGGATAATTTTAATTTATATCAGTTGAGAGTCTATTCTCAGTAAAGAGAATGTAATTTTCACTCCCGTGAGCGACAAATTTTTTTGTAATATAGGATGTTATTGGCATGAAAAGGTTATGCAAAATATCTCACTCTTTTCCTCTAAGCAAAGTTTTCAATAGTCAAATTAGTTCAAATGTGGGGTAGATTTGTTTATTTTAGAAAGATTTCCAATTTTTAATAATATGTGGCTACAGAGGGTTGGTATAACAAATTTCTGATGAGAGAACTACATGTTAAAAATATCCACCTACCTCTATCTATCTCTGTGTCTGTGTTGTCATCTATTTAGCTATTTAGCTACTAGCTAAATAACTACCTACCTATCTACCTATCTACCTTAATATATATCAGATCGTAATATTATGAGTTAGAAATTTAGTTAGCCTATGACAATCACTGTTCTTTTAGAACTAGAGAATGAGCTCTGCTCTGGCAAAATTTTAACGATCAGAAGAAAAGCAATATTATTCAATCAAGTATTTGTAATTTACCATATTTAGCCATTAAGTTATTCCTGTCCCCTACAATAAATATCATTTTCAGGTGACAGAAGATTTGCAAAAATGCAATACAGGTAATCCTAAACCTACGGTCACAATTGAACCCAAAGTTTATGTTGTTAAGTGAGAAATTTGTTAAATGAGTTTTGAATCACTGCAATTGTTAAATTAATAACATGGTTGTTAATAATATGGTTTCCCCATTGACTTTGCTTGTCAGAAGGTCCAAAAATGTGATTACATGACTTCTGAATACTGAAACTGTCATAAATGTGAGTCAGTTGCCAAGCATTCGAATATAAATCATGTAACCATGGGGATGCTAAAACAGTTGTAAGTGTGAAAAATAGTCATAAGTCTCTCTTTTTCAGTGATATTGTAACTTTGAATGGTCACTTAATGAACTGTTCTAAATAGAGGACTACCTGTTGCTACCAACAAAATAAATTGAAATATCAAAAAGAACTGAATTAATAGCTGATGAGATGAAACAATGTGTCCCAGAAAAACTGCATATTTGATATCTGTTATTCTCAGAAATAAACAGGACAGCTATTCCACCAAGTAAAAGAAAATCTGTCCATTTCTTTTGTTGCAACTTCAAGACTGGCACTCCTGGGAAATCAGGTAACTCATGCTCAATCAATCAAATTAATAAGTTAGAAGTTTTTTTAGTATTTTGAGAAAAGATATATTTTTAATTTTTTTAAAGCCTTTAATCTATTTTCTAATAAATATTAAGTAGTATAAGTATCTTATATTATTTCAAAAATCACCGTACTGGTTATAATGGGGCATATACAGTGGTGGGATTCAGCCAGTTCGCACCACTTCAGGAAAACCGGTTGTTAAGTTTCTGAGCAGTTTGGTGAACTGGTTGTTGGAAGCAATCATTAGGGCAGAGAACTGGTTGTTAAATTATTTGAATCCCACCACTGGGCATATAGTTTATGGACTTTTGTGTTACATTAAATATATTTTTTCAAAGAGTTATACTTTAAAAAAGCTAATCTTATTTTTTGTCCCACAGTAGGACACAAGATGCAATGTATCAGGGCTCTAGAACAGTTCTCAAATTTCCTGCAAGTGGAAACCATAATTGTATAAACAAATTATGCCTTTGAGTCTTATTTGCTGTTAACTACCTAACTAGGCCCTGCAGGTTTTTTTTAATTTTGTTTTGTTTTGTTTTTATTCATATTTATATCCCGCCCTTCTCCAGAGACTCAGGGCGGCTTACTTTTTTTTTTTTGGAGCACAACCCAATGTGCTCAGCAATAGCCTTCATTCCATTGTATATGCCTGCTTATAAACTAAGCGGCATTTTTATAAAGTCAGCTTATTGCCCCCAACAATCTTGGGTCCTCAATTTACCTACCCCGAGAGGATGGAAGGCTGAGTCAATCCTTGAGCCTGGTGGGATTCGAGCCTGCACTAATTGCAGGCAGCTGGAACTAAGTGCTAGGCATTTAACAGCCTGCACCACCAAGGCTCTTTTTTCTTGGCAGGATTTCAAAAATGGGTTGCCATTGCCCTTCTCCTAGAGCTGGGAAAGTGATTTGCTCAAAGTTGCCCAGACTTTGTACCTAAGGCAGGACTAGAAGTCACTGTCATCTGGTTTCTAACTTAGCACCTTAACTATTATACAAAATTGGCTTGAACCACAAATAAACATCCAGAAAAATTCAAAGATTAAACAAACATCCATCTTCCCACATTTCCATCTTTTAAGCATGGAAGTTCATATCTATTGGAAAAAGAAATAATTATAATTTCATTGTTTATGTTCTCATTTGTCAAAAGGAGATCCTTTTGTGCTACTTTTTTTTTGCAAAACTGGAAAGTCAGTATAATTCCAATGGGTTTCTGGTGTAGAAAGTGGTCTTTGACTACTTTGGTAATTTATCATTATTTATTTTTTATTTTGTATATATTGTATCATTAGAGTGTATGTGTGTGAAAACATCCAAAAAAAGGAATCCTTTTTGTACATACATTGTATTTCTCTCCAATATCTGAATGTATGACAGAAATATAGTTAGCAGTTCCTAATATAAATACAGGCTGAGTTGATGTAGTGTAGTATGCTAAATATTGATTTGGTTTATTGGCTTAACTAGTTGTACAGTGGTAATCAATGGTTTACTCTAGTGGTTCTCAACGTGGTTTGCAGACCCCTGGGGGCTACGATATCATAACAGGGGGTCCACAAAGGTTTGAACAAATGTTATGGTTTAAATCTTAAATTAAGTCTTGGGAGTCCATGGGCCTGGTTCATAGCCACAAAACATATTTAAAAGGGGTCTGTGGTAAAGAAAAAGTTGAGAACCATTGGTTTACTCAACAGGCTATACTTAAACCAAGCAGGACTTAAATTGATTATAAACCCAGTAAAAAGAACATCTTTGTTGAATTTCTGTATTTTACATCACTCCATTTTTGCAGACATATAATTATGGAAGTCATCAACAGTAAGCCAAATAATTATTTACTTACTCACTCAAAGGATGGGGCATCAAACTAGCCACTAAGTATAATATGTCTGGGATATCACACAAACAATATATTGTTTACCATTAGTATTAAGTATCTAATATCCGAGCAAAGCAAACTAAATATAAAAATTAAATGAATTATAAGAAAAAAAATTACACTATAACCCTTTAGTATTCCCACTGATTAATACTCAAAACAAGTAAAACAAATTCTTTAGTATTCCTGCAAACTAAGCACAAAACAAATAAAGAGCATTCAAAGAGCAATATTTGATTATATACAGCCTTGTTAATGATTCTATATTGCTTTTATTAACACTGAGGTCAGGAGATTTATGAGTTTTGTAGCAGATTTATTTTAATAAAAATGGTCATTTTTCTAAAATAAAGAGTCCAATTAACCAATGCCTAGCATCCAACTGATGTTAATGATGGTTCCATTCACAATGACTATGTCTACAATCTAATACAGATGGTTTACATTAGGAATAGTGGACTATGTGGGGGAGGGAGAGTGTTCTTCCTGGTTTTAACTTGGCTATCCAGAGAGACAGGAAGGAAAATTATGAAATAAATTGATTGTGGTTTCATGTATCAGAAGCAAGCATGACATCTCAAGAAAAATGCAGGCAATTTAAAAAAAACAATGCTATAATGAAGCTACCTTCCAGTGATTTAGGGCTGGCATATTCAACAGAAAACAGGGCTGAAACTTTAATGCAGAATATATCACTCTATGTTATTTACATGCAAAGCTGTATTTATGGAAATATTCTTTTCTGCATAGTATAACTATTTAATGTTTAGGAGTCCTATTTTCTATAGATTGCCTTGCCTCCAAATAGAGATTTCCAGATCAGTTTTCTTACAAAATCATAACAACGGTATCATTAAAGGCCAACACTTTATCCTTTCATAGGCTAGCTTTTATCAGGCTAGTAAAAATGCCTATTGCAATGTTTACATTGGAGAATGTCCCACTGAACCAAAACTATTGAAGAAGACTTTGATCCTTAGAAAAGTTAAAAGCAAGGTGTTTTTTAAAAGGCTGTCAGTAGGGAAGTTGGCTAGATCAGTGGTTCTTAACCTGGGCGATATTGCCCCCAAAGGGGCGATTTTGTTTTTCAGGGGGGCAATGGAACCAAAAGGGACAACGTGGGGGCAAAGAAATGGAAGGGGGGCAATATGGGGGCAATGGAACGAGATATATTGGGGGAGAGAGAGAGAGAGAGAGAGATCTATATTGGTAGATAGGTAGGTAGGTAGGTAGACAAAAAGACAGATAGGTAGGTAGATAGGCAGGAAGGCAGGCAGGCAAACAGACAGACCTTTTGGATGGATGGATGGATGTACGGACGGAAGGATGGACAGACAGAAAGAATGCGAGAGTGGCAGCACTTTGGGAAAGCGGTGGCGGTGGCTTTTCCCAACATGCTGCCACATTCGAGGCACCAGTTCAGGTGCGGTACAACAGTCAATGGGGTGAGCCTGCAGGGCTGGCGCCTCGAATGCCTCCCTGCCGCCTCTTAGCGTCCCCAAGGGGCCCAGCAGAGGGGTGCTAAGATGCGACAGGGGGGCATTCAAGGTGCCGGCTAGCCCTGCAGGTTCACCCATTGACTAGCACTCCAGAGCTGGTGCCTCCAAAGTGGAAGCAGTGGCACATTACGTGCTGCTGCGGCTGTGTTTGATGCACCGCCCCCCTGCCACCTCTTAGCACCCCTCTGCTGGCCCCCTTGGGAACACTAAGAGGCTGCAGGGGGGGTTCAAGGCGCCGGCCATGCAGGCTCACCCATTGACTATAGCACTGATCTGGAGCCAGCGCCAAAATGGGTGAAACTGCAGGGCCGGCTGGTGCCTCGAATGCCCCCCTGCCACCTCCTAGCACCCCTCTGCTGGCCACTTTGGCCTTGGGGACGCTAAGAGGTGGCAGGGGGCAGCGCATCGAATGCGGCCACGGTGGCACATAATGCGCCACCACTTCCACATTGGAGGCGCCAGCTCTGGAGCGTTACTACAGTCAGTGGGTGAACCTGCAGGGCCGGCGCCTCAAATGCCCCCTGCCACCTCCTAGCGCCCCTCTGCTCCCCCCCTTGGGGATGCTAAGAGATGGCAGGGGAGCAGTTATGTTGGGGGAGGGGGGCAATGACAACTTCCTCAATGGCTCAAGGGGGCGATTCTTTCAAAAAGGTTAAGAACCACTGGGCTAGATATAAGCATTAATATATGAGAACTTAAACATATCCCTGATAATTCTGGTGAAGTAATGGCCTTTGGGTCACAAGAAGTTGAAAACAATTGAAAAAGCATCTTTAGATACAGGAGTGGGACTCTACCAGTTCAGACCGGTTCTATAGAACTGCTTGTTATGATTCTGTGCAGTTTGAAGAACCAGCAAATCACGCCAGTGGCTGGCCCCTTCCCTCCCCACCCACCCTGCCCAGTCACTCCTTATCTCGCATGCACGCCATCCAACTTTGCGTTGTGCCTTCACCTAATTTTTGGTGAGTTGCTATTTTTCCTCCCCCCCCATGATCAGCTGTTCCAACTACCAGCTGTGGCGCACAATTTAGATTAGCTAGAAAGCAGGAAATCGTGGGATTTCTTGCTTTCTAACTGATCTAAATTGCTGTTGTTCTGCTTCGCCTTCACCCAGGAGGCTTCCCGGAGCCCCAGTCAGAGGTGGTATTCAGGGGGTTGGGGCAGTGGTGGGATTCAAAAAATTTTACTACCAGTTCTGTAGGTGTGGCTTGGTGGGCGCGGCAGGGAAAGAATACTGTAAAATCTCCAGTCAGAGGTGGTATTTGCCGTTTCTCTGAACTACTCAAAATTTCCGCTACAAGTTCCCCAGAACTGCTCAGAAGCTGCTGAATACCACCACTGGGTTGGGGGGGGGGAGAAATGGCTTGAGAGCAGAGCTGAACCTTCCTTAGGACTGAAGCTTCTGTTTTTCAGTGCAGACTCAGGTAGCAGATTGCAGAAAGGTAGATTTGTGAGTGACTCTGTGATTCTGCAAGCAACTCAATCTGCCTGCCTGCTTTGCCTGATTTTGGGTAATAAAAATTCAATATTTACATAAATATTTACAATATTTACATACAAGCTATATCCACCCAGTCACATGACCACCAAGTCACACCCAGTCAGCAAGCCATGCCCACCCAGTCACATGACCATCAAGCCACACCCACAAATTAGGCCATGCCCACAGAACCAGTTAACAAATTTGAATCCTACCCCTGTTTAGATACCAAGAACATTAAGAACAATAGCCTTTGATTTTAATTATGGTTTATATTTGATATTTCTTATTAAATACTTTTTTCATTTTGTCTTTCTATATTTTATGATCTGCATTTAGTTTGGCTCATAGCCCAAAAGAAATGTATTAAGCGATTCTCAAATTCAACACAACTTTTGTCAAGTTGTAGTAATTTGATGGTTGGTTTTAATTGGATTATACCTTTCTTTCATTGGCATCCAATGATGTGCAAACTGCAATATGATACTATTAACTTTTGTTGTTGTTTTTCATTTATCCTTTGGGAGCATTTTTATTTAAAGTTAGTATTTACTTTAAAATAAATTAAATCTGAGATTAGTTTATACATGTTTTTGGTATGCCTTAAATTGGTACTACAGTGAAATAGGTTATCAAGGAATTATGTATTTATGTAAACAAATTTTATCTTGCCCTTCAGTGCAAGTGTTCTTAGCTAATAAGTTTGAAAATTCTCTTTCATTCTTCCCCTGTTAAATAGATTAATGTAGAAAATGCAGCACAAACAGCGTGAAGCATTGTAATGTGGTTTGATTTACCTCAGCATGAAACCCCCATAGCATTTAATAACTGAGAGGCAATTAACCATAATCGGTAACTGTGGTTTGTTCTCAGTTTAAAGAGAACCAACCATCATTAAGCAATGCCATGACTCTGAATTCAAATTTAAAGTTAGTTTATGATTAAATAACCATTTTTCTCAGAAAAACAATTCATGTGCAGAAGTGGTCATAAAAGTAATGCACTTCTGCAGAGCCATCATCAGTTCTCCATTTTTAAACTTTTTGAAGGTAGCTTGTGGGGAGATCTTCAATTCAAAAACAAAAACCTGAAGAAAAAATGATTTCTTCTACCAAACATCCCACGATGGCTTCAGTCCTAACTTTTTTCATCTAAAAATAAAGAAGAACAAAATCTTTGGTCAATAAGCCATTGCAAATTTTGCTGAGACACTAATTAAAAAGAAAAGAGATTGCAAATTATAACTGGGTCTCTTCGTTATACATTCGTGGTGTGATTATCAGCCATGATTAATATTAAACCATAATCAGTTTGATATGTGAACAGTAGTAAACAGTTTAAAGTCTCTTAGTAAGATTGCAGCATGTATTTACCTAAAATTAAAGAGTAGAGTAGATTATAGCACTTAGACTGATATACCACTTCACAGTGCTTTACAGCCCTCTTTAAGTGGTTACAGAGTCAGCATATTTCCCCCAACATTCTAGGTCCTCATTTTACTGACCTCAGAAGGATGGAAGACTGAGTCAACCTTGAGTCAGTGAGACTTGAACTGCTGGCAGCTGGCAGTCAGCAGAAATAGCCTGCAGTACTGCATTCTAACCATTCCACCACCATGTTACTACTCTATGTTACTTGAGTATAGGTTTATATAATCTTGGTACAGTAATCACAATCTTCCAATAACTTCCCAGAACACATGGTAAAATATAATTTATACTTTGAAAGAAGGACTTCTGCCTGCAAACAGAATTCTGAGGTAATTGTGATAAATATGAATATATAAAGTTGGAGCAACGTATATGTTAAGATTGAAGTATTCTTTTTAAATGTAAATCAAGGAAATATTTAAATTGATATATTGAACATATATTAAGATGGACATCAAAGGGTTTCAAAAACAGCATTTGGATTATTTTCTAAGGAAAATTACAGCATTTTTTTTCTCTCCCAAGTGGAATTACTTAATTAATTAGCAAAAAACACACTTTAAACGTAGCTGTTTGGTCTATTATTGATGTTGAGAATCTGTTAATCATTAGCAATCAGATAGTTGGTATATATGACACACTGGCAAAATCCCTTCAGAATTATTGAAATAATGAAATAGATTGTGAGGATTCCAAGTAATAGACTCATCTCAAGCAAATCTCTGAAGCAGGCACATTGCTCAAAGAATAGTTTCATTGGGTATATCACATTGGCATAGAGCTGGTAAAAACTGACTCTAAAGGTTCCCACTGTTTCACCTAATTAAAAGTAAAAGTTCTCAAAACAATCAGTCACATGGTCCAATCCTGTCTGGCTGCCTGGTGATATCACTCCACCTTTCTCTGACCAAGTATGAGAATGTCCTTGGTCCCCAAGGAAAATATTTTGTTTTGGCTACAAGATCCCAGCTATCTAAAATCCCCGCTCCCTATCCCTCAGCTCCAGTGCAGCAACACTGAAGCTGTCAAGATGGTTTCAGTCAGGTCAGCTTCAGGGCTGTCATAGACTTCTTTACAAACAAATTCTGAAACTTGCTTCAAACATGTACCATATTTTTCAGACTATAAGACGCTCCGAAGTAAAAGACGCACCTAGCTTTTGGGAAGGAAAACAAGAAAAATCCATCACCTATTGCCACCTCCATACACCCCATTTTCGGCTTCCGCATCCCATTTTTGGCCTCCATGCGCCCCATTTTCAGCCCATTTCGATCCCTGCCCAGAATGGTCCTAAAATGGGGTGCATGGAGGCTGAAAATGGGGCATGCGGAGGCCGAAAACAGGATGCGGAGGCCAAAAATAGGGGTGGAGGCAGCAATAGGCAATCGTGGTCCCTGCAGCCTGAAACAGCTGATCGTTGGGAGGCAATTCCAACCGCCAGTCAGCTGCTGGTGCTCAATAAGGCTGCGCTGAACCTGACCAGGCTCTTCACTGTTTGCTGCAAAGGAGGCAAATTGCTAAGAGGCAGAGGTTGAAGGTTCGGGGCCAGCAAGTGGGTAGGCCTCTTCGGCAACATTCGCTGCATAAGACGCACAGACATTTCCACCCACTTTGGAGGGGTGCGTCTTATACACCATAAAATACGGTAACCAACGCTCTTCAAAGCTTTTCTTTAAAACTGTCATTTAAATGTTCCATGACTCTTTTCTAACTGTATCTATCAATCCTAAGAGGAAAAGTCCTGGATTCAATTGAACATCAGTCTGTATCAATGTGTTTAAGTCCATTTAAAAAAATATTTTTACATTTTCACCCAGCATGATAGAATATCTCTACATGTTTTTTACATTTGCATTCCACAGTGGAATGTCTTTATATATTTTAGATAATTTATCTGGCATCATGTACCAACAATCCATCATTTTATAAAAATTCTCTTTAAGACATAACATAATGTAAATTTCAACCCTTTTGTACACATATTTTCCCAGTGATCCATCTGTATACTATAACCAAAATTCTTGGCCTACTTTATCATACATTATTTAAGCTGTACTTCTGCTTTAAATTTTAAAAGAGTATACTTTTTAGCAATTTCATTTTTATCATCTTTACAAATATATCATACAACTACACTTCTAATTCTGCTTTTCTTTGTTCTATACCATAAGTGTTTTTATCCAGTTTAAAACCTTTTGATAACTAAATGTGAAACCTTGACAACTACAGTATCATTAGGTCTCTTGATTTAATTTTATATTCTCCTTGATGATTCTCCAATAATTAGTGATTCATTAACCATTTATCTTAGCCTGTTATTTTTCTTCTATAAAATATCTCTTCTGTTGAAATGCACAGAGGTGTTTTGGGGCACAGTCTGGGAAATTCTTGCAATTTTAAATAGCCAATATATACAGGTAGTTCTCAACTTATGACCACAATTGAGCCCAAAATTTATGTTGCTAAGTAAGACATTTCTTAAGTGACTTTACCCCATTTACAACCTTTCTTGACACAGTTGTTAAGTGAATCATTGCAGCTTTAAGTAAGTAACATGTTGATATGTGAATCCGGCTTCCCCACTAACTTTGTGTTATGTATGTAGGTTTGAATGTTATTGGTTTATTTTGAATTGTTCTTGTAAAATGTCAAATGGGATTGGTTTAAATAGTGCGGGAAAAACCCTGCACTCTGATTGGCTGGCAACTATGGCTGCTGGCTATAAGAAGCAGACGTAGCCCAGCCAAGTCGGGTCCATTCGAGCTGTAGTCACTTAATAAACTCTTCACTGAAGCTCTTTGCATCTGACTCTTCATGCAAACTTAACACTGGCGACGAAGGTGGGATTCCCCTGAAGAAGAGACGACACGGAAGACAAGCAGAAGAGCGAGATGGCTGTGCTGAACACCCCCCAGCCCGTTCGATCCAGCGGCGGAAGACTGGGAATCGTATCGGATCGCTTCCAGATGTACTTGGAAGGAAGCGACCTCGCCAATATCCCGAGCGGAAGAGGCGGTATTTCTCATGCACTGCAGTCCGGCAGTCTTCAAGATGGCGAAGGCATTGGCGAGCTGCAGACTTGAAGGTAATGGAATGGCCTGATTTAGAAAAGCTTTTAAGAGCCCATTACGCCCACAAGTATCGTGCCTCATTAAGAACACGAGTTTTACCGTCGGGATCAAGGGAAAATGTTAACGACTTCGTGGCAAGTTTAAGGAACATTGGGGGTGCTTGTGAGTTTACCAACTTAGAAGAGGCCATGCGTGATCGGTTTGTTCTAGGCCTTAAAGATAAGGTCTTACAGAGCAAATTACTAATGAAACCTAAGATCACGTTTAAGGAGGCCATAGAGGAAGCTGTTTCAGCGGAAGCAACCAAGTCCTCAGCAGCAGCCATGAAGAAAATTAACAAGGCCTCAAGCCATTCTGATGTGGAAAAGTCCACAACAACCCATTGTGAGCAAATAGACTCTGATTCAGACTGTAGTGAGGTGGAGGAAGGAATTTGTAGACTCAGAATGGAGAAGAAAAGGAAGGACCTTGGAAAAAGAGGCAAGAATTTTATTGCAGAGGTTGTGGGGGGCCACCCCCGCACTGAATGCAAGTTTTTAGACACCATCTGCCTACGTTGTGAGAAAAGAGGTCACCTAGCAAGAGTCTGCAAATCATCCAGAACTCCACCTAGTAGGAAGAAATTCCCTGAGAAGGAATTCAAGCCCAACAATTTCAGTGAGAAAATGGGGCGCAACTCAGAAGCAAATGGAAAGAATGAAACTCATCAAACAATCACCATTGGTCATTCTTCACCCTTGAGAAGCAGAAAAGTACATGTGAAGGTATTCATTGAAGGAAGGCCTTGCCAAATGGAAGTGGACTCAGGCTCCTATTTATCTATGGTGTCATGGGACACTATTCACAGGCTACTTCCCAACATTCAGAAAAAGCATTTCCAGAAGCACTGACTCTTAAAGACTACCAAGGGAACAAGATTCCAGTAGTTGGAACAAGAGAATTCAACATGAAGTTTAAAGGCCACACCAAACGTTTGCCCCTGACCATCGTGGACAAGGATCGCCCAAGCTTGCTGGGACTTGAGTGGTTCAAGCCACTAGGCATCGAGGTGACTGGCATCAATCATGTGAGCAACTCTGAATGGGAGGAGGCCTTGAAGTCTGAGTTTCCAGAGGTCTTCAGCATTGGGCAAGTATATGGGGACCCCTATCACTTTCAACCTAGATCCCAAGGTGCCCCCAATTCGTTTAAAGCCCAGAAGGGTTCCATTTGCTTTAAAGGAAAAAATTGATGCACAATTAGACAAATTAATAGCTCAAGGGGTTTTAGAGCCCACTGACCACTCCAGATGGGAGACACCCATAGTCACACCAGTCAAGACTGATGGGTCAGTAAGAATCTGTGGAGACTATAAGGGGACACTGAACCATGCACTTCAACAGAGCGCATATCCAGTTCCAGTGGTGCATCATCTGTTACATTCACTTGGCAGGGGTACAGTCTTTGCCAAATTGGATTTGGCCCAGGCATATCAACAACTAACAGTTGATGATGCCACTGCAGAGGCCCAAACCATTGTGACTCATAGAGGTGCTTTCAAATGTAAAAGGTTACAATTTGGAGTAAGCGTGGCACCAGGCATCTTTCAAAGCCTTATGGAAAGAATGCTCCAAGGACTGCCAGGGTAGTGCCTTACTTTGATGATGTGTTAATCTCTGCTGAAAATGATGCTCAAAGAAAGACTCAGAGAAGTCCTTACCAGATTCAGGAAAGCGGGGTTAAAAGTCAAGGAAGAAAAATGCACTCTTAAAACTGACAGGGTTGAGTTCCTGGGCTACATGATTGACAAGCATGGCATCCACCCCACAGATGCCAAGGTTAAAGCAATCAAAGAAGCCCCTAGACCTAAATGCAAAACAGATTTGCAAGCCTTCCTTGGACTTATTAACTTTTATCACATGTTCCTACCTCAGAAGGCAACCATTGCAGAACCATTGCACAGATTACTTGACAAAAAGTCTGTTTGGGTCTGGGGGAGGAAGGAACAATCAGCATTTAACAGTATTAAAAGACTAATCACGTCTGATGCTGTACTGATACAGTTCTCTGAGAATTTGCCTGTTGTACTGACTTGTGATGCATCCCCTTTTGGAGTGGGGGGGGTTTGAGCCACAGGCTTCCCAGTGGGAGAGAAGCCCCTATTGCATTTTACTCTTGCACTTTGACCAAAGCAGAGAGGAATTACAGCCAATTGGACAAAGAGGCATTGGCAGTTGTTGCAGCTGTTAAGAAATTTCATGAATATCTGTATGGCAGAACATTTACCATTGTTACAGATCACAAACCTTTGTTAGGCATTGTGGCAGGAGACAAGCCTACACCTACTATCCTGTCACCAAGAATGCTGAGGTGGACTGAATTTCTTGCAGCTTATTCATACAAACTTATCCACAAGCCTGGCAAGGACATTGGACATGCTGATGCACTGAGTCGTTGCCCACTTCCTTGCCACAAGGAGGACTTTGAACCTGAAACACACACCTTTTTCCTAGAAACTGTTGCCAAGCTTCCAGTTCATGCTGCTGAAATTGCCAGAGAGACTGCCAAAGACACTGTGTTGGCTCCTGTTATAGGCTGGATTAAGAAAGGTTGGCCTCTTCAAGATCTACCTCACCTTGCCCAACCTTTTAAGTCCAGGCAAACTGAATTATCTGTATTAAGAGGATGTATTTTGTGGGGTAACAGGGTGGTTATTCCTGCAAAACTGCAAAGAGAGGTTTTGGAAATGTTACATGAGGGTCATCCTGGTATTGTAAGGATGAAGGGATTGGCCAGGAGTTATGTATGGTGGCCAGGTATTGACAAAATGGTTGAAAACTGGGTTGCATCTTGTCCCAACTGTCAGGTAGTCAGGCCTGCTCCACCTCTTGCCCCCACACAGGAATGGGAATGTCCTAGGGGTCCATGGTCCAGGATTCACATTGATTTTGCTGGCCCTACCAGAGGGCACACCTTTCTTATTATAGTAGATGCATATTCCAAATGGCTAGAGGTATTTCCCATGGCATCCACCACAACTGATGCTGTCATCAAGCAGCTCAGAAAACTGTTTGTAACCCATGGGTTACCTGATGTTCTTGTCTCTGACAATGGCCCTCAATTTACATCCAACCTCTTTGAATCCTATTTAGCATAACAGGGTATCAGACATGCCCTTACTGCCCCTGGACACCCTTCTGCTAATGGCCGGGCTGAACGCATGGTACATTTTACCAAGGAGAAGCTTCAGCAACTGGGTCCTGGGGACATCACTGAGAAAGTTGAAAAACTTCTCAGTGTTCAGCACATCACTCCTAACCCATCTAATAACTTATCACCAGCAGAGTTGTTGATGGGTAGGAAACTTAGGTCTTCCCTTGACCGCCTTCATCCCACTTATGCACCCAACGCACCACTAGATTCCACTTCCAAAGTTCGCACATTCAGTGTGGGTGATTCTGTTTATGCTAAGAACCTCATAGGTGAACCTTTGTGGATTCCTGCTGAGATAACTCAGATCACAGGCCCTCGTTCTTACAGGGTGCTGACATTGGGCTGGAGATGGGTTGGGAGGAGAGACCAGATTCTAACAGTCAAACAGGGTCTTCTTTCACAGGAAGTCCCAGTGGGGAAATGTCAGCAGACACATTTCCTCTCTCACTGGGTGAGAATGTTAAAACTTCTGAACCACGAAGGTCTCAACGTACATGCAAGAGCCCCACCTATTTAAAAGAATACATTAGATAGGTTGGGGTTTGGTATGGACTGAACCTAGTGGGGAGGGGTGTTATGTATGTAGGTTTGAATGTTATTGGTTTATTTTGAATTGTTCTTGTAAAATGTCAAATGGGATTGGTTTAAATAGTGCGGGAAAAACCCTGCACTCTGATTGGCTGGCAACTACGGCTGCTGGCTATAAGAAGCAGCCGTAGCCCAGCCAAGTCGGGTCCATTTGAGCTGTAGTCACGTAATAAACTCTTCACCGAAGCTCTTTGCATCTGACTCTCCATGCAAACTTAACACTTTTTTTATCAGAAGGTTGCAAAAACTGATCACATCACCACAGGACACTGCAACTGTCATAAATATGAACCAGTTTCTAAGTGTTAAAATTTTGACCACATGACCCTGGGGATGCTGCAACGTAAGTATGAAAAACAGTCATAAGTGACGTTTTTTTCAGTGCCATTGTAACTTTGAATGGTCACTAACCATTGAGGACAACCTGTATATAAATAGCCAGAAGTTTGGAACATGGGTCAATTTATCTTGATAAATAGTCCCATGAAAATAAAATAATCTTTCCTTATCTTTCTTCCAAAGGACTTGGAAGACTTTTCATACTGACTATTTCCCACCTTCTTTTCGTGGTTCTTCAATCTTTCCCAACAAAATCCTTTCCAAATGTCTTGTATTTCAACTCCAGTTATTCCTAGCCAGTATGGCCTATGGCTTACTAAAGATGATGTTTTAATCCAATTTATCTGGAAGGCATCATATTATGGAGAGTTTGCTTGGCTTTGTGGGCTTCATCAAGATCAAAGGATCTTCTTTTGTTGATGGGTCCAATTTCCCCACATCATCATTAGTAAATATATGTAGAGATACAAATGTATTGGTTTGTGGGAGAAAGAAACATCCTGATACTACAATGGGGCTACCCAAAATGACACCAAAGTCTGGGTAAGCTTTTAAGCTCTTCAGAATTCTTCACTGGGCAAGAATATGAAAAAAAGAACTCAGCCAAAAAAAAAAAAAGCAAGGAAGTTTAGTTATACCTTCAAGATACCTGAAAATGAAATTAATCTTGATAAAGTTTATATACACTGAGCTTATCCTTATGTACTGTTTACTATAGCACAATGATCTTTTAATGAACTCTACCTGGGGTGCCAAACCAAGAGTCCTTAAGACAACAGCTTTAGCTCTTTGCTATTTGGCAGGTGAATACACCTGGCTAGTTTGGTATAAATCAGCACACTCTGGGTAACTAGATGTTGCTCTGAATGAAGTTAGCAGAATTATTACCAGATACCTTAAATCTGTCTCGAAAAGATTTACCAATTCGCTGGCATTGCCCCGCCTGCTATCTCCAGAGAAGCAGCACCATACAAAGGCTTAAATCATCTATAAATCTAGACCTATCCAGACATCTCTATGGCCCTCAACCAGCTCAGCAGAGAAAATCCAGGAAAAGCTTCCTTAAGTCGACAGACTTGAAGAACTTGAAAGCAGAGTGGACCTATGGAAAATTACAAAGAAACAATGACGATGACATCACAAATGTCCTCAACATCATCAGTGACTATCAAGTATCAACCATCTCCCCCGATGAAATATTTAACATTTCCCGTATCGGCCCAGAGTTCAAAAACAGTGACAGCTCGGTGGCCCCATGCTTCTGCAGGGTCATTTGCAAAAATGAATTAAGCAAACAAAAATTCATTTACACTATAAACTCACTCGCCAAGAGCAACACCAACCATAAGAACCTTCGTTCTCACCCAGACCTAACCTTACAGCAACGTGTATGATCCTGTGAACTACGCTCTGAGCTCAAAAGACTCCATGAACAAGGAAATACTAACCTATACATTGACTACTGCACAGAATGTATCAAAAGCAAGACCTTCAACTTACATCCCAATAACCATCACTCCAACATCCAACATTAGGCATGCATGCACCTTACTTCCTCCAGACCCACTACTACATATCTAAAATGCAAACTACTCAACGCAAGAAGCCTCGCAAACAAAATGTATGAATTCCTTATCATATTAGGCATGACCACATTTGACATTATATTTGTCTGTGAGAAGTGGTTAAATTCATCTTTTCCAGACTCCACTACCACAGTCAGAGAATATCATGTTTATCAGTCAGATCTCGAAATCCGTAGAGGAGGTGGTGTTGCTATCTTCTACAAAAAATCCCTAAATCTAAAAAAGATTCAAATTACACAGGAACTTGCTCTTCCAGAGACCATTGTCTGTGAACTGTCCTCAAATACCACAATCCACTTCTTACTATACTATAGAGCCCCTGATTATGACATAGTTCATGCAAACAAGCTAACTTCACTGTTAACATGGGCTGCCTCTTGCCCACACCCTCTTATTTTCCTGGGTGACCTCAATCATCTCTTATAAATTGGACCCTAAATGAATGTACATCCGAACCCATACATGCAACCCTGTACAATGCCGTTACTACACTGGGACTGGATCAATTAGTAACTAACAACACTAGACTCAACAACTGCCTCCACTTCATCATCTGCAACAGCTCAAACTCAATATATGCCTACAAATACAAGAACCCTTTTCAAACAGTGACCACAGTATGATCAACTTTTGTCTCAATTTACAACCTCACAAAGAGGAACATAATGGTGGATCCCCAAAATACAACTTCAAAAAAACCAACTATGATCTCATAGATGCCAACCTATCATCTCTTGATTGTGTTCACTAGCTGTAATACTACAGAAGACCATTATAATGCATTCTTGTTTGAACCTGAAAGAGTAATTAAACTATATGTACCATCAGTAACCCCAAAAACAAAACAAAAAACACCCAAATTATCCATAACAATAAGTAAACTAAAATAAAAAGAAGATCACTATGGCGTAAAAACAAAACTAGCTATGTAGCAAACTTTAAAAACCAATACAACACTTTATGGTGACAGATAAAGGCAGAATGCACAAATTAACACTGCAAGCAAAAGGAAAAGCTACGTACAAAATCCACCCGTGCCTTTTACAATTTTGTAAACATCAAACTTAAAGACTCAAGAACCATCCCACCACTAAAAGGACCAAATGGGAAAGACTGCAACGATGAAGCTGTTAAGGCCAACATCTTCAACACATTCTTCAGTTCAGTCTTTGTAAACAGCAATGGCTCATGCCCCACATTTTCTAATCATATCACAACTAACTCTAATGATCTACTACATATTGATTTTACAGAAGATCACGTAGAAAAGGCACTATGTAATCTAAAGCCATCCCTATCTATTGGCCCCAATGGATTATGTACATACTTCTTAAAAAAGCTCTCCTCTGCCATAGTGGAACCCCTAAGCATTATATATGAAATATCATTCAGAACCAGCTCCTTACTGTACCTATGGTCCTTAGCTATGGTCATCCCTATCTTCAAAAAAGTTGACCCCAGCCTGGTTGAAAACTACAGACCAATCTCACTGTGTTGTGTCACATGCAAAGTCATGGAATCAATCATTAACCAATTCACCCTCCACTTAAAGTCAAATAACTCACTCTCCAAAAAACAATTTGGTTTCAGGAAAAATTGTCCTGCAATCTTCAACTCCTACACTTCAAAAACACATGGACTACTCTACTTGACCAGGGTAAAGTTATAGACGCAATTTACATAGACTTCTGCAAAGCCTTTCATTTAGTAGTACATGATAAACTACTATTAAAGCTAAACTCTTATGGCATTTCCGGATCCCTTCATACTGCATTCCTGTCAAACAGGCAATAAATGCTCCAGTAGCTATATCAAACCCTGCTCCAGTTAACAGCAAAGGCAGTGTTCTAGTCTCTCTTCGCGGATGACGTAAAACTATTCAACACCACCGACAATGCTACTGTCCTTCAAAGCAACCTTGATTAAGTGTCTGAATGGTTAAACAATTGGCAACTCCAAATCTCGACAAACAAATGCTCTGTCCTACACATTGGTAAAAAAAATCAGTACACCAAATACAAATTAGGCGGATATGACCTCGTTGATGATCCTCACTCTGTCAATGACCTTGGTGTACTCATATCAAATGACTAAGCACCAGAGCTCACTGTAATAGCATTGCCAAAAAGGCATTGAGAGTTGTAAATCTAATCTTACAAAGCTTCTCCTCCGGAAATATTGAATTGCTAACTAGAGCATACAAAACTTTTGCTAGATCAATACTCGAATACAGCTCATTAGTCTGAAATCTGCACTGTTCAGAAGTATTTCATGAGAAGAATACTACACTCCTCTGCTCACAAGAGAATACCCTATATCACCAGGCTTGAGATTTTGGCTTTGGACAACCTTGAACTACGCCACCTAAGGTTGGACTTAAACATAGCACACAAAATTATCTGCTACAATGTCCTACCAGTCAATGACTACTTCAGCTTCAACCACAACAATACAAGAGCACACAACAGATACAAACTCAATGTAAACCGCTTCAAACTCGATTGCAGAAAGTACGACTTCAGCAACAGAGTGGTCAATGCCTGGAATGCACTACCTGACTCTGTTGTTACATCCTCTAACCCCCACTCCTTTAATCTTAAACTATCCACTATTGACCTCACTCCACTCCTAAGAGGTCTGTAAGGGGCCTACTGTCCCTGTCCTTTTGTCCCCATTTATTTGTACCTATTTCCTGTATTCTTACTCATGTTTATACTTACACCTATTATCTTGTAAGCGACTGACAAATCAAATCAAAATAAAATAAATAAATAAACCCATGGAGGAGCTGGCATCTGGGTCTTGTGAAATCTGGGAAGTATGGAAATCATTGAATAGATTGTGCAAGGGTCCAACAAAATCAAGAGACACTCTAAATATAGAGCAATCCAGTAACTTCTGCTCTTTGCGATTGTGGAGATATGCAGACAACAACACATACATACATCTGCCTTTTGTTCAGTGTATACTTGAGGTTCTGATGGCAGTGCAATAGGACACAATTGTTGTTACTTACGGGGCAAGATCTGTTTAATTTGTACATACTTTAATTTTAAATTTTATTCCACAGTATGCCTTAATTGTGATGTTTCTGATACAAATAAACAAAATACTTTCAAGGCCTCATGATGTTACTTCCATCTTATTTGCCTGCTCACCACTGAGGTAGGCAGCCTAAAATCATCTTTAATTGTCCTGATTTGGAAATAGTCTTCTAAAGTTCCCCCATGGCTAATCAAAGATGCAATATATTTATCTCCAATCAGTCTGTTCTTGTCAGGTAGAGGCCACTACACCTTTTTGCACACCTGGCTGTGGGACAGACAACTCACATGATTAACAGCTTTACATCAATACTAAATGTCCTCATCCCCTTTGGAGATACAATGTTCTACAAGGAGATCAGTCTTGTGATATTCCTAATAGAATATCACATTCAACATGAAATAGACTAAAATTACTAAAATTAGTTAGTCTCTGCAAAAAGGGTCGTCTTCCAGAAGATTGACATTCTCAATCATTTAAAACTTTTTTTTAAGGCAACTCTATTTCTCATCAGCCAAGGATAGCTTGCATCACCTATAGTGCAGTATGAAGCAAACCAAGTAATGCAACATTTGCTCTCCCTGCCTTGGGAGAGCCAGGGCAAAGGAGATATCTGCTCTTTTGCCAATGGCTTAAGCATACTATGAGAATTATTCTATGCAGGCAGCCCCATATTATTATTATTATTATTATTATTCTATGCAGGCAGCCCTGCATAGAAGTTCTGGTCATGAATGGAAGCTGCAATGTACTTCAGACAAATGGTTGTCCAATCACTTCTTTAAAACTTCTAGTACTAGAGAATCCACAACTTCTGGAGGGAAGTTGTTCCACTGATTAATTTTTATGTCAGGAAATTTCACCTTAGTTCTAGGTTGCTTTAATTAATTTCCATCCATTACTTTTTGTCTTCCTTCTGGTGCTTTGGACAATAGAGTGGCCCCCTTTTCTTTGTAACAGCCTGTTAGATATTGAAACATTACTATCATGTCACCTCTAGTCCTTCTTTTCCTTAAACCAGACATACCCAATTTCCTGCAACTGTTTTAGCCTCCAGTCCCCTAAACATCTTTGTTACTCTTCTCTGCACTCTTTCTAGAGTCTCAGCATCTTTTTCATATTGTGGCAACCAAAACTGGATGCAATATTTCAAATGTCTTACTAAAGCATTATGAAGTGGTATTAACATTTCATGTGATCTTGATTCTACCATAATCAAATCAACTTTAGAGCACATGATGTGAAGACTAGCTATTTTAAAGAGTTGCTAGACTAGGTGGAAGAAAAGAGAAGATAACAAAGTGGATAAGCTCAATTCCAGCAACAAATTGTAATTTTGTTACTCTTGGAAAATTTGAATCATAAGGTTAGGGACAGATCTTGCTGAAGGAAATCTGTTTATATAGGCACTGTGAGTTAATGCTAACTTTGATGGCAGAAAATCAGTCAATCTCTGATGATATAACTATCATGCTCCATGCTGTCCCTTAGAGGCCAAACTTTTTTCTCAAAGGTGTAAAGTTCCCTTGTCATTTCTTCTAGTTCAATCTCTGCTTAGACAGGAAACCCTATACCATTTATTTATTTATTTATTTATTTATTTATTTATTTATTTATTTATTTATATTTTATTTTGTCAAGCGATTATAAGATTACAGGTATATGTATAAACATGGTTATGAATACATGAAGTGGATACATATAAGAAAAAAAAAGAAACAATAGGACAGGGACGGTAGACAAGTTGGTGCGCTTATGCACGCCCCCTATAGACCTCTTAGGAAAGAGCTGAGGTCAATAGTAGACAATTCAAGGTTAAAGTTTTTGAGGTTTGGAGAAGAAACCACAGAGTCAGGTAGAGTATTCCAGACATTGACCACTCTGTTGCTGAAGTCGTATTTCCTGCAATCAAGTTTGGTGCGGTTTACTTAGAGTTGTATCTATTGTGTGCTCTTATATTGTTATTGTTGAAACTCATTGACAGGTAGGACATTGCAGTAGATAATTTTATGTACTATACTTACTTCGGACCGAAGGCAGCGTAGTTCTAGGTTGTCTAGGTCTAGAATTTCAAGTCTGGTGGCATAAGGTATTCTGCAACAAGTAGAGCAGTGGAGAACTCTTCTTGTGAAATATTTCTGGACTTTCTCAACTGTATTAATATCAGATATGTAATGCGGTTTCAAGACTGATGAGCTGTATTCAAGTGTTGGTCTAGCAAATGTTTTGTATGCTCTAGTTAGTAGTGTGATATTACTGGAGAAAAAGCTATGCAGGATTAGGTTAACAACTCTTAATGCCTTTTTTGCTATGTAACTACATACAGTGGGCTCTAGCACTTAGATCATTAGAGATGAGTAATCCAAAGTCCTTGACAGAGTTTGGATCATCAATAAGGTCTTGACTATTCAGCTTGTATTTTATTTTCTGATTTTTTTTCCAATATGTAAGACAGAGCATTTATTTGTTGAGATTTGAAGTTGCCATTTGTTTGACCATTCTAATACATAGTTGAGGTCTTTTTGAAGGGTAGCAGTATTGTCAGTGGTGTTGAATAGCTTTACATCATCAGCGAAAAGAACGCAGTTGTTCTTAATATGATCACAGAGGTCATTTATGTAGAGTATGAAGAGAGTTGGTCCTAGAACGCTGCCTTGGGAGACACCACTGTTGACAGGTACAGGATTTGATAGGACGCTCCTAATTTTGACCATTTGTTGTTTGTTTGACAGGAATGCTTCTATCCAGTTATGCAGGTGTCCAGAGATACCATAAGATTTTAGTTTTAGGAGTAGTTTGTCGTGTACCACTGAATCAAAGGCTTTACAGAAGTCTATGTAAATTGTGTCTATTGCTTTGCCCTGAACAATAATGGAATTAAAATGCTGAATGGCTAAAGCATGAAGAACCTTCTGGATTTAGTATCTGGGCATTTTAAGTTAGATAACATCAAACCTCGTCAAGTTAAAAAATGTGATTAATAAACAATACATCTAAAGAGTGAGAAAATTGCTAAAGGTAATACTGAATGGAAAAAATGCCATCAATACCTGGATCATAGATGTGATATGAAATTATTAACTGGACACAAGCTTTCTTGTTTTTCAGTCCAAAATGTAGCTTTATTTTACACATATTACATCTCTATGGTGATATTAACACATTATACATTCAGAAAAGGGGGCAGAGGTTTATTTCAATTCAAACGAACTGTCAAAGAAGAAGTGCATAGCCTGATTACAGAAGAGACAAGTTAAAAATGGAAACTTAATGAATGTGCAGGAAATAAAATATGAATATTGAAATAACATAACAAGAATGGAATACCGGCATGAAATTGCATTGCATGGTCAATTTTTGCAAAAAGTTGGGGGGGAATAAATACAGGTACAACCTGACAATGTCTTACAACTGGAACATTAAAAAAAATGAAGGTTTTATTATGGCTGCTAAAATAGTAGCTATTTGAACTAATGCAATAAAAGCCACAATTGAAAAATTGTTAAACGATTCAAGATACAGATTGTGCAAAAAGGCAGAAGAAATAGTAGATCATATTCTCAACTCATGCAAGAAGATTGCACAATAAATTACAAACAACAGTATAACACAGTCACCAAAATGTTATCATGTGCCAGTAATGAAAAAATGGTGGGAACATAGAATTGAAAAGTAGTCAAAAATAAGCAGACTAAAATATTACAGGATTTCCAAATACAAACTGAAAAACTCTTGGCTCATAATACACCAGATTTAACTGTTACAAAAGAGAAGGGTGGATAATTGATATGGAAATAGTAGGAGATACTACTACTACTACTACTACTACTAATAATAATAATAATAATAATTTATTAGACTTGTATGCCGCCCTCTCTCCCTAAGGACTCAGGGTGGCTAACAATATAAAACTCATTACAAATTTTACAATAAAAAGAAATTAAACCAAATACAAGCCTAAGAATTAAAATTCAAT
This sequence comes from Naja naja, assembly GCA_009733165.1. Taxonomy (NCBI): domain Eukaryota; kingdom Metazoa; phylum Chordata; class Lepidosauria; order Squamata; family Elapidae; genus Naja; species Naja naja. Next base: position 32,732,312 of record CM019155.1, read on the forward strand.
TAAAATTTAAAAACCCTCTAAAACAAACACCTCTCCTTGGTTAGTCCAGACGCCTGTTGAAAAAGCCAGGTTTAAGGTCACGCGGAAGGAGCGTGATCAGGGGCAAACAAGGCTCAAGGGGAGTTGGTTCCACAGGGTGGGTGCTCCCACAGAGAAGGCCCTGCCCCTGGGCACCGCCAACTGACAATGTCTGGCCAACGGTATCCCAAGGAGGCCCTGTCTGTGGGAGTGTACTGGGAGATCAGAGCATGATGCCGGCAGGAGACGCTCCTGCAAATACCCCAGACCCAAGCCATGTAGGACTTTATAAGTTGTTACCAACACCTTGAATCTCACCCAGAAGGCAACCAGAAACCAATGCAGGTCATGCAGGAGGGGTGTAATATGGGAGTATCGGGACACTCCCATCACAGCCCACGTGGCCACATTCTGCACCAGCTGCAACCTCCGGGTGGTCTGCAAGGGAAGTCCCATGTAGAGGGCACTGCAGTAGTCATGTCGGGAGGTGACGAGTGCATGAGTGACTGTCCGTAGGGCATCTCAGCTCAGGTAAGGGTGCAGCTGATGAGCCAGTCGCACCTGGGCAAATGCCCCCCTGGACACAGCTCTCACCTGCTCCTCCAAACTGAGCTGTGCATCCAGGAGGACACCCAGATTGCGGCCGCCTGTCCCGGGGGCAACACCTCTCCCCCCATGACCAAAGATGGTATATCCTGAGTAATCCGAGATGCCGGTACATACAGCCACTCAGTCTTTGCCGGGTTGAGTCGGAGCCTGTTCCTCCCCATCCAGATCCTCACCGCATCCACACAATGGGACATCACGGAGAGGGCATCACTGATGTGGTCTGGGGTGGAGATGTAAAGCTGGGTATCATCCATATTGGTGATACCTCACCCCAGGATGATCTCCCCAGTGGCTTCATTTAGATGTTGAACAGGAGAGGAAGGACCACCCTGGGGCACTCCACAAGTGAGGGGCCTCGGGCTCACCTCTGCCCCCAGCCAACACCGATTGCAGAAGCGGCCCAGAGAGGTAGGAGGGAACCGTAAAACGGTGCCTACTACATGCTACTACAATAGAAGACAAAGAGTGTCATAAGATCACAAAGTATGAAGACCTGAAAAATCAAAATTGAAATATTATAGCATAAACTGGCTGCAGTAGTCCCTGTGGTTATAGGCACACTGGGTGCCAATAAAAACAGCACTTAGAAAATCTGCTCTTTGATAAAGTTACTATATATCAATTATAAAAGGCTGCACTGTTTGGATTTGGACATTAACTACCTCCATACATTATAAAATAGATTCTTGGGAAGAACTTGATATATTTGAAGGCCAATATGAGATAAAAACCTGGATATTGTGATTTCACAATATATGAAATGTGAATTTCATATGCAAATGATAAGAGTAGCAGACCTGGCAATAGCTTAGAACAGGAAAGTTGAAAAAAGTGGGACTAATTCTGGTTGCATGAGACCAATGCTTAAGAACGAATGTGTACAAAGCTAGAATTGAGAAGACAGCAACATTCAGCAGATGCCGCCTCTGCAAAAAAAGCTGAAGAAACATTGTACCACCTAGTTATCTGTTGCAGGAAGATTGCACATACTACAAATAACAGCATGGCCAAGTAGCAACAATGATGCACTGGAAGATGTGCAATAAATACTACTTGCCTGCAAGGAAGAACTGATGGAACCATTAAATAAAGAAAGTAATAGAAAATGAAGAAACTGCTCTAGGATGTTAGAATTCAAATAGATAAACACCTACTACATAACATCCCAGACTCAAAAATTGTCAATAGGAAAGACAAAAAAGATCTGGATAGCAGTTATGGCAATACATGGAGACAACAGAATAGAAGAAAAGAACTAGAGAAAAATCGCAAAATATAAAGACTTGCAAATAGAAATGTCTATGGCAAAAGAAAGCAAAGTTAGTACCAATAATAATAATAGGCATTTTGGATTCAATCCCAAAACTTCTGAACACCAGAATACATCAGTATTTACAAAATCACCACCAGTCAATTGCAAAAAATAGCTTTACTTGGAATAGCTTACACCTTGCAATACCTTTAACACTATCAAACAATATTTGCCTACCAAAAGTTCTTGGAAAGGACTCAATAGGTGGATAAAATTATTAATAATTAATTGTTATCTTATGTTGTTATTAGTTGCAAAGTCATGTCCGACCCATTGTGACCACATGGACAACATTCCTCCACACCTTCCTGTCTTCTACCATCTCCTGGAGTCCATTTAAGCTCATGATGACTGTTTCAATGATTCCATCCAGCCACCTCATTCTCTGTCATCCCCTTCTTCTATTGCCCTCAATCTTTCCCAGAGATAGGCTCTTCTCCAGTGAGTCCTTCCTTCTCATTAGGTGGCCAAGGTATTTGAGTTTCATCTTCAGGATCTGGCCTTCTAAAGAGCAGTCAGGGTTGATCTCCTCTAGGACTGACCAGTTTGATCACCTTGCAGTCCAAGGGACTCAAAGGAATCTTCTCCAGCACCATAACATGTTATGTTATACAATATATTAAATAATATTGTTATGTTTTGTGTGTGTGTGTGTGTGTGTGTGTGTATTATTTATTTTGTCAAGTGATTATATGATAACAGGTATAACATAGTTATGAATACATGAAATGGATACATATAAGAAAAATAAAAAGAAACGATAGGACAGGGACGGTAGGCACGTTGGTGCACTTATGCATGCCCCCTACAGACCTCTTAGGAAAGGGGTGAGGTCAATAGTAGACAGTCTAAGGTTAAAGTTTTTGGGGTTTGGGGAAGAAACCACAGAGTCAGGTAGAATATTCCAGACATTGACCACTCTGTTGCTGAAGTCGTATTTCCTGCAATCAAGTTTGGTGCGGTTTACCTTGAGTTGTATCTATTGTGCTGGAGTTGCATCTATTGTGCTTGTGTTGAATCTATTGTGAATATTGTGCTCTTGTATTGTTATGGTTGATATATATATATATATATATATATATATATATATATATATATTTGTTTTCGAGATTTTCACGGGGTAAAGGCATGTAGGTCTTGGTGTATTCGGTCTTGTCCCGTGTATGATTGAGAATACCTTGGCAACGTTTCGACGAAATCTCATCCGTCATCTTCAGGCTGGTGTCTTCAGCTTCGTTCTCCTGGGAGAAGTGTGTGATCGTGGCTGTTTTTCCCTTTTAAACTCTAGAGTTGGATGTGTTGTTACTTTTTGATTGGTTTGTGGAGTTGATGTATGCAGATTGGATGGTTTGGTGCGGTTTACCTTGAGTTGTATCTATTGTGCTGGAGTTGCATCTATTGTGCTTGTGTTGAATCTATTGTGAATATTGTGCTCTTGTATTGTTATGGTTGATATATATATATATATATATATATATATATATATATATATATATATATATATATGTTTCGTAGATTTTCATGGGTAAAGGTATGTAGGTCTTGGTGTATTCGGGTCTTGTCCCGTATGATTGAGAATACCTTGGCAACGTTTGACAAATCTCATCCGTCATCTTCAGGCTGGTGTCTTCAGCTTGCTCTCCTGGGAGAAGTGTGTGATCGTGGCTGTTTTTCCCTTTTAAACTCTAGAGTTGGATGTGTTGTTACTTTTTGATTGGTTTGTGGAGTTGATGTATGCAGATTGGATGGCTTTTTCCTGAGACCCTGTGTGGCTGAGGTGCTGGCTGTGTGTCTCTCAGCCTTTGTGTTGTAACGACCTGGGTAATGGGCTGTGATGACCTTCTGAGTTCTATTGTTGTGATGTCCTGGGTGTGGTGCTGTAATCTCCTGGGTCGTTGTCTGTGCTGCAACCTCCTGATGTTTTGTGTTGTGATCTCCTGAGTTCTGTGATGTAGTATCCTGGGTGGAAGGCTGTGATGTGGCATTCTGGGCCTTGGTTTGGCTCCGAGTTTGAGGTCTGGCTATGTGTTTATAGCGTGTGTCAGTTTGCTTAGTTCGGGGTTGGAGGGGGTGTAGCAGCTGGTGTTGCAGCCATGGTCTGGTTTCTGGATGGTGGTTGCCTTTCATCTGTGGCGGGCTTGGGTTTGAGTCTGGTGAAGGAGATTGGTGGTGGCATCATGTGTTATTTTGGGTCCGGTGTTGGTTTTTGTGGTGGGACTCGCTTTTGCCACAAAACCAACACCGACCCAAAATAACACATGATGCCACCACCAATCTCCTTCATCAGACTCAAACCCAAGCCCACGCCACAGATGAAAGGCAACCACCATCCAGAAACCAGACCATGGCTGCAACACCAGCTGCTACACCCCCTCCAACCCCCAACTAAGCAAACTGACACACGCTATAAAACACATAGCCAGACCTCAAACTCGAGCCAAACCAAGGCCCAGAATGCCACATCACAGCCTTCCACCCAGGATACTACATCACAGAACTCAGGAGATCACAACACAAAACATCAGGAGGTTGCAGCACAGACAACGACCCAGGAGATTACAGCACCACACCCAGGACATCACAACAATAGAACTCAGAAGGTCATCACACAGCCCATTACCCAGGTCGTTACATAACACAAAAGGCTGAGAGACACACAGCCAGCACCTCAGCCACACAGGGTCTCAGGAAAAAGCCATCCAATCTGCATACATCAACTCCACAAACCAATCAAAAAGTAACAACACATCCAACTCTAGAGTTTAAAAGGAAAAACAGCCACGATCACACACTTCTCCCAGGAGAACGAAGCTGAAGACACCAGCCTGAAGATGACGGATGAGATTTCATCAAACGTTGCCAAGGTATTCTCAATCACACGGACAAGACCCGAATACACCAAGACCTACATATATATATATATTTGAAATCAGGCTGATGATCTCATGAAATTTGCCCAAGGATGACACCTTATCTGGGCACCAAATCCTAGACTGAATCAAAATGTGAACTATGGAACTGAGAGCAAAACACAGCAGCTTGAAGAGGAAAACTTCGGGCTTTCCATGAAGCAATGTCTAATCTAGATAAATTGAGGAATTCCAGTAAGTAACTTTTTCCAGGATTTAATCCATCTGAAGCCTTTGGGCTTCCTATTGGGACAGCTGTATATAGGGGTAATTGGTGGGTATTCAGCAGGTTCTGATCAGTTCTGGAGAAATGGTAGTGCAAATTTTGAGTAGTTTAGAGAACGGATAGCTGAAATTTTGAGTAGTTCGGAACACCACCTCTGACTGGCCCCACCCCCATCTATTCTCTGCCTCCTGAGTCTCAGCTGATCAAGAGTCCCAGCTGATCAGCTGGATCTTCCTTAGTTGCCCTGCACAGGAGAATGGAGCTGGAAAGCAGATTAGTGGGTGGGGAAAGAATGGGGATTTTATAGTATCCTTCCCCTGGAGTGGGGTGGGAATGGAGATTTTACAGTATCCTTCCGCTGCCACACCCACCAAGCCAAGCCACACCAAGCCACGCCCACAGAACTGGTAGTAAAAAAATTTGAATCTCACCACTAGAATAGGAATCTGCCAAATTTAGTCAGCTCACAGGTCTTGTATCTATTCCAGGAATGGTATTAGTACATTTTAATTTATTGGACTTCAAATCCAATCTGCTCTAGGAAGCATGGATTATTATGCGAGTTGTAGTCCAAAATATCTGAAAAGCACCAATTTCCCTACCCTTGTTCCACATTGATTGGCAACCACTTCCCAGTGCTTCCAGGAGAATTCTGCTCCTTGGTCATTTCAAATGGAAATGCTTGGAACCTTTTGCTTGTCAAAAATCTTGGAAAACCAAGTTCTGACGTAGCATCTTCCACAAAATGTTCAATATGGTTGGGGAAAGAGGAAGAGTATCCTCAATCCATCAATGTAGTTAAGTAGCTCTTTGGTTTTAGCCGAATTATTAAAATTATTTTCAATAGCTCAATAAAGGCTGTAACAGGGCTAATCAGGAAATCATTATTTTTAAAAAATTAAACGGACCCCTATCATTTCAGTAAGCTTAAAAATGACCTCTTCTTGAAGAATTATATTAAAGTGCTTTGATTTTACCGATCTAACTAAGGAAGAGGTATTATTATTTTTATTCTAGGGGTTGATCTTTAGAATTACTCACAGGCAGGCTGTCATTCATAGTAGCAACATAGAGAAGAGAAGTTCTTTGATCTTTGGACAGTTAAAGTTGCAAATAGGTTCCAAGGGGAAGATAAAGTTAATGTGTCATACCATAAAATATATTATGAAAAATTTGTGGCAGAATTGTCTTATTGGTTATCAAACTACTAGTGAAGATTATGATAAACTGGTAAAGTTTAGAAACTAATTATTATCTCCACTTCTATTAATTATGTTACACTTTGATATTATCTTGTTTGTTTTATTGAAATAAAAGTGGAGGATTACACTATTTCCCCTAGAGCAATAAAAAATAACTATTTCTGACATCAAGCATCTTAAATTTTCCTGAAAATTAAACAAGAATTCTTATTTTTTCTAGAATTAAATTATATTCTACAGACAAACATACATATACACAAACATATTGCTTTTTTTAAAGACACAATTAGGAACTGCACAAATTAAATCATACTAAACCAAAATGCAATTTGTTTATTTAAGTTTAGGACAATGTGTGACTATTTGGGTTATAAATTATGGTTTATGGTTTATCAACCAATTCTTCATGTTTCCATTATGGTTTAATGGAAAATAAGGCTATTCTTTGCTTTCATGCTCACTCAGTTTAGCATTTGGAGGTTTTTTTTTTTTTAAAGAGAGAGGGGGAGACTCACATTAAAGATATTGTTATGTATGCAGGTTTAAAGTCATTGGTTTAGTTTGAACTGTTCTTGTAAAATGTAAGAAATGATTGGTTTAAAAGTGCGGGAAAACCCTGCACTCTGATTGGCTGGCAACTGCGGCTGCTGGCTATAAGTAGCAGCTACAGCCCAGCCAAAGTGGGTTCGTTCTGAGCTGTAGTCACTAATAAACAAAGAGCTTGAAGCACTCCACGTCTGTCTCTTCATGCAAACTTAACAGATATTATGTTTGTGTGTGTGTATTTGTGTGTGGAAAAGACTGGATGGATAAACTTATATTTGCAGATATAAAAAGGTAAGGATGTATAATTAAGACATTTTCTATTTATTTTATTTATATGCCACTTATCTCCTAGTCAAGTTATTGTGAGTATATGTGCAAAAAGATAATTTGAATATGAGACAGTATGGAGACTCGTGTCTATAACAACTCAGTAACAAAATTACTGCACATCAGTCATGACATCATACAAATGAAGCAATTATATACTTGGATAATCATGTCTTAAATAGGCACATAAATCACTTCATTTTCATCATATATTATGTCACTTATGTTGTCATTTGCCTACCCCATTAGCCTACAAATATAGAATATTGGAAATCTCATTCCTCTCCTGCCATATAGCATGTACTTTTCATGATCTTTTATTTGTCTTTTCCTTAAATACAAACATGACTTCTTGTCATTCTTACATATTTCAGGTCTTGGTAGCTGGCTTACACTGCTAACTTGTTCAAAATAATACTGAGGTACTATTTGCAGAATGATTCATCAAGACACTGAGTGGCCTTTCAAATTTTCATTACTCCAGGTGGTGTTTCTAAACAAATATTTGCACGGGAACACAGCTGAAGTGTGAAGTTCAATATTACTGACAGCATATACTTTTTAAAAACCCTAGGACATTGGTACAACTGTTTTAAAGATTTAAGATGACGTGGGCAAGTATTTTGAAGCTGAATAAGCAGGGAGCTCTTAACTTTTACTTATTACTAAATAAGCAATCTCATTTAACATGTTAAAGAAAACTCAGAAGGTTACTGGTTTTGTTACAAAATATTGATAAAAATCACCCTGTTCACTTGCTTAAACAGACCAATGTGTTTAGTATCCAAATATTTTTTTCTTAGACACTAACGGATTCACATTAAGCCACAGTGATCTTTGATTTGGTTTGGTATAGGTTGTTTCAACCCAGCGGTGATTTGTAACAATACATGAGAACATTACAACAAATCATGATTAATATAAATACAATCAATTTTTGTTTTTGTACTGGCCATGCTTAATTCTTTCACTTCTGGTATTCACCTTTACTGAATTTTGTTAGTTCTACATGTTATAAGCCAATTTTTACCTTAGGGGCTTATTTACAGCACATTAAAGTGAAATTTTAAATTTTTGCTAGGAATTACAATAGGCTAAAGAAAAACACAAGCAGAATCTTGTTTGTAACCAGATGCTAAAACAAGGGATGGTTTTCTCAACTTTTTCATTGTTTATGTCTGATTCAAGAATGTATTAAACAGTAATCCACTTTGGGCTTCTGGTTTCTGTTTTAGAGATTGCATGTTGTACGAATCTGGTCTACTCTATGTCTTATATTCTTGTATAAATTATCTTTTCTTGAACATATACCCAGAGTAATTTGACAATGAGATGGGTGGTGTTATGTATGTAGGTTTGAATGTTATTGGTTTATTTGAACTGTTCTTGTAAAATGTCAAATGGTGTTGGTTTAAATAGTGCGGGAAGAAACCCTGCACTCCCATTGGCTGGCAGCTATGGCTGCAGGCTATAAACAGCGTAGCCAAGCCAGGACGGGTCCATTCGAGCTGTAGTCACTAATAAAGTCTTTGCTGGAACTCCTCGTCTGACTCTTCATGCAAACTTAACGGCGAAGGTGGGATTTCCCTGAAGAGAGAGCGGCGCGCGAACAAGCAACTGGCGAGATGGCTGCGCTGAACACCCCCAGCACCGTTCGATCGGCGACAGAAGACTGGGAATCGTATATGCGGATCGTTTCCACATGTTCCTGGAGGAACGATCTCGCCGGCATCGAGAGATGGAAGAGGCGGTCTTTCTCACGCACTGCTGGTCCGGCAGTCTTCAAAATGGCGAAGGGTTGGCGGGAGCAGCAGAGCTGAAGGTAATGGAATGGCCCGATTTAGAAAAACTTTTGAGAGCCCATTCGCCCCACAAGTATCGTGCCTCATTAAGAGACGAATTTTACCGTCGGGATCAAGGGGATAGCGAGAATGTTAATGACTTCGTGGCAAGTTTAAGGGACATTGGGGTGCTTGTGACTTTACCAACTTAGAAGAGGCCATCGTGATCGGTTTGTTTTAGGCCTTAAAGATAAGGTCTTACAAAGCAAACTATTAATGAAACCTAAGATCACGTTTAAAGAGGCCATTGAAGAAGCTGTTTCAGCGGAAGCCACCAAGTCCTCAGCAGCGGCCATGAAAAAGATTAACAAGGCCTCAAGCCAGGCCTCAAGCCATTCTGATGGGGATAAATCCACATCTACTCATTGCGAACAAATAGACTCTGATTCTGATGGCAGTGAGGCAGAGGAGGGGATTTTTAAACTCAGAATGGAGAAGAAAAGAAAAGACTCTGGGAAGAACAGGCAAGGGTTCTATTGCAGAGGCTGTGGGGGCCACCCCCACACTGATTACAAGTTCTTTGACTCCATTTGCCTACGTTGTGAGAGCAGGGGTCACATAGCCAGAGTCTGCAAATCATCCAGAACTCCACCAGCTAGGAAGAAATTCCTGATAGAGACTTTAAGCCCAACAATTTCCTTGAAAAATGGGAAATTTAGAAGCAAATGGCAAGAATGAAACACCAAACAATCACTATTGGTCATTCTTCACCTAAAAGCAGAAAAGTACATGTGAAGGTGTTTATTGAAGGAAGGCCTTGCCAAATGGAAGTGGACTCAGGCTCTTATTTATCTATGGTGTCATGGGACACTATCCACAGACTTTTCCCAAAATTCAGAAAAAGCATTTCCAGAAGCAAGCACTGACTCTCAAAGACTACCAAGGAACAAGATTCCAGTAGTTGGAGCGAGAGATTTCAGCGTGCAGTTTAAAGGCCACACCAGCGTTTGCCCCTGACCATCGTGGACAAGGATGCAAGTTTGCTGGGACTTGAGTGGTTCAAGCCACTTGGCATCGAGGTGACTGGCATCCATCCGTGAGCAGTTCTGACTGGGAAGAGTCCTTGAAGTCTGAGTTTCCAGAGGTCTTCAGCGAAGACTGGGCAAGTATATGGGGACCCCTATTGCTTTCAGCCTAGACCCCAAGGTGCCCCAATTCGTTTAAAGCCCAGGAGGGTCCCATTTGCTTTAAAGGAAAAATTGATGCACAATTAGATAAACTCATTGCTCAAGGGGTTTTAGAGCCTACTGACCACTCCAGATGGGAAACACCCATAGTCACACCAGTCAAGTCTGATGGGTCAGTGAGAATCTGTGGTGACTACAAGGGGACACTAACCATGCGCTGCAACAGGCGCATATCCTGTACCAGTTGTGCATCATCTGCTCCATTCCCTTGGCAGGGGTACAGTATTTGCTAAACTGGATTTGGCTCAGGCATATCAACAATTAACAGTTGATGATGCCACTGCAGAGGCACAAACAATTGTGACCCATAGAGGTGCCTTCAAATGTAAAGACTACAATTTGGAGTAAGCGTGGCACCTGGCATTTTTCAGAGCCTTATGGAAAGAATGTTGCAAGGACTGCCAGGGGTAGTACCTTATTTTGATGATGTATTAATCTCTGCTGAAAATGACACTCAGCTTCAAGAAAGACTCAGAGAAGTCCTTACCAGATTCAGAAAAGCGGGTTTAAAGTCAAGGAAGACAAATGTACACTCAAAACAGACAGAGTTGAGTTCCTGGGGTATATGATTGACAAGCATGGCATCCATCCTACTGATGCCAAGGTTAAAGCAATCAATGAAGCCCTAAACCTCGATGCAAGGCAGATTTGCAAGCCTTCCTTGGACTTATTAACTTTACCACATGTTTCTACCTCACAAAGCATCTATTGCTGAGCCCTTACCATACTTGATAAGAATGCTGTTTGGATCTGGGGTGGAAGGAACAGTCAGCATTTAACAGTATTAAGAGACTAATCACGTCTGATGCTGTGTTGATACAATTCTCTGAGAATTTACCTGTTGTTCTGACTTGTGATGCATCCCCTTTTGGAGTGGGGGTTTGAGAGTCTGACAGGCCCCAATTGCATTTACTCTACTTGCGCTGTCCAAAGCAGAGAGGAATTATAGCCAATTGGACAAGGAGGCTTTAGCAGTTGTTGCAGCTGTTAAGAAATTTCATGAATATCTGTATGGCAGGTCATTCACCATTGTTACAGATCACAAACCTTTACTAGGCATTGTGGCAGGAGACAAACCTACACCTAATATCCTGTCACCAAGAATGCTGAGGTGGACTGAATTTCTTGCAGCCTATTCCTACAAACTGATTCAGGCAAAGGACATTGGACATGCTGATGCACTGAGTCGTTGCCCACTACCTTGCCACAGGGAGGACTTTGAACTTGAAACTCACACCTTTTCCCTGGAGACCGTTGCTAAGCTTCCAGTCCATGCTGCTGAGATTGCCAGAGAAACTGCCAAAGATGCTGTGTTGGCACCTGTTATGGGCTGGATTAAGAAAGGTTGGCCTCTTCAAGATCTACCTCACCTTGCCCAACCTTTTAAGTCAGGCAAACTGAATTATCTGTATTAAGAGGATGTATTTTGTGGGGTAACAGGGTGGGGAGGTTTTTGGAAATGTTACATGAGGTCATCCTGGGATTGTAAGGATGAAAGGTTTGGCCAGGAGTTATGTATGGTGGCCAGGTATTGACAAAATGGTTGAAAACTGGGTAGCCTCTTGTCCCAATTGCCAGGTAGTCAGACCTGCACCACGCCCCACACAGGAATGGGAATGTCCTAGGGGCCCATGGTCTAGAATGATTTTGCAGGCCCTACAAGAGGGCACACTTTTCTAGTGATAGTAGATGCATACTCAAATGGCTAGAGGTAATTCCAATGACATCCACTACTACTGAGGCTGTTATCAAGCAGCTCAGAGAAAATGTCCTCCTGACAATGGCCCTCAATTCCATCTAACATTTTTGAATCCTTTCTAGCTCAACAGGGCATCAGACATGCCCTCACTGCCCCTGGGCACCCTCGCCGACCATGGCGCCTGAAACATGAGTGCGCTGCAAAGAAGCTTCAGCAGCCTGGGACATCACTGAGAAGCTTGAAAAGCTTCTTAGTGTTCAACACATCCTCTAGCCCATCAACTAACTTGTCCCCAGCAGAGTTGTTGATGGGCAGAAACTCCCTTGGCCTTCATCCCACCGCTGCACACCACTGGATTCCACTTCCAAAGTTCGTTCTTTTAGTGTGGGAGATTCTGTCTATAGGAACCTATAGGTGACCCTTTGTGATTATTCCTGAAAAACTCACATCACTGGCCCTCGTTCTTACAGGGTACAAACAGAGGATGGCCTCCTCTGGAGCAGGCACATTGACCAACTTAGATCCAGGTTCCCTCAGGAACATCGCCCCTGTCTCCCTCAGGTCCCTCACCTGATGTTTCTTCTAGGGGAAGGGGGAACAGGAGGAAAATCAGCAAACAGGAATCAACCCCATGTGTGAGCAGTTTGAACAGGAACCATCGAACCCTGTCACAATGCCAAGATCCACCTTAGAGTGGAAGATTTACATCACTACCTGACTTGGGTGCTGACATTGGAATGGAGATGGGTTGGGAGGAGAGACCAGATTCTAACAGTCTAACAGGGATCTTCTTTCACAGGAAGTCCTAACAGGGAAATGTCAGTGACACATTTCCCCTCTCACTGGTGAGAGAACGTTAAAACTTCTGACCACGAAGGTCTCAACATTACGTAAGAGCCCCTATTTAAAGGAATACATTAGATAGGTTGGGGTTTGGTATGGACTGAACCTAGTGGGGAGGGTGTTATGTATGTAGGTTTGAATGTTATTGGTTTATTTGAACTGTTCTTGTAAAATGTCAAATGGTATTGGTTTTAAATAGTGCGGGAAGAAACCTGCACTCCCATTGGCTGGCAGCTACTGCTGCAGGCTATAAAACAGCCCGTAGCCAGCCAGGACGGTCCATTCAGCTGTAGTCACTAATAAAGTCTTTGCTGGAACTCCTCGCGTCTGACTCTTCATGCAAACTTAACAGGTGGCAT
>CM019155.1:32746389-32794237 GCA_009733165.1 Naja naja
AGGAGTTCCAGCAAAGAGTTTATTAGTGACTACAGCTCGAATGGACGTTCCGGCAGCTCACGGCTGCTTCTTATAGCCTGCAGCCGTAGCTGCCAATAATGGGAGTGCAGGGTTTCTTCGCACTATTTAAACCAATACCATTTGACATTTTACAAGAACAGTTCAAATAAACCAATAACATTCAAACCTACATACATAACACCCCTCCCACTAGGTTCAGTCCATACCAAACAACCTATCTAATGTATTCCTTTAAATGGGGGGCTCTTCGTGTCACGTTGAGACCTTGTGGTTCAGAAGCTTCGTTCTCACCCAGTGAGAAGAAATGTCTACTGACATTTCCCTGTTGGGACTTCCTGAGGAAGAAGACCCTGTTAGACTGTTAGAATCTGGTCTCTCCTCCCAACCCATCTCCATTCCAATGTCAGCACCCAAGTCAGGTAGTGATGTGCAATCTTCCACTTCTAAGGATGGATCTTGGCTTTGTGACAGGGTTAGGGATGGTTCCTGTCATAATGGCTCGTTACACATGGGGTTGATTCCTGTTTGCTGATTTTCCTCCTGTTCCCTCCTTCCCCTAGAAGGAACATCAGGTGAGGGACCTAGAGAGGGACAGGGTCGATGTTCCTGAGGGAACCTGGATCTAAGTTGGTCAATGTGCCTGCTCCAGAGGAGGCCATCCTCTGTTTGTACCCTGTAGAGCGAGGCCCGTGATGTGAGTTATTTCAGCAGGAATCCACAAAGGTTCACCTATAAGGTTCCTAGCATGACAGAATCTCCCACACTAAAAGAACGAACTTTGGAAGTGGAATCCAGTGGTGCGTTGGGTGCGTAAGTGGGATGAAGGCGGTCAAGGGAAGACCTAAGTTTCCTGCCCATCAACAACTCTGCTGGGGACAAGTTATTTGATGGGCTAGGAGTGATGTGTTGAACACTAAGAAGTTTTCAAGCTTCTCAGTGATGTCCCCAGGACCCAGCTGCTGAAGCTTCTCTTTGGTGAAGCGTACCATGCGTTCAGCCCGGCCATTGGCGAAGGGTGCCCAGGGGCAGTGAGGGCATGTCTGATGCCCTGTTGAGCTAGAAAGGATTCAAAAATGTTAGATGTGAATTGAGGGCCATTGTCAGAAACAAGGACATCTGGTAACCCATGGGTGACAAACAATTTTCTGAGCTGCTTGATGACAGCCTCAGTTGTAGTGGATGTCATGGGAATTACCTCTAGCCATTTAGAGTATGCATCTACTAGCACTAGAAAAGTGTGCCCTCTTGTAGGGCCTGCAAAATCAATGTGGATTCTAGACCATGGGCCCCTAGGACATTCCCATTCCTGTGTGGGGCGTGAGGCAGGCCTGACTACCTGGCAATTGGGACAAGATGCTACCCAGTTTTCAACCATTTTGTCAATACCTGGCCACCATACATAACTCCTGGCCAAACCTTTCATCCTTACAATCCCAGGATGACCCTCATGTAACATTTCCAAAACCTCCCTTTGCAGTTTTGCAGGAATAACCACCCTGTTACCCCACAAAATACATCCTCTTAATACAGATAATTCAGTTTGCCTGGACTTAAAAGGTTGGGCAAGGTGAGGTAGATCTTGAAGAGGCCAACCTTTCTTAATCCAGCCCATAACAGGTGCTAATACAGCATCTTTGGTAGTTTCTCTGGCAATCTCAGCAGCATGGACTGGAAGCTTAGCCACGGTCTCCAGGAAAAGGTGTGAGTTTCAAGTTCAAAGTCCTCCTTGTGGCAAGGTAGTGGGCAACGACTCAGTGCATCAGCATGTCCAATGTCCTTGCCAGGCCTGTGAATCAGTTTGTATGAATAGGCTGCAAGAAATTCAGTCCACCTCAGCATTCTTGGTGACAGGATATTAGGTGTAGGTTTGTCTCCTGCCACAATGCCTAATAAAGGTTTGTGATCTGTAACAATGGTGAATGACCTGCCATACAGATATTCATGAAATTTCTTAACAGCTGCAACAACTGCTAAAGCCTCCTTGTCCAATTGGCTATAATTCCTCTCTGCTTTGGACAAAGTGCGAGTAAAAAAATGCAATTGGGGCTTCCCTTCCATTGGGAAGCCTGTGACTCAAACCCCCACTCCAAAGGGGATGCATCACAAGTCAGAACAACAGGCAAATTCTCAGAGATTGTATCAACACAGCATCAGGCGTGATTAGTCTCTTAATACTGTTAAATGCTGACTGTTCCTTCCGCCCCCAGATCCAAACAGCTTTCTTATCAAGCAGGCGATGTAAGGGCTCAGCAATAGATGCTTTGTGAGGTAGAAACATGTGGTAAAAGTTAATAAGTCCAAGGAAGGCTTGCAAATCTGCCTTGCATCGAGGTTTAGGGGCTTCCTTGATTGCTTTAACCTTGGCATCAGTAGGATGGATGCCATGCTTGTCAATCATATACCCCAGGAACTCAACTCTGTCTGTTTTGAGTGTACATTTGTCTTCCTTGACTTTTAAACCCGCTTTTCTGAATCTGGTAAGGACTTCTCTGAGTCTTTCTTGAAGCTGAGTGTCATTTTCAGCAGAGATTAATACATCATCAAAATAAGGCACTACCCCTGGCAGTCCTTGCAACATTCTTTGAAAAATGCCAGGTGCCACGCTTACTCCAAATTGTAGTCTTTTACATTTGAAGGCACCTCTATGAGTCACAATTGTTTGTGCCTCTGCAGTGGCATCATCAACTGTTAATTGTTGATATGCCTGAGCTAAGTCCAGTTTAGCAAATACTGTACCCCTGCCAAGGGAATGGAGCAGATGATGCACAACTGGTACAGGATATCTTGCTGCAGCAGCATGGTTAAGTGTCCCCTTGTAGTCACCACAGATTCTCACTGACCCATCAGCCTTGACTGGTGTGACTATGGGTGTTTCCATCTGGAGTGGTCAGTAGGCTCTAAAACCCTTGAGCAATGAGCTTATCTAATTGTGCATCAATTTTTTCCTTTAAAGCAAATGGGACCCTCCTGGGCTTTAAACGAATTGGGGGGCCTTGGGGTCTAGGCTGAAAGCAATAGGGGTCCCCATATACTTGTCCAGTCCTTCGCTGAAGACCTCTGGAAACTCAGACTTCAAGGACTCTTCCCAGTCAGAACTGCTCACGTGATGGATGCCAGTCACCTCGATGCCAAGTGGCTTGAACCACTCAAGTCCCAGCAAACTTGGGCGATCCTTGTCCACGATGGTGGGGCAAAGCGTTTGGTGTGGCCTTTAAACTGCACGTTGAAATCTCTCGCTCCAACTACTGGAATCTTGTTCCCTTGGTAGTCTTTGAGAGTGCTTGCTTCTGGAAATGCTTTTTGGGAAAAGTCTGTGGATAGTGTCCCATGACACCATAGATAAATAAGAGCCTGAGTCCACTTCCATTTGGCAAGGCCTTCCTTCAATAAACACCTTCACGTGTACTTTTCTGCTATTTAAGGGTGAAGAATGACCAATAGTGATTGTTTGGTGAGTTTCATTCTTGCCATTTGCTTCTAAATTTCACCCCATTTTTTCAAGGAAATTGTTGGGCTTAAAGTCTCTATCAGAAATTTTTTCCTAACTGGTGGAGTTCTGGATGATTTGCAGACTCTGGCTATGTGACCCCGTTTCTCTGCGTAGGCAAATGGAGTCAAAGAACTTGCATTCAGTGTGGGGGTGGCCCCCCCCCACAGCCTCTGCAATAGAACCCTTGCCTGTTTTTCCCAGTCTTTTCTTTTCTTCTCCATTCTGAGTTTAAAATCCCCTCCTCTGTCTCACTGCCATCAGAATCAGAGTCTATTTGTTAATGTGAGTGTTGTGGATTTTCCCCATCAGAATGGCTTGAGGCCTGGCTTGAGGCCTTGTTAATCTTTTCATGGCCGCTGAGGACTTGGTGGCTTCCGCTGAAACAGCTTCTTCAATGGCCTCTTTAAGCGTGATCTTAGGTTTCATTAAAAGTTTGCTTTGTAAGACCTTATCTTTTAGGCCTAAAACAAACCGATCCGCATGGCCTCTTCTAAGTTGGTAAAGTCACAAGCACCCCAATGTCCCTTAAACTTGCCACGAAGTCATTAACATTCGCTATCCCTTGATCCCGACGGTAAAATTATGTCTCTTAATGAGGCACGCGATACTTGTGGGCGTAATGGGCTCTTAAAGTTTCTCTATCGGGCCATTCCATTACCTTCAGCTCTGCTGCTCCATGCCCTTAGCCATTTTGAAGACTGCGGACCGCAGTGCGTGAAAGAGCCGCCCTCTTCCGTCTCTCGGGGATGCGGCGAGATCGTTCCCCTCCAGGAACATGTGGAAGCGATCATCACGATTCCCAGTCTTCCGTCGCCGGATCGAGCGGTGCTGGGGGTGTTCAGCGCAGCCATCTCGCGTTTGCTTGTTAGTTCGCGTCGTCTTCTCTTCAGGGAAATCCCATCCTCGTCAGCCAGTGTTAAGTTTGCATGAAGAGTCAGGCGAGGAGTTCCAGCAAAGTTTATTAGTGACTACAGCTCGAATGGACCCGTTCTGGCAGCTCGGCTGCTTCTTATAGCCTGCAGTAGCTGCCAGCCAATGGGAGTGCAGGGTTTCTTCCCGCACTATTTAAACCAATACCATTTGACATTTTACAAGAACAGTTCAAATAAACCAATAACATTCAAACCTACATACATAACAAAGACCGTATTATCTTTAAGCAGACCATATAATCCTAAAACATATAGACACAAAGACAAAACTAAACTTAAATTGTGATCATGGTAAGCTTTGTAGTGTGTACCAGTGCTTGCTATCTTGTTTTTTCCCTAGTAACAAACCGTATCTCTTATAAAAGTCTTCCAGTGATCAATTTATTTTTATCATCTCATTCTTTTTTTAAATTTTGCCAAATTATTTTTATCTATAAAGTATGTATTTCCATCCCTTAAAGAGGTAGCAAGTATTTGTCTAGGACCATTTGATTAGTGCTTCTTTTGAATCTTTAGTCTTTAGTAGCATTCTATGTCCAAAACCAATTTTCATTTGATTTAAAATAAGAGCCAGATCTATGTGTACCTATCTTTTTGAGGTGGGCAAGTTATCTGAAACAGTGAGTGCATCCAACCAGCCAGACCCAGGTACCACTGTGTGAAAAATTTTAGAGTGATCCACAGAGAAATGCTCACCCCAAAGCACCCCAAACAATTGAGTCCAGATAGCAGAACACAAAGGCTAGCAGCTGCCCACATCAGGAACACAGGCTTGTGCTGCTTTGGTAACATGAGTTAGTGAAGGGAGGGGAAAAAGGATGGAGAGGGGGACTTGTCCCCCTCGCTCCACGTGCTCCACCTAGCCACTGGGCTGCTTACAACTCACTTCTAGCTTCTTCTGCTTTTAGTTTGCATGCAAGGGAAAGCAACAAAGTCTTCACTCCCAAATTCTGCCAGAAATGAGTGTTTGGGACACTGTAAGGCATCCTGCTCCAAGAGGCATGACAAGTCTCACAAAGACTCATTTCTGGTGAGCTGGGGGAAACTCTGCTTCTGCTTTCCTTGCATGAAGGCTTAAAGTCTCTCTCCCTCTCCCTCTCCCTCTCCCTCTCTCTCTCTCTGAGAATGGAGCTGGAGATGGTAACCTGCAATCCCAAATAAAGAATGATTGTTGTTGGGAAGCGGGGTGGGGTACCTTGAACTTTTTTTTGGGGATTTTCAGGGTCTCTGGCAGCAGGTTTAAACTTATGAGTTTGGTGGTCCTTGAGGTCCAAAAGTTGGCGACCTCTGATCTGAAACATGCCTGTTATCATGAAATCTCGGGCTAACCTAGATCTCACCCCCAAAGCATGAAGATTGAAAACCCTCAGGGCTCTAGCACTAGCCTAGGTTTCAGTCTTTTCTTACTTGTTTCTAAAAGTCTACATTCAGTCACTATATATTGCTCAAGGTTTTCATCCTCTATCTTTTAATGACTGTATTGATAATACAGAACTTTATTCCTGCTTCAACTTTTAGAATTTTTCATATCTCATTCCGTGTTCCTTAGTTTCTCTTGCATATTTATTTATTTATTTAATTTATATTACCACCTATTTGCCCATTGCCCATATTTAAAACAAAAAATAAAAATAAAAATAAAATGTTGGAATGTACTTCTTACATTAATATTATATTCCACTATTAGGCCCTCCTGGTCTGCTATTCTTAATTTTCTAAACTCAGAGTATATATCTGACATTCTTAAGTCATTACCTGTTTCACAGTCTGCATGCAGAAATATGCTAGTAACTGACTTGCATTTCTCCATCTTCAGTTTTCTATTACACAGTCAGTCTGATTCTAATATTCAGATACAGATTTTGTTTTTGTGTTGCTTGAAACAAGTTTTAGCAATGAACAAAGCAATCTTTTTTGCAAAATTGAATTATTTTATTTTCTGTTTTTATTGTATATATTTAATTCAAATTTTCCAGAAATGTTCCTGTTCATCAAGTTTTGCATTCCAATTATCTATTAATAGTATATATTATTTCTGGGTATTCCTATTAATACCTCTTGCAGTCTTCCATAAGATTCCTTACTGTCTTCCACCCTTACATATATATTAGGTACCCATATATAATGTACCCATATATAATGTAGATACTGAACATCCACAAATTCTAAAATATACAGTTGTATTGTTCATTGAATTACAGTAACATTTCTAATATGTATTTTGAGTGTCAATTTAAAGTGGTCCATTCTTGTGTACTTAAGAGGACTTATTTCTAAAACATCCTATTTAGAATGCTTCATTTTCAGTTTGACAGTTTCAACTTTTCCTTGTTTTATATTTCTCAAATTCCATGTTCCGATTTTGTATGTCTTTGTAAACTGTCTTTCAATATTGGCATTATCAGTAACCAGGTTTCTTCATAGCTTTCATCTGATTATATATCATGTACAGATACAATTATAAAAGTTTAATTTTTCAATAATTGAAGCAGTAGTTTTAGAGTTAGCAGGTAATATAATCTGTTATCCAGATTTGTGTAAATGTTTCGGCCATGTTTATATAGTTTATAGACAATTAATACAAAAGGAGTTTGCTACTGCAATCTTCTGAATTTTATTTTGGAATTTCTCTTAAGTGAATTAGCTTCCTTCATTTATAAGAATAAGAATTTATAAGAATAAGAAGTAAGAATACTACCTGCTCTGATCTCAGTTGTAGTTTAATCTCAGGTTCATCCTTCTGCTTTCAAACTTTCTGGAAGAATCGCCCTACCAAGAACTCTTGCTGACATCATTTAAAACTTATTGGGACTAGAAAATCTCTTTATCATGTTAAGGTGGTGATACCTTGAAAAGGAAAACACCCACACCCACATACTTGACTGCAAAGTATGTATAGTCTCATCTACTGAACCAGGAAGAATGGTTTGGAGAAAGAGGAGAAGTTAATTAAAGTGACATTGGAGCCTAGAAAGGAACAAAATGCATGGGGAAACAGAAAAACAAAATTTAAAAGGATGAATATGTTAAAAAAATATTTCATGGGAAGAAAATCCTTATCAGTCCTTTCAATCCAGTTTTGATACACAAAACTGCAAAATGCCATATGCCAACAAATGATTGGTATAGAAGAAATTTGCTTGTTAGACTTCTATTCTTAGCTTTCCGAAGAAAACTAACCCCTTTGGCTTGCACGCTAGTCCTCCTAGCAGCCTTTCCTCTGCTATGTATGACCCAGCAGCTAACATTTTAAAAGAAAGCTGTAGCCCAAACTGAAAATCAGACACTACACACCTTAAATTTTACACAAATGCCTGTGTGTGTTCCATCTGGCCTCCTATGTGACAGCCTGAAGCCAAGGCCTCCCACATAGATCACCACATTTAACTTCTTGAAAAACTGGAAGTAGTAATGAGAAGAGCCTTCAGTGTTCATCAAAGGACACTGACTCCATCAGAGACTGTGGGTTGATGGTCTTGTATAAAATACCTCATTGGCTGTAGACCAAAAGCTGTAAATAGACTGTTGCTTTAAAAACTAAAACATCCTAAAAAGATCATGTTTCTTTAACAGCATTACATAAAAACTTTCAGAGAAGACACACATAATATATTGCAATCATTTTGGAGTCCTCTTCATTTAGTTACAATGAAATACAAGAGATTTGGATTTACCTACTGTACAATCATACTTATGAATTTATTTATTTGATTTTTATCCTGTCTTTATTACTTTTAAAAATAATTCAAGCTAGCAAATTATTTTTCTTGTTTAACAGTTAGCATTTTATCATGTTTTCTGTTCAGGAAATCACACAAGCATACTATTTCATTATGCCATTAATCCTACAGGATTGCTAGACTGGATACAACAACTGGATTCACACATCTCCCTAAGATGTAACATAGTTTGTTTAGCTTTGACTTGGCTTCAGTAATATATAAAGCCAGTCATATATCTAAGCATAACTTAAAACAAGTTTGTTTGGTTTTGGCATAAAGTAATATGTGAACAGCCACTGGAGTCTATAAACTATGATTTATAGTTCAATTTAATGTAACATATGAACACAACCAGTGAATGGTACCAAATCACCCCTTGAATGTTGTGAGTTGCACAGATCCTTAAATTTTGTGTCATAAGCTCCTAATTCAATACCCTTAACAATCTTATTACATTGGTTAAGAGATTCAAAAGTAAAGATCTGTGAGAAGACTAATACGTTCAGTTGCCCTATTTTTTCACACATGCCTTTTATAGTATGCTCTGTTGCTTAGTTATTAATTTTTTCCTGAAAAATCTGTTTTTCAATCCAACAGAATTCACAAGATAGGAATTATATAATAATAAAATGTACTTGCATCAGATTTCCTATCAAGACATAGCATTCCTTTGGATCAGCACAACATCTCTTCAAAGTCACTACTCATTTCTGTTGCCTTTTGACTAATCTCCATGACTTTGATGCTGATAATGTGGTTATCTGATACCTAATTTTATCTCCAATAAATCCCTATGTATGTCTTTTCTCTTTCAGTGCAGAGAATGACACACCACCTACAGTTTAGTATCTGGGCTTCAGACTGAACATACAGATGGAACTCAATAGTTGTGTCCTCATAATTTACAAACACATAATTAACTGAACTATCTCTTTTTTGAAACAATGCAATTATACTTCAATTAAACAATCACATTTTAGCTAAGGGTGGTTGGTTGTTACCAGCTTTCACTCCATCTCATGTCTCTAGCCATTGGTAATTGTTTTCTTTCCTTATGACCTTGAAATGTAGAGAACACCATGAGCTCACTCTATTTCTCTGCAGTTAGTCAAGAAAAAAAACCCTGCAAAACATGCAATCCCACACAGGTCCCTTACTCTTAGGCTACCATTGGATGTGGGGTAAAGAACCATCCATTTGGAAAAAATAAGTATATTTGTTTATTTAAAAGATTTATATAGTCACCAATAAGCAGTTCTGACTGGCTCACTATAAACTATAAAGAAAACAAAGAAATTGCTAGTGTTCTCATCATATCTTTCATTCCCATGTATTAGTGTAGATTTATTTAGTAGTCTACCAATAATAAATAAATAAATAGGTAAATGAAGATCAGGATGACAGTTTTTTTTAATAATCTAATGGCTTGTTGGATGCCAAAGCACTGTTTTTATATTATCTAAAACCAACAACAACAGCAACTTTTGACTTATGTAGATGAAATGAAGGAAATAAAATTACCTTGGTAATTTTGCAATCAAGCACTTTCCCCAATAGTTGCCTGTTTTTACAGTGTTTAGATTGAGGGAAAATGATATAACTTCTATTGAAGAAGGAACAAATTCCAGAAACAGATGCTACAATTCTATGGGGGAAGGGGGAGAGAGGAAGTAACAGCTGGCTTAAGGCCCAGAGTTGGGAGGCAAGGTGAGAAAAGAGTTGCTGCCAATAAGAAAATGAGCTGTTTCCAAGATCTGGAAAACTACAGCCATTCAAATGAAATTATCAACCAGTTGTGATTTTGCAGAATATATGAATAGACTCAGAAATAAATTGATTCAATTCCCAGGACTATGAGTTCAGTCAATTCAGAGCTTACCATTAAAAATTGGTATTAAAGTTCTCTTGGTGTATTATGTGGCCCCAGTCCATTTAGCTCAGCATGATCTACCATGGGGTAGGCCATGGGTTGAGGACTTATGAAGTGATGTATATTGTGACATCGTGGTACAAACTTTGTACTTTTGTTACTTGCATTGTGATGTTGCACTCAAGTACATGTTCTTGTTAGTGGTTTGCTATGCTAAATGGGGATGCTGTGAGCAGTAATCCATGTAATCCATTCTAGAAAATTTCAAGTGAAAGAATACTCTGACTCATAGCAATCTTTCAAAATTACATTCTAAGATTTTTGTTTCAACTAATTCTTCTAGCATGGGCAGGAAAAAAAAGATAAGACAAATTCTATTAGCACTGATTTCTGACATCTTACTATTTTATAAAGCACTTCACAAAGTTGTTTATTAGCATGTTTTAGCTTTCTCCTATGTGAGAAAAAAACCCTCAAAATATATTTGGGAGGTCAGAAACAGCTCCTCAATTGTCAGTGAAAAATAAACTTGCCAATTTAAAAAAAATTATTTTTAGATCATCTATTTTTAAATTTCTAAAATTAGTCTAGAGATAACAAAGTAGTTAAGCAAAGTCCTAGACTACTTCATTACCTTAGTTATTAGCTTGACAGACTAAGTGACTCTCCCATTAAACATCAATGACAGAAGAGTTGGAGGGTTTAAAAGGTCAATAACTACTTTGATAGGCTTCTCTTGTGTAGCTTCTGTGAGCTTAAACACTGACAAGCTAATTGCTCTTTTTTCCTTAATTAAGCAAACCCTTCTCTATTAGCCTGTTTATCATGATTGCTCATTTTCAAGACCTTTCAAGCTCTAACCTAATATAAATTCATTAGTGAATCACAGTGAATGAAACCAACCTCAACTAGTTGACTTTATTAACTTGGGGGTTGTGGAAAGGCAGCAGGAATTCAGCAGATAAAATATAGGAGCCAAAAATAACCCACCCAAGCTGGAATTTGTAAAGAGAAAAATATGGATAATTTTTAGTTGTATAAACAAATCTAGACACAATTGGGCAATTCCATGAACAACCAATGGTGGAGAAGGAGGCTTCATTTTGACATGTGGATTTTAGAACAAAGTACATTGTTTTTTAACAGGTGTTTGTTTTTTATTTAATCCTCTAGTAGGAAATAGCTTTTAGTACATACATTAATCTGAGACAAAAGATATATGTGTGTGTGTGTGAGTGTAGAACTGGAGTCCAACATTCAGCTGTTAAAAACATTCCAACAGATAAATAACCAATGAAACAGAGATTGCCTTGCCTTAGGTAGCTAGGTAGACAGGCAGAAAATTCTGTTTGAACATATCCAACAAACACATGGGGTAATTGATTTCACCACAAAACAACATTGCCATTATGAAGATTTTAACATTCAATGGAAATGTACATTCTTAAAAGACTCTTAGCACAAATTCTACATTGTGCAATGGCAGGATGGATCATTAGCCTCCATATAACACATTTTCACTTTTACATCCACATTAGCATAAGAAAGGAAAAGCAGAATCCTTCCTTTGATTATGAAGAAATATAGTCACTTGTAATAAAACATTATTACATATTATAAAACAAACTTTTTTGCTACAGAAAGAAAATCCAGTGCATCAAGTATGGCATTAATCTGTTTTGTTATGTATGCAGGTTTGAATGTCATTGGTTAAGTTTGAACTGTTCTTGTAAAATGTCAGAAATGATTGGTTTAAAAAGTGTGGGAAAACCCTGCACTCTGATTGGCTGGCAACTGCGGCTGCTGGCTATAAGTAGCAGCCACAGACCAGCCAAATTGGGTCTGTTATGAGCTGTAGTCACTAATAAACTCTTCACTGAAGCACTCCGTCTGACTCTTCATGCAAATCTAACACTGGCGAAGGTGGGATCCTTCCTGAAGAGAAGACAACGGGAAAACAAGCCGAGAGAGATGGCTGTGCTGAACACACCCCAGCCCCGCTCGATCCGACGGCAGAAGACTGGGACTCGTATGCAGATCGCTTCCAAATGTATTTGGAGGAAACGATCTCGCCAAGTGGAAGAGGGCGGTCTTTCTCACCCACTGCGTCCGGCCGTTTTCAAGATGGCGAAGGCATTGGGGGAGCTGCAGACGTGAAGGTAATGGACTGGCCCGACTTAGAAAAGTTATTAAGAGCCCATTACGCCACAAGTATCGTGCCTCATTAAGAGACACGAATTCTACCGTCGGGATCAAGGGAAGCGAAAACGTTAATGACTTTGTGGCAAGTTTAAGGGACATTGGGGTGCATGTGAATTTATCAACTTAGAAGAGGCCATGCGCGATCGATTTGTTCTAGGCCTAAAGACAAGGTTTTGCAGAGCAAATTATTAATGAAACCTAAGATCACGCTTAAGGAGGCCATAGAAGAAGCTTCTTCAGCAGAAGCTACCAAGTCCTCAGCAGCAGCCATGAAGAAAATTAACAAGGCCGCAAGCCATCCTGATGTGGAAAAATCCACAACAACCCATTGCGAGCAAATAGATTCTGATTCAGACTGTAGTGAGGTGGAGGAAGGAATTTATAGACTCAGAATGGAGAAGAAAAGGAAAGACCTTGGAAGAAAGAGGCAAGACTTTTATTGCAGAGGTTGTGGGGGGCACCCCGCACTGAATGCAAGTTTTTGATACCATCTGCCTGTGAAAAAGAGGTCACCTAGCAAGAGTCTGCAAATCATCCAGAACTCCACCAAGCAGAAAGAAGTTTCCTGACAAAGATTTCAAGCCTAACAACTTCAGTGAGAAAATGGGGCAATACAGAAGCAAATGGGAAGAATGAAACTCATCAAACAGTCACCATTGGTCATTCTTCACCCTTAAGAAGCAGAAAAGTACATGTGAAGGTACTAATTGAAGGAAGGCCTTGCCAAATGGAAGTGGACTCAGGCTCCTATTTATCTATGGTGTCATGGGACACTATTCACAGGCTACTTCCCAACATTCAGAAGAAGCATTTCCAGAAGCAAGCACTGACTCTTAAAGACTACCAAGGGAACAAGATTCCAGTAGTTGGAACAAGAGAATTCATCATGAAGTTCAAAGGCCACACCAAACGTTTGCCCCTGACCATCGTGGACAAGGACCGCCCAAGCAACACTGAATGAGAGGAGGCTCTGAAGTCTGAGTTTAATGAAGTCTTCAGCAATGGATTGGGCAAGTATATGGGGACCCCTATCACTTTCAACCTAGATCCCAAGGTGCCCCCATTCGCTTAAAGCCCAGAAGGGTCCCATTTGCCTTAAAGGAAAAAATTGATACACAATTAGATAAACTAATAGCTCAAGGAGTTTTAGAGCCCACTGACCACTCCAGATGGGAGACACCCATAGTCACACCAGTCAAGACTGATGGGTCAGTGAGAATCTGTGGGGACTATAAGGGGACATTGAACCATGCACTTCAACAGAGCGCATATCCAGTTCCAGTGGTGCATCATTTATTACATTCACTTGGCAGGGGTACAGTCTTTGCCAAATTGGATCTGGCCCAGGCATATCAACAACTAACAGTTGATGATGCCACTGCAGAGGCCCAAACCATTGTGACTCATAGAGGTGCCTTCAAATGTAAAAGGTTACAGTTTGGAGTAAGCGTGGCACCAGGCATCTTCCAAAGCCTTATGGAAAGGATGCTCCAAGGACTGCCAGGGTAGTGCCTTACTTTGATGATGTGTTAATCTCTGCTGAAAATGACACTCAATTACAAGAGAGACTCAGAGAAGTCCTTACCAGATTCAAGAAAGCGGGGTTAAAAGTCAAGGAAGAAAAATGCACTCTTAGAACTGACAAGGTTGAGTTCTTGGGCTATATGATTGACAAGCATGGCATCCACCTTACAGATGCCAAGGTTCAAGCAATCAAAGAAGCCCTAGACCAAAATGCAAAACAGATTTGCAAGCCTTCCTTGGACTTATTAACTTTTACCACATGTTCCTACCTCAGAAGGCAACCATTGCAGAACCATTACACAGATTGCTTGACAAAAGTCTGTTTGGGTCTGGGGCAGGAAAGAACAATCAGCATTTAACAGTATTAAAAGACTAATCACGTCTGATGCTGTACTCATACAGTTCTCTGAGAATTTACCTGTTGTACTGACTTGTGATGCATCCCCTTTGGAGTGGGGGGGTTTGAGCCACAGGCTTCCCAGCGGGAGGAAGCCCCATTGCATTTTACTCTCGCACTTGACCAAAGCAGAGAGGAATTACAGCCAATTGGACAAGGAAGCATTGGCAATTGTTGCAGCTATCAAGAAATTTCATGAGTATTTATATGGGAGAACATTTACCATTGTCACAGATCACAAACCTTTGTTAGGCATTGTGGCAGGAGACAAACCTACACCCATTATCCTGTCACCAAGAATGCTGAGGTGGACTGAATTTCTTGCTGCTTATTCATACAACCTTATCCACAAGCCTGGCAAGGACATTGGACATGCTGATGCCTTGAGTTGTTGCCCACTTCCTTGTCACAAGGAGGACTTTGAACCTGAGGCACACACCTTTTTCCTAGAAACTGTTGCCAAGCTTCCAGTACACGCTGCTGAAATTGCCAGAGAGACTGCCAAAGACACTTTATTGGCTCCTATTATAGGCTGGATTAAGAAAGGTTGGCCTCTTCAAGATCTACCTCACCTTGCCCAACCTTTTAAATCCAGGCAAACTGAATTATCTGTATTAAGAGGATGTATTTTGTGGGGTAACAGGGTGGTTATTCCTGCAAAACTGCAAAGAGAGGTTTTGGAAATGCTACATGAGGGTCATCCTGGTATTGTAAGGATGAAGGGATTGGCCAGGAGTTATGTATGGTGGCCAGGTATTGACAAAATGGTTGAAAACTGGGTTGCATCTTGTCCCAACTGTCAGGTAGTCAGGCCTGCCCCACCTCTCGCCCCAAACAGGAATGGGAATGTCCTAGGGGCCCATGGTCTAGGATTCACATTGATTTCGCTGGCCCTACCAGAGGGCACACCTTCTTATTATAGTAGATGCATATTCCAAATGGCTAGAGGTAATCCCTATGGCATCCACCACAACTGATGCTGTCATCAAGCAGCTTAAAAGCTTTTGTAACCCATGGGTTACCTGATGTTCTTGTCTCTGACAATGGCCCTCAATTTACATCCAACCCTTTTGAATCCTATCTAGCACAACTGGGTATCAGACATGCCCTGACTGCCCCTGGGCACCCTTCCGCTAACGGCCGGCTGAACGAATGGTACGTTTTACCAAGGAAAAGCTTCAGCAATTGGGTCCTGGGGACATCACTGAGAAAGTTGAAAACTTCTTAGTGTTCAGCACATCATCCTAACCCATCAACTAACTTATCCCCAGCAGAGTTGTTGATGGGTAGGAAACTTAGGTCTCCCTTGACCGCCTTCATCCCACTTACACACCAACGCACCACTAGATTCCACTAGCAAAGTTCGCACGTTCAGTGTGGGTGATTCTGTTTATGCTAAGAACCTTATGGGTGAACCTTCATGGATTCCTGCTGAAATAACTCAAATCACAGGCCCCGTTCTTACAGGGTACAAACAGAGGATGGAGTCCTCTGGAGCAGGCACATTGATCAGCTTAGATCCAGATTACCTCAGGAACATCGCAATTGTTCCTCTCTAGTTCCCATACCTAATGCCTTTTCTAGGGGAGGGGAGGAACATGAGGATAATCAGCAAACAAGAATCAACCCCATGTGTAACGAGCCATTACGACAGGAACCATCCCAAAACCTGTCACAATGCCAAAATCCATCCTTACAAGTGGAAGATTGCACATCACTACCTGACTTGGGTGCTGACATTGGGCTGGAGATGGGTTGGGAGGAGAGACCAGATTCTAACAATCAAACAGGGTCTTCTTTCACAGGAAGTCCAACTAGGGAAATGTCAGAGACACATTTCCCCTCTCACTGGGTGAGAACATTAAAACTTCTGAACCACGAAGGTCTCAACGTACACGCAAGAGCCCCACCTATTTAAAAGAATACATTAGATAGGTTGGGGTTTGGTATGGACTGAACCTAGTGGGGAGGGGTGTTATGTATGTAGGTTTGAATGTCATTGGTTAAGTTTGAACTGTTCTTGTAAAATGTCAAATGGGATTGGTTTAAAAAGTGCGGGAAAACCCTGCACTCTGATTGGCTGGCAACTGTGGCTGCTGGCTATAAGTAGCAGCCACAGCCCAGCCAAATCGGGTCTGTTATGAGCTGTAGTCACTAATAAACTCTTCACTGAAGCACTTTGCGTCTGACTCTTCATGCAAATCTAACATGTTTATTATTGATTTCCTTGTGCAAGTCAAGGTGCTAGTTGTCACCATTCAAGGACTACATGTTTTAAGACCTGGTAGGCCTGGTTTACAGGACTATCTTCTCCCAGCAATTTCTGCTTACCCAATAAGTTCTGGAAGTGGGGTTAACTTCAGGTCTCCTCTCTAAGAATGCCACCTTAAGCCAATATGGCCCTTCTATTGAACAGTTTTCCCATTGGGATTAGACGTCACCAAACCTATTGGCATTTGGAAAAGCCATGAAGATCTGACTTGTCCAGAAAGCCTTTGGACTGAAAGTTTAATAAGTTACACCTAGTAACTTTAATAAGTTACACCTAGTTATACCTATTTATATGATTTTCTCGTGGTATATTATGCCTTATTTATTTTATTGATTCATTTTATTGTTATATAATTTGCTATATTGTGTTATCATACTTTTAATCTATTATTGAAATGGGGTACACACCCACATAGAATTGGTATATGGTGGAAGTAGCATATGAGTATTGTAATAATGTAAGATGGAATTCAGCTTCTGTTACTCAAAAGAATGTGTCCTGTGTAACTGCTTATACAAAGGCATAACTAGTGAAAACCAGACTTTATCAAGGGTAATTAAAGAGGTGAATTTAGCTCCTGAACAGGGGTGGGTTTCTACCGATTCTGTCCAACTCTACAGAACCGGTAGCTCTGAAGAGCAGCAGACACAGAACCGGTTTTGTGTTGGCTGCTGTTATGGCCCACCCACCTGCCTGAGCTCTTTCCTGTCCTTTATTTCCTGCTTTTTCAACCGCAGCTGCTTCGCATGGCACAGCTGCAGTTGAAAAAGCAGGAAAAAAGGGCTTTTCCAACTGCTGCGCACCCGCACGCAGTCGTGCTCAGCTGTCCGGGCAGATCAGCAGGTTGTAAATTGCACTTGCACGACTCGCGCATGCGTGCGCAATGCAGAACAACAGAACTGGTAGTTATACTGGTTGGATCCCATCCCTGCTCCTAAATAATTTCTGATTTGCTGACTTGATCCAGAACATCATAGGTGGAGCATTGTCCTTGACTGGGCAAAGCAAAAGTCTGCTTCCCCCTTGGAAGCTGGCTTTCATTCAATCCTCACTTTCTGCAACATTGAAAATAAATTCTCAGGGGGAAAAAAGCATGACAAAAAGGAATATGTAAATCTAAACAGAAGGCCCAAATAATCACTGCTCACTTATTTTCTTTTCAATAAACATGTGCTAACAATTTTACTCAAGAGTTACTGTATTGATTTAATTTGCAATATTAAAAGTTGTCTTCCCTGTTTTCTTTATATTTTAATTTTTGAATGAGCTCTGTTTCATACCACTGTTGTTTTATAACTGAATTTTTCATTAACGCTTTCCCTATGTGTATGATTACATAGCTATTTGTGGTATTTTAAAAGATGCTTTATGGTTTGTTGAGTTGTTATTTCTGGGCACAATTTTCTACAGATGGGTAGAAGGACTAAGAACTTTCTAGTTAGGCAGCCTTAGAAATCCTTGTTGGTGGCAGCTTAGGTAGTTAACTTTTTATAATACTTTAGCTCTTTCTATAAAAAATCATTGTAATTCCTGTCCTAGGAAATGTCTTGAAGAAACATTTTTTAAGTTTTTGCTTTAAATGTCTCAAATATTGTGATTGGATTTTATAACTCCACATGGGGAAACTTCTTGCTGTAGAAAGTTGCATGTTACAATTCTTTCTTTTAAATGTTTGTTCACTTTCTTTCTTGTGCTTGAGACAAATGCCTGTCCACCTAAGTAAGTATTCACCTTCTATACTGACTTTCTCAAATTAAAGGCCTGCAGGCTGGATGCAGCCTGCAGGGTGCTTGGATCTGGCCCTGGAAACAACAGACTGTGTCGCAGTGCTTCTGCCAGCGAAAACGTAGCTCAGGAGAGCCATGTTTGGTCCTCATGAGTTCCAATTTTGGCTGCGACAGCCTCCTGCAGCCCTCTGCCAACAAAAATGGAGCTGGGGGTGTGCACATTCCCAAGCTCTGTTTTTGGCCATGACAGTCTCCTGTAGCACTCTGGTACTGAAAATGAAGTTCAGGGGTGCATTTGGCACCATGAAAGTTCCGTTTTTGCTGGCAGAGGGCTGCAGAAAGCCATCATGGCCAAAAACAGAGCTTGCCAGAGCCTCCCATGGTCCTTGTGGGCTCTGTTTTCACTGGCAGGAATACTGCAGGCTGGTCCTTTGTTGTGCTTGGGAAATCCTCTGCTAGTGAAAACAGAGCACAAGCTCCATTTTTGCTGGCAGAATGCTGCAGGAGACTGTCGTGACCAAAAATGGTGCCTGCAAGGGCCACACATAGCCCTCTGAAGCTCCATTTTCACTCGGATAGATTTGCAGGAGGTCGTTGCAGCTGAAATGGGCTCGGGAGCCCATTTTCACTGGCAGAGCACTTGGGTCACCACAGATGCCCTGACAAGTCATTTCAAGCTGGCCACACCTCCTGGTCATGCCTCTCCCCCGGCTTGTCCAGGGTCAAACACAACCCTAATGCAACCCTCAATGAAATCATATTTCACACGCCTGTTCAATATCATAGCTCCTTGAAATGTAAAATCTTTTTTTCACCTAACCCTAATACTTTTAACTGGGAATATTACATACTGTATGTAATAATTTATGCATGCACCACAACTTTCTTGGTGGTCTAATGATATGAAGTCTTACTGAATATCATATGATTCCAACCATTTGCATGGTCCTTTAATATTCCAGCTAAATGTTACCATTTAGCCAATACTAGCAGATTTTAAAAAGAGCCAGACTGCTTAGCACTTGAATGGGAGGGAGACAATGAGGATCTCCTAGCACTAAGTGAAACACTGAAAAAAAAATAAAGACTAAACTATTTTCTTACTGTTGCCTGAATATGTCCATGAAGTCACTAGGAGTCAAATTTGACTTGAAAGACAACTTGAAGATTATTTCTGATGGAAGCCAGAAGCAAATAGACTTGGTTCAACTCTACATGCAACATTATTTCTAAATGGCTTATTCTAAACCCATTCCACATTATGGCTCAATCTTCCTCCTTCCCTCTCCCCACCTCCGTACTTTGCTAGGAGCAAGAATATTCAAACTGATAATAAGATTCATGTGGAAGGACTTATTGTGGATTCACCCCCTTAACAACAGAGATTATGTTCTATCTTGGCAAAAAGCTTCACACAAAAATTGACAGCATAAAGCTAGTGCTTGACTTGTTAAATACTCTGCTAAGAAGAATTAGCATGATCCTGTAAAGAAGGCTGAAGCAAGACCTCACCATAGGCAGATAAGCAGGAAAGGCAGAAATCCAAAACAAATGCATGGTCACTTTTCCAGTGGTTGCATTGGATTAAATTTATACGCATTGAGGAAAACATGGAATTTGTCCCTCATATATGGCACTTCTACCAATGAAGTTAAAGGACTTGAGCAGTTTCAATAAGCAATGCAGCCAACAGAATGAAGTATAAGCTGAAAGAACAAAAAAACCCCAAAACAACAGCTTAATTTGATAATGAGAGCAAATATCATAGTTCGAAATAAATGAGGGAAATCTAAAACAAAATAAAAGAACTGAGGGTAAAATAGAAAACTACAAAGAAAGAAATTGTTTGACTTAGATCAGTTAGTCATACCTAACACAATGAATAATGGCTGATAGGATAATTGGGTAATACAACTAAAAAAAAGCATTGAGTATTGAATAAATGCAAAAAATGTATGCCCATATTGCAGAGGAAATAGACTTGGAAGGGTGGCTGAATTCAGAAATTGGATAAGGCTTCTTAATTGTGCTATCCTGATTTAAGAAGAGGAAAGAAAAGATTAAAAGAAAAGCAGCCCCAGATGCACATATGATGACTGGATGCATGAAAGATGAAACCTGAACTGTTATTCACAAGTTAAATTTCTATTAGATGATTTATTCCATCCCTTCAGAAAAAGTTGCATGCATTGAATTACTCTGATGCAGTCATCCTTAATCTAGTAACTTCCAGAAGTCAGATAAGACCAAGCCCAGAGAAGCCTTGGATCCAAGCTTAGAAGGCAGGAGCTGATGAATCTGATGCATATGATCAATACTAGATAGAAGAATGATGTAATAAAGGTACATAAATTTCAGTCTGAAAAGAAGAAAGGAAAATAATAGTTATAGAGGTGGGACTTATAACCAAATAGGACAACGTGGAATGCTTAGGTTGCCAGCCAGTTAGCCATGCCCATTTCCCTCCCTCAGTTAGCTTACTGTTTCCAAATACCAACTTTTTGCAATTGCTTAGCATTTGCAGCATTAGTTGGAGAGTTATGGTCTTCTGTTTGATACTTTACTCCTGTTTTTTTTCTTTATTTTGTAAATGTTCAGACCTTATGTTATTTCCAATATAAATGAATGGTGGTATTGAGCTTCACTAGGAGCCTGTTCTTAGATAATGACTCACATTTAGCATATAACTTTAAAATAAAAATAAAAAGCTGAGCCACAAGGCTATTTGGAAACAGATGTAGATCCAGCATCTGATGAAACTGAAAAATGAAACTCCCTGTATTTCTAACAGTATTCCTTTAATGTGGCTTCTATCAACACTAAAATGTTAGAAGACAAAAGGTATGGAGAAAATGATTTGCAGATTAAAACTTTCATTATGCTTCCCTTATAGCAATATCTTACTGGCCCTTATAAGATTAATGTAAAGATATTATGTGTTAAGTTTGCATGAAGAGTCAGCCGTGAAGAGTTTCAGTGAAGAGTTTATTAAGTGACTACAGCTCGAATGGACCCGACTTGGCTGGGCTATGGCTGCTTCTTATAGCCAGCAGCCGTAGTTGCCAGCCAATCGGAGTGCAGGGTTTTTCCCGCACTCTTTAAACCAATCCCATTTGACATTTTACAAGAACAGTTCAAATTAAACCAATAACATTTAACCTACATACATAACACCCCTCCCCACTAGGTTCAGTCCATACCAAACCCCAACCTATCTGATGTATTCTTTTAAATAGGTGGGGCTCTTGCGTGTACGTTGAGACCTTCATGGTTCAGAAGTTTTTACATTCTCACCCAGTGAGAGAGGAAATGTGTCTGCTGACATTTCCCCATTGGGACTTCCTGTGAAAGAAGACCCTGTTTGACTGTTAGAATCTGGTTTCTCCTCCCAACCCATCTCCATCCCAATGTCAGCACCTAAGGCAGGTAATGATGTGCAATCTTCCACTTGTAAGGATGGATTTTGGCATTGTGACAGGTTTTGGAATGGTTCCTGTCATAATGGCTCGTTACACATGGGGTTGATTCTTGTTTGCTGATTTTCCTCCTGTTCCTCCCCTCCCCCCCTAGAATTGACATCAGGTGAGGAAACTAGAGAGAGACAAGGGCGATGTTCCTGAGGGAACCTGGATCTAAGTTGATCAATGTGCCTGCTCCAGAGGAGTCCATCCTCTGTTTGTACCCTGTAAGAACAAGGGCCTGTGATCTGAGTTATCTCAGCAGGAATCCACAAAGGTTCACCTATGAGGTTCTTAGCATAAACAGAATCACCCACACTGAATGTACGAACTTTGGAAGTGGAATCCAGTGGTGCGTTGGGTGCGTAAGTGGGATGAAGGCGGTCAAGGGAAGACCTAAGTTTCCTACCCATCAACAACTCTGCTGGGGATAAGTTATTAGATGGGTTAGGAGTGATGTGCTGAACACTAAGAAGTTTTTCAACTTTCTCAGTGTTCAGCCCGGCTGTTAGCCGAAGAGTGCCCAGGGGCTGTCAGGGCATGTCTGATACCCTGCTGTGCTAGATAGGATTTAAAAATGTTGGATGTAAATTGAGGGCCATTGTCAGAGACAAGAACATCAGGTAACCTGTGGGTTACAAACAGTTTTCTGAGCTGCTTGATGACAGCATCAGTTGTGGTGGATGCCATGGGAAACACCTCTAGCCATTTGGAATATGCATCTGCTATAATAAGGAAGGTGTGCCCTCTGGTAGGGCCTGCGAAATCAATGTGAACCTAGACCATGGGCCCCTAGGACATTCCCATTCCTGTGGGGGGGGGTGAGATGGGGCAGGCCTGACTACCTGACAGTTGGGACAAGATGCAACCCAGTTTTCAACCATTTTGTCAATACCTGGCCACCATCCATAACTCCTGGCCAATCCCTTCATCCTTACAATACCAGGATGACCCTCATGTAACATTTCCAAAACCTCTCTTTGCAGTTTTGCAGGAATAACCACCCTGTTACCCCACAAAGTACATCCTCTTAATACAGATAATTCAGTTTGCCTGGACTTAAACGGTTGGGCAAGGTGGGTTGATCTTGAAGAAGCCAACCTTTCTTAATCCAGCCTATAACAGGAGCCAACACAGTGTCTTTGGTAGTCTCTCTGGCAATTTCAGCAGCATGAACTGGAAGCTTGGCAACAGTTTCTAGGAAAAAGGTGTGTGTTTCAGGTTCAAGGTCCTCCTTGTGGCAAGGAAGTGGGCAACGACTTAGTGCATCAGCATGTCCAATGTCCTTGCCAGGCCTGTGGATAAGTTTGTATGAATAAGCTGCAAGAAATTCAGTCCACCTCAGCATTCTTGGTGACAGGATAGTAGGTGTAGGCTTGTCTCCTGCCACAATGCCTAACAAAGGTTTGTGATCTGTAACAATGGTAAATGTTCTGCCATACAGATATTCATGAAATTTCTTAACAGCTGCAACAACTGCCAATGCCTCTTTGTCCAATTGGCTGTAATTCCTCTCTGCTTTGGTCAAAGTGAGAGTAAAATGCAATAGGGCTTCTCCCACTGGGAAGCCTGTGGCTCAAACCCCCACTCCAAAAGGGGATGCATCACAAGTCAGGACAACAGGCAAATTCTCAGAGAACTGTATCAGTACAGCATCAGGACGTGATTAGTCTTTTAATACTGTTAAATGCAGATTGTTCCTTCCTGCCCCAGACCCAAACAGACTTCTTATCAAGTAATCTGTGCAATGGTTCAGCAATGGTTGCCTTTTGAGGTAGGAACATGTGATAAAAGTTAATAAGTCCAAGGAAAGCTTGCAAATCTGTTTTGCATTTAGGTCTAGGGGCTTCTTTGATTGCTTTAACTTTGGCATCTGTAGGATGGATGCCATGCTTGTCAATCATGTAGCCCAGGAACTCAACCCTGTCAGTCTTAAGAGTGCATTTTTCTTCCTTGACTTTAACCCGCTTTCCTGAATCTGGTAAGGACTTCTCTGAGTCTTTCTTGTAGCTGAGCATCATTTTCAGCAGAGATTAACACATCATCAAAGTAAGGCACTACCCCTGGCAGTCCTTGGAGCATTCTTTCCATAAGGCTTTGAAAGATGCCTGGTGCCACGCTTACTCCAAATTGTAACCTTTTACATTTGAAGGCACCTCTATGAGTCACAATGGTTTGGGCTTCTGCAGTGGCATCATCAACTGTTAGTTGTTGATATGCCTGGGCCAAATCCAATTTGGCAAAAACTATACCCCTGCAAAGTGAATGTAACAGATGATGCACTACTGGAACTGGATATGCGCTCTGCTGTAGCACATGCTTCAGTGTCCCCTTATAGTCTCCACAGATTCTTACTGACCCATCAGCCTTGACTGGTGTGACTATGGGTGTTTCCCATCTGGAGTGGTCAGTGGGCTCTAAAACCCCTTGAGCTATTAACTTGTCTAATTGTGCATCATTTTTTTCCTTTAAAGCAAATGGAAGCCTCCTGGGCTTTAAATGAATTGGGGGCACCTTGGGATCTAGGTTGAAAGTGATAGGGGTCCCCATATACTTGCCCAATCCTTCGCTGAAGACCTCTGGAAACTCAGACTTCAAGGCCTCCTCCCATTCAGAGTTGCTCACGTGATTGATGCCAGTCACCTCGATGCCTAGTGGCTTGAACCACTCAAGTCCCAGCAAGCTTGGGCGATCCTTGTCCACGATGGTCAGGGGCAAACATTTGGTGTGGCCTTTAAACTTCATGTTGAATTCTCTTGTTCCAACTACTGGAATCTTGTTCCCTTGGTAGTTTTTAAGAGTCAGTGCTTGCTTCTGGAAATGCTTTTTTCTAAATGTTGGGAAGTAGCCTGTGAATAGTGTCCCATGACACCATAGATAAATAAGAGCCGGAGTCCACCTCCATTTGGCAAGGCCTTCCTTCAATGAATACCTTCACATGTACTTTTCTGCTTCTCAAGGGTGAAGAATGACCAATGGTGATTGTTTGATGAGTTTCATTCTTCCCATTTGCTTCTGAGTTGTGCCCCATCTTTTCAATGAAATTGTTGCGCTTGAATTCCTTCTCAGGGAATTTCTTCCTACTAGGTGGAGTTCTGGATGATTTGCAGACTCTTGCTAGGTGACCCCTTTTCTCACAACGTAGGCAGATGGTGTCTAAAACTTGCATTCAGTGTGGGATGCCCCCACAGCCTCTGCAATAAAATTCTTGCCTCTTTTTTCCAAGGTCCTTCCTTTTCTTCTCCATTCTGAGTCTATAAATTCCTTCCTCCACCTCACTACAATCTGAATCAGAGTCTATTTGTTCTTAATGGGTTGTTGTGGATTTTTCCACATCAGCATGGCTTGAGGCCTTGTTAATCTTTTTCATGGCTGCTGCTGAGGACTTGGTGGCTTCCGCTGAAACAGCTTCCTCTATGGCCTCCTTAAGCGTGATCTTAGGTTTCATTAGTAGTTTGCTCTGTAAGACCTTATCTTTAAGGCCTAGAACAAACCGATCACATGGCCTCTTCTAAGTTGGTAAACTCACAAGCACCCCCAATGTCCCTTAAACTTGCCACGAAGTCGTTAACATTTTCGCTTTCCCCTTGATCCCGACGGTAAAACTCGTGTCTCTTAATGAGGCACAATACTTGTGGGGCGTAATGGGCTCTTAAAAGCTTTTCCAAATCAGGCCATTCCATTACCTTCAAGTCTGCAGCTCCCGCCAACGCCTTCGCCATCTTGAAGACTGCCAGACCGCAGGGCGTGAGAAATACCACCCTCTTCCGCTTCTCAGGGATATCGGCGAGGTTGTTTCCTTCCAAGTACATCTGGAAGCGATCCACATACGATTCCCAGTCTTCCGCCACCGGATCGAATGGGGCTGGGGGGTGTTCAGCGCAGCCATCTCGCTCTTCTGCTTGTCTTCCACGTCGTCTCTTCTTCAGGGGAATCCCACCTTCGTCGCCAATGTTAAGTTTGCATGAAGAGTCAGCCGCGAAGAGTTTCAGTGAAGAGTTTATTAAGTGACTACAGCTCGAATGGACCCAACTTGGCTGGGCTACGGCTGCTTCTTATAGCCAGCAGCCGTAGTTGCCAGCCAATGGGAGTGCAGGGTTTTTCCCGCACTCTTTAAACCAATCCCATTTGACATTTTACAAGAACAGTTCAAAATAAACCAATAACCTTTAACCTACATACATAACACTATGAACCCCATGAACACTGGGTTTGCCCTTCCATTCTACTATGTCAATCAATATAATTTTATTTGAGTATGGAGAAGTTGTTTGTTTATTCCATTTCTTTCCCATTCCAAATGATTCTTAGTGGCTGACTTGGCAGAAATATTAATACATTTATAATACCACCAAAAATACAGGAACTGGGCATGGCTAGTCTAGTGAAGAGAAGGACCAGGGGAAACATGATAGCAGTGTTTCAATATTTGAGAGGCTGCCACAGAAAGGAAGGGGTCAAGCCAGTCTGTGTGTGTGGCTAGAGGGCATGGCTTTTTTTTTTTTGCTTTTTGCAGCAAACCCTCTCCCCCTGTTTTTTGGGACTTCTGGGCCTCAGAAAGGTAAAAAACTGAGCCTGGGGGCGGGGTGCACAACACCCCCCTATGCTTCATTTTGGTGCCTTCTGGGTCTCAGGGAAGCCTCCTGGGGTCTTGTTTTTGCTCCAGAAGGCTTCCCTAGGGCTCAGGAAGGCAGAAAACTCAGCCAAATGCTTCATTTTGGGGCCTCCCTGGAGCCCAGGAAGGCAAAAAAAATGGAGGGTGGCAGAAGGTTGTTTTTTTTTTTTAAACCTTCCTGGGCCTCAGGGAAGCCTCCTGGGCAAAGCAGTAAGTGAGAGGAATCCCAGCATTGCTGATCGTAGGAATAGCTGATTGTTGGGAGGGGAAAAAAACAAATACCTTAAGGAATGACTGGCAGGCTAGCGGCAGGCAAGCGGGGTGAGTGAACATTGGGTGGGCAGGGCAAGCATGTGACTGGTGACTGGGTCAGGGGCATGACCAACCAGAAGTTACTACTGGTTCGGCGACCCACCAAATCCTTACTATCGGTCCTTACTTGAACCGGTGTGAACTGGCTGAATACCACCACTGGGTCAAGCTATTTTCTAAAGCACCTGTAGGCCAGACAAGGAACAATGGATAGAAACTGAACAAGGAGAATATGGAAATAAGGAGAAACTTTCTGACAGTGAGAACAATCAACCAAAGGAACAACTTGCCCTTGGATGTTGTGGGAGTCTCATCACTTGAGACTTTCAAGAAGAGATTGGACTGCCATCTGTCAGAAATGGTGTAGGGTCTCCGCTTGGGTGGAGGGTTGCACTAGATGACCTGCAAGGTCCCTTCCAACTCTGATTATCTGTTATCTGTTAATATAATTAAGATTTGAAAGCAAAGTAAACCATGATGATCAAAAGATCAAAATAAACAAGGTAAATGTAAAAATAAAAGTTGTTTAAACTCCCTAGCCATTTAGATAATTTGGTTTTCAGCATCCTCCTGAATGAGGTGAATGGCTGTCCCAGGAGATTGAAGAGCAGCAGCACCTAGTTTCAGGTCCTTTTACTTTCTGACCTGGCTGACCAACCGTACTCAATGAGTAGTTCTTAATGAGATTACATCTACATGGAGAGAAGTAAGTAATGGGATATCACAAGATTCTGTCTTAGGGAGAAGTGGGATTCAGCTGGGTGTACTGGTTCACACGAACTGGTTCTTAACTTTTTGCCCAGTCCAGAGAACTGGCTAATCCCACCTCTGCTTGGGACTTTTCCCTCTCAATTACTATTTCTCGGGAAATTAATATTTGCTTGCTATTTTCTATTATGTAGCTCACTTCTTACAGTATCATCTGCTTCCCAGAAAGCAGTTTATAAACTGATGTGCTGGGATTAGCAAGGGGGGATCCATAGATCAAATTCCTTTGTGATTGTAGACAGCTCACATGCCCAAGAAATTGTTGATTGGCATGAGATAGTTTATCAAAACTCTTTTCCTAGGACTTTTATAGTTTAAGAAGTCTGAACAGCGAGAAAGACTATAGTGCAGGAAAAATGTAACACCAGTACTATCATCTCTAATGACAAATAACATTCAGAAACATCATCAAGATAAATCTGAAATAAATTCTCAAGTTCCTAAACATGAGCTATAAAGAAAAAGTGAGAAACTTTGAAAACAGTTTTCAACAGTTGTTATTCTAGGCAGAGTCTAGACAATCATTGTTTTGGGAGAAATAAATGGCAAGAAAAAGAGAATAAAGAAAAAAACACTGGAGGATTAGCTCTTCATTCTTCCAGAATTCTAAGAAAGAGGATGGAAATGAGAGAATAAACATTATGTCCAGAAATACTCAAATCTCTCCCCCCAAAATATCAATGAGGCAGTCCATTATATCTCCCCTTGGAAATCCCAACATTCCCAACCCCTGTTGAATCCTGAGTGGAGTTTTGAGTTATTTCTTAAATAAAAATGTAAATGGCCTACTGTAGTCATTTGTTTCCTATTTAACACAATCGTAAAACAAGCTGCTTAAGAACCTTTGTAAACAGCAGCTGTACCAGCCCTGACAATCATTTCGTTCTACCACCAGATGAGTAATAACATGAGTTAAAGGATTAGGGCTGTCCATCAAGATGTACATACAGTAAAAAGCAGAACTGGATGCTTTTAGTTCTGAAAATACAATCATCTATAGGTACCAACTTTTTTATGTAGAAGAAAAAGGAGCCTTGGTGGTGCAGGCTGTTAAATGCCTAGCACTTAAGTTCCAGCTGCCTGCAATTGCTGCCGGCTCGAATCCCACCAGGCTC
Source organism: Naja naja (assembly GCA_009733165.1). Lineage (NCBI taxonomy): Eukaryota > Metazoa > Chordata > Lepidosauria > Squamata > Elapidae > Naja > Naja naja. Next base: position 32,774,815 of record CM019155.1, read on the forward strand.
AAGGTTGACTCAGCCTTCCATCCTCTCGGGGTAGGTAAATTGAGGACCCAAGATTGTTGGGGGAAATAAGCTGACTTCGTAAAAATGCCGCTTAGTAATAAGGCATATACAATGGAATGAAGGCTATTGCTGAGCGCATTGGGTTGTATCCCAAAAATTGTAAGCCACCCTGAGTCTCCGGAGAATGGCGGCATATAAATGTAATTTTTTTAAAAAGTCTCTAAATAAAATTCCGATTCCAATCTGGTTTTCAAGCTTGCTTCAGGGTGAAGCAACAACTTCATTTCCAAGTATCCTTCACCAAGAATTTGTTCTTCATCCTTTATCATTAGATATAAGCAGACATGGTATTCAGCAGGTTCTGACCAGTTCTGGAGAACTGGTAGTGGAAATTTTGAGTAGTTCAGAGAACCAGCAAATACCACCTATGACTGGCCCCACTCCCATCTGTTCTCTGCCTCCCAAATCCCAGCTGATCGTCTGGGTCTTCTATTGTTGCCCTGCACAGAACGGAGCTGGAAAGCAAGTTAGTGGGGTGGGGAGGGAATGGAATTTTGCAGTAATCTTCCCCAAGGAGTAGGGTGGGAATGGAGATTTTACAGTATCCTTCCCCTGCCACACCCACCAAGCCATGCCACGTCCACTAAACTACACCCACAAAAAAGTAAAAAAAAATCCCACCACTGGATATAAGTATTTTTGACCTGAAGTGCTTTCAGAAATGTATATAAATCAATCAAAAGCGATAACAAATAATTTATTAAAAAGTGAAATTTTTTAATATGCTTTTAAAAAAATGACCATAACCCCACTCACACCTAGTGATATTTTATATCAAAAACCAGATAAAGCTTTTCCTAATACAGAAAATTTACAGAAGGAACACTGTTGTATGTTTCAAATGTTGGTTTACAAATGTGAAATACCTGGCAGCTGGAACTAACTGCATGCTTTCCAATGTTGTAAGAGAACCTGGAAAGCAATTCCCTTTGTAATGTGCCACTTACTGAATTTGCATGGTAAAAATGTAAATGCCATGTCACCATTTGTGTACTACCACTCATCCTACCCTGTTCTTCTTACAAATAGCTAGTGACTTACCCTGTTCCATTAGCTGCAGAAGAGAGATGTGTAAGACCCTTACATTCATTGAGCAAGTGATGATGATCTAGGATTTTGTCAAATGGCCATGTCTCTTCCTTTGTTCTGGAGAACCCAGCAGTCATGTCGTCAGAGACATTAAGAAGAGGATCTTACACAGGAACAAAGAGCTCCTCCATCCATTTTAATTCCTTGACTTATGACCAATCACTTAGTGACCATTAAAAGTAACAACAGACTCCCAAAAAGGTACTTTGTCAAGCCTGATATGGACATATTTGTAGCCATTTTGGTTAGGCTTAATATATATTCTTTTTCTTATTTTCTCTTTGGCAATCATGGGGGAAGGGCTTCAGGCTTGCCACATTCCTAAGGGGGAAGGAATGGAGATAGAGAGATAGGGATCCCCCCCCCATCCATGTCAGTAACAGAGTGGATGGACACAATTAAAGACTCTTGGGAAAACACAAAAAAGGCTTTGAATAAGGCAGCACAAATCCAAAAGATACAAGCTGACAAACATCATTCCCAGAAGCCACAATTTAAAGTGGGATAAAATTCATTTGTAAACCAAATATTTGAAGTTACATTTACCTTCTAGAAAATTAAGTCCAACATTTATAGGGCCTTTTCAGATAATTAAAGTCATAAACCCAGTAACTGTGAAACTTAATCTCCCTAGGTTATTGGGGAAGGTACATCCAGTGTTTCATAGCAGTTTATTAAAGCTGTTTGTTGATTCTTCATTGAGGCAGCAGAACATGTACCTCCGAAGCCTTCATTCATTGCAGAACATGAACATTATAAGGTTAAGAAAATTTTGGACTCTAGGATTTTCAGGGGAAAGTTACAATATTTAATTTATTGGAAAGGCTATCCAATTTCACAAGTGACTTGGGTTAATAGCTGGAAAGTAAATGCTGATAGATTGGTAGGGAAATTCCATAAAAAATATCCACACAAGCCAAAACCAAATTCTGTGGGTGGCAGAAGAGGTTAAAATGCACATTATATGATGGTGTTTAACCTAATTTCAATTTTTGTGTATTTTGTTTCATTGCAGGAGTTTCTTTTCAACTGAGAGGGGCAGCCTGTCAAGCCCAGTATGGACATATGTGTAGCCATTTTGGTTAGGCTTAATATATATACTTTCATTTCTCTTTGGCAGTCATGGGGGAAGGGCTTTGGACTTGCCACATTCCTAAGGGGAAAGAATGGAGATAGAGAGAAGTTGTTTTGGCTAGGTGATCATTCTTCCCATGGGAACCCGAGCTGTCCATGCCTAGACACTGGAGATGGAGATTTATGATATCAAGCAACATTGAATTACTTCTGTTGGAGAACGTGGCTTTTCAGGAGTTGTTTCTAACTTCTAATATGTGGGGTAATTCCAGGTTGTGTCAGATCTGGAATTACCATGGACTTTGCCAATTTGATGTTTTCCTAAATAAAAGAAATTAGCTTGGAAGATGGACTTTGTGTTTTTCTTTTTAAAATGGATTTCATAACTTGAAAACCTGACATACTTATGACAAATTTGGAATCCAAATTCCAATGGCCGTGCCCAGCCCAGTCCTGCCTGGCAGTTACAGGATTGCATTTTGGATACTTGGCAACTAGCCTGCATTTATAAGCAATTGGCAGCATCCCGTGGTTACATCACCAAAATATTTTTTCTCCAGAAACTGGCATTTACTTCCAGTTGCTGGCAAAAATTGCTTATTGCAGACAATAGCTTTATTTAACAATCCTAGGTAGCTTTTGCTTTATAAGTGCTGCAAGAAAGGTTGTAAAATTGGTCATGGTGATGGCTTGATGATGACGTGCTTTACGACTGTAATTCCAGGCTCAATTATAATTATAGGTTGAGGACTACTAACTGTATATATTTAGGCCTCTTTATTGTGAATTCTGAACAGTGAGGTCAGTAGTGAATCAGAGCATCAAAGTTAGGTGGCCTAACCAGAAGATACAATTAACTTCACAATATTAGAAACAAGATGAAGTTAGCAGGAATATTTTTTGAATAGAAATATTTTATTTACATAAATATTTAGTTTCTATCCCCTTGTCCCAAAAAATTTTTTCAGGAAAAATGTTTTGCAAAAGTACATATAGTGCTTAGAACATTATTTTTCCAAGGAAAAAAGGGCACAAAAATGTTTAAAATCTTTTATTTCTTTATTTATTTTTTGTTAGGAAAATGATATAGAAATAAGTTGAAGAATAAGTAAAGCTGGATATAATTAACCTTAATCCTCCCTTCTTATGACCTCATCACTGATTAATTAAGTTACTGTTAAAAAGGTTTTTCTTCTCCTGATCTTTAAATTATAAGATGTTTGTCTCTCTCAAACTTCTTTTTTCATAAATGTTGATTTTTCCTTTCAAGATTGCTTTACAACTTATCCCATTTTCCTGTTTTCCTTTAATGGAATTCTTACTTCTACATTGGTTCTCTGCTTCATTAATTTCGATCCATTGCCTCTTGTTCTGCCTCCAGGTGTTTTGAAGAATAGGTTGATTCTCTTCCTTGTGACAGTCCTTAGATATTGGAACATTGCTATCATATCACCCCTAGTTCTTTTCATTAAACTAGACATTCCTAATTCCAGCAATCATTCTTTATATATTTTAGCCTCCAGTCCCTTTATCTTTGTTGTTCTTTTCTGCAGTCTTTCCAGTGTATCAACATCTTTTTTATATTGTGGCGATCAAAACTGGATGCACTATTCCAAGTGTGGTCTTGCCAAGGCATTTGAAAGTCATATTAAAATTTCACATAGTCTTAATCCCTCTGTTAATGCAGCCTACGATCATGTTGCCTTTTTTTGGCAGCTACAGCCCATATTTAAGTGATTGTCCAGTAGGACTCCAAGTTCCTTCTCACAGTTACTACTGTTGAGCCAGGTATTATCTATTCTATACCTATCCATTTGGTTTTTAATGCACAGGTGAAAAATATAATCCATTCACCTGATTTCTAATGGCTCATAAATGATAAATGAACATAGATGGGGCATGATAGTTCAACAGTTAAGGCACTGAACTTATCAGCTGAAAAGCTGGCAGTCCGTGTTCGAGACCTGAGGACTGAGCACTGAACACCAGGGTGAGCTCCAGTTCCAGCCCCAGCTCCTAACCACCTAGCACAGGGGTGTCAAACTCAATTTCATTGAGGGCTGCATCAGGATTGTGGTTGATTTTGGGGGCGCATGGCCAGCTTGACATCACTTGTGTTGGTGAGTGCCTGTGGTGGCCCGAGCACTCTGCCAGTGAAAATGGGTTCCTGAGCTTCGTTTTCAGCCATGATGGTCTCCTGCAACCCTCTGCCAGCAAAAATGGAGGTCTGGAGGGTTGCAGAAGGTGACCCTGTGGTCCATTTTGGTGGCAGAGGGATGTAGGAGCCCAATATGACCAAAACAGAGCATGGGAGGACCGCAAGTGGCCCTCCCAAGCTCCATTTTCGCTAATAGAGGCACCACAGGCCAGTCCTTCACTGTTTCCAGGGCAGCCCCAGATCTAAGTATTGAGTTTGACACCTCTGACCTAGCAGCTTGGAAGCACAAAAATGCAAGTAGATTAATAGGTATAATTTCTGTGCACCTTTGGCATATAATCATGCTGGCCACATGATCATGGAAAATGTCTTCAGACAATGCTAATTCCCTCAGCCAAGAAACAGAGTTTAGCACCATGCCCTAGAGTAGAAACCTAGAGATTGGACATGGGAAACCTTTACCTCTACCTAGATGGGAAGCTTCTTTCTATCCATGAAAATATGTATTCAAACTTGATTCTTTTATGAGTTTAACTGTAATTTTCCTCTTGTGATACTCTGATTTTTTGCCATACAGATTTTGTATTTGTTTGCAGTGAAAATGGGTCTTACTTAAGCTATTGAAATAAAAGGGCTTCTTGTTTGGTGGCCTCTGGATGGATCCCAGGCTGCTGTTCAGTTTGAATAATGAGTCCTTGCCATTGTTACCAACCTTTAGTAATGATTTATTGAAATTTCAATTTATTTCCTCCTTTCACTCATTACGACAGATTTCTCCCAGGTGAGTTATTGCATGGGGTGATTTATTGGCTTGGATGGTATTCAAGGTTATTATAAAATCTAGTTTTGATATGCAGTGAAGATTCTCAAAATGCCTCTTCACTAGTTGGCTGAAAATTCCTATGACTCTCAACAGGGGTCACAAAACTCTCATTACCCCTAATTTTTATACATTTAATTCATGCAAATATTCAGCTGAAGTTCACTCTATTTTGAAGGCTCAGCAAAACTAAAAACTTTTGTTAAAAATCATATACAGTACTTAATGCATAAAAATCATCTAAAGTGGACAAGAATTTCCAAACTTTTATTGAGTTCATTCTATACATTGTTAGCACAACTCCAAAAATGAAAATGCTTACATTCTCTCTCTCTCTCTCTCTCACGCTGCCATCCTCAACTCTTTTATATCTTAGCAGGTGATACTAGGTTGTTAATCTAGTGAACATAGTTTCCAATAATTGTTGTCTGTTTCTTGCGTCAATTTTTTCAGAAAGCTTAGACATAGCTACCTTTGTCCAAATTCAAATACACTTTCAGATTTTGTGAATCCAGAGATTCCCATTCACCCACCTGTCCAAATTTACATTATTTTTAGAAAAGAAGATACATACTCTTTACCTTCAATGTGCTCCATTGGCACATTGATACCCAAATATGGAGAGATTGTTATACTTGCCATTATATATTTTACTGCTGTACATAAACTTGTCACTGCATGATTTTAACACCCACTCTCCAGATCATCTCACTCTTCTTTCAAAGGAAAAATTGTTTTCAGAAAGAAAAAATAATCCTGATGGCAGGGAGTTTTAGAGATCAAAGAAAAGCCTTTATTTAAAGAAAGTATACTACTCTTTCTAATGCAGTCATCCTTCATAGAAAACTCAGGATTTATATTTTATATTAGTGTTTCCAATAGGGGCAGTTTTCAGATATATGCACTTACACGTCTAGAATTCTTGCCTGCTGATTAATTCTGGTAGCTGAAGTCTTCCATATCTAGAAGTTGTCCATGTTATAGGTGTGAGTGTTGTTGTTGTTGCAACATTTCCCCTGCCACTGCAAGCAGGGGTGGGATACTACCAGTTCGCACCTATTCACTAGAACCAGTTGTTAACATTCTAAGCAGTTCGGAGAACCGGTTGTTAGAAGAAATTACTGGCCTAATTCTGTAAGGAAGGCAAGAAGGAAACATTCTGGTGTTGCTTACAGAAACTGCCTCTCTGTTAACCCTTATTACATTCTTGGCAGGACTAGACTTCCTGTCTCAGGAACGTGTCTGGAGATTTTCCCCTTCTTTGCTGGTACTTTGCATGTGTGGAGTGACCATTCAAAGTTACAAGGGCACTGAAAAAAGTGATTTATGACCATTTTTCATGCTTACGACCGTTGCAACATCCCCACAGTCATGAGAGGCCAGGCGAGGAGATGCGTGCCTCGATGTGAGTGATATTGAGTTGGCCACACCCAGCCAATAACATGACCACCAAGCCATGTCCACCCAGTCACATGACCACCAAGCCATGCCCACCACCTAAGCCATGCCCACAGAACCGGTTGTTAAAAATTTGAATCCCACCCCTGATTGCAAGCCATGATAAATGGGATTCTTCATAAACACTAGAACTCAGACCCAAATTCTGGCAACAGGAGCCTACACATAGAAAGTTAATAGAAACAAATTTCAAGATTTAAAACTAATTTCTCTTTGAGTGTCCCTATTTTCTCAAGGCCTATAGTTTTAGTCCTTGAGTCATTCATTCAGGAAATAATACCAAAGAACTATCCTTTTATAAATGAAAAACTCTTCTTTCCTAGTGAATGGGTAGCTGTAGAACTTAATTGTCAGAATTCTTGTTGTCTGACTAGTTCATTTGGTTATTTTATAGGGGGAGGGGAACCCCTACCTATCTCAGAATAATTTCCTTTCTTTCTGAAAAAAAGTTTCACCTGAAAGGAGGTGACTCCTCATGACTTTCCTCCTGCAGGGCTGGTACATAACAATAAATCATTCATTGACTCTAGCGGCACTATTCTTCTCAAGAAAAACTCCTCCTGAGAATTGGGACACAGTCATTACTACCATGGGAGGGTGCTGTGGATATTCAGCACAGATCCTAGTCTGAACAGAACTCAAAGGATTGATGAACATGTGCATAAAGGGGACATGGTACATTCATTCATGGAACCAGCTCAGGGATGCAGAAGCTAATATTTGAACGAGATTCCACAGCTTTGGATCCTTTCCTTGAAAAAAATGGGATAGTTGCATCTCCTGTTTTACAGAGGGAAATCCTCTATTTAAAAAAAGAATCAAAGAAAGAAGGGGCATAAAAATTGCTCCTCTTTCTTGGCAGCACATGGACTAAATTGATGCACTAATTTCATTGGGAATTTGCTATGAAGAACTTTGTTTCCAAATTTATGCACAAAGGCATATTATCAGGCAATTATACGAAGGGTCTCAATGTCACATTGCTGTCACGTGACATATCATGGTGTTTTTTTCCCTTCTCGAAGCTGGAGTGGGAATGGCCTGTGAGTGAACCATCCGGCCCATGGGCTGCCAGTTTGACACCCCTGGCTTAGGAAATCATTTCTGGCTATGCTCTCATATTGTTTCCACCCAGCAAATACTACACCAATGTGTATGTTGAACTACCTGTAGAATTGGAGACAGGATCTAGGACAAGAGTTTCCAGATCTAAGCCTGAAGCCAAAAATCACATCCAATATTCAGATGTAAAGGGAACCCTTGAAAGTATTCCCTTGCAACTCCTCTTGTGTCTGTCCTCCATCTTCCTGAAAGTAAGGCATAATTATTGCATTTACAAGACCATCCAAAGTGTATAAAATTGTCAACACATACAGCATTAAAAATATTTTTCTTAAAGAGTAAATCAATACAGGTAGTCCTTGATGAACTACCACAGTTGGGATCAGGATTTCTGTTACTAAACAATGTAGTTGTTAAGTGAGTTGTGCCCACTTCTATGACCTTTTTTACCATGGTCATTAAAGCAAATCATTGCAGTTTTTAAGTGAATCATTCAGTCATTAAGTCAATTTGGCTTTCCCCATTCACTTTGCTTGTCAGAAGTCTACTGGGAAGGTCACAAATGGTGACCACATGACTCTGGGACATTGCAATCATTGTAAATACATACTGGTTGTCAAGTGCCTGAATTCTGATCATGTGACCATGGAAAATGGTCACAAGTGCAAGGACCAATTGTAAGTCACTTTTTCATTACATTGCAACTTTGAAGGACCACCTGTAAAAATAGAAGCAATATGTCCAGAAAAGACAATCACTTGAACAAACTAAAATTTCAAACTCAATCTAATTCACAATCTAGTTGAACAACTAAGTTTTTAGAGACTTCTTGAATATCATCAAGGTGGGAGCCATAGAAATCTGTCTAATGATGCTGTTCTGGAGGACAAGAAATATATGCTTCTTATATTCTACCAAGTGACATTTTTCATTGAAGGGATCTGGAATGTGCCCACTCTGCCCATTTGTACCCAGGACCTATGCCACCTAGGACTGTACTGTAACCAATGCTTTAAATTGCACCTGGAAGCCATCAAATAGCTTTTGCAGCTTGCAGAGCAAACATGTCACATTTGAAACACATTCTGGACCACAAGTAGCTTTGAGTCATCAAGTCCGATGTAGAATTCATTGCAAGAGTCCAAATGTAGAATGACCATAAGTCTGAGCGAGTAGAGATGCAATTTAAAGTGCTATGAGCCCTGGTAGTTCATTGGTTAAAGTGCAGTATTGCAGGCAAACTCTGCCCAAGGCCTGGAGTTCAATGCTAATGGGACTTGAGCTTGTTTTAGCCTTCCATCTGTCCAAGGTTGGTAAAATGAGGGCCCAGATGTTGGGAGCAGTGTGCAAATAATGCTAACATTGTAAACCACCCAGCGAGATCTGTAAAGTACTATAGGGTGGTATCAGTGGTGGGATTCAGCTGGCTTTCACTGGTTCAGATGAACCAGTTGTTGAATTACACACCCCCTATTATCAAAGTGGATCCTGGGCACTGCGCTGCATTGCACTGCAATGGAGAAACAGGCAACAGAGTGGCCGGCATGAGGAAAGGGGAAGGCCGCTTTCCCTCTTTCTTCTCCCTACTTCTCCTTCCCTTGTGCCAGCTGCTCCATCGCCCGTTTCTCCATTGCAGTGTAGCAGTGTCCAGGATCCACTTTGACAGTGGGGGAGGGGCTAATTTAACAATGGGTCAGGTTGGCCATCACAGGAGGCTCATCCTGCATGTGTGGCGGAGTTGGAGGATGGGGATGGGTCACTCCTCCCATGACCACCAACCTGACCCTGGGCAAACCTGTTGTTAAATTATTTGAATCCCACCATTGGGTAGTATATAAGTGTAAGTGCTATTGATAATTGATATGGCTAGACATCCTGGAGAGGGCATACAGAAATCTAGAAAGAGATGCAAGTGGGGCACAAAATGAATCTGCGAAAGTTCTCCAGGCACAGCTGGCTATTGTTATTTGGCAAGTAAAAAAAAAATCCCCAGATTGTATACGGATTCTGATGGGAACTGCCAAACAATCCAAGACCACAATGGAAGATTTCTGGGGGTTGATGGGGGAAGGCAAATAACCATAGCAACTTATGCTGGCTTGGATTGAGCCTGAGTTTGTTCCTCTCCCTCCATACCTGCACAGCACTCACATAATGGAACAGGACATGGTTGCTTAGACACCTGGGTTCAAGATATGTAACTGATACTGAAACTGAGGGATAACCTCACCAAGCACCCTGAATGTCAATCAGAATAATAATAATAATCAGAACAGGCAAGAGCATTGAGTTTTGATTCAACAACACAGACTAGAATCAATTACAGAAAGAAGAACTACAACAACAAAGTTTTCTCTATTCCCTATCTTGCAAAAGACTCTGGAGAGTCATCTCTCATCCCAGCTCTGCTAGGTGTTATCAACAAATGTGCTCAATGCTGCCTCTGATGGCAACAATCAAGATACCAAGGGTTGTTTTAAATGGAAGTTTGCAGAGACCCACTCTATGGAAAAGACAGTGTGGTTACATTATGGTTGAGCCTTCTGCTGGCTGGGGAATTCTGGTTGTTGAAATCACCTTAAAGTTGCTGAGATTAAGAAACACTGCTATACTCACCAACTTACGACTAAATCTCTTTGTTAAAAATTGAACGAAAAGTCCTAGATGAAGTTCTCCGTGCTTTGTTCTCTAAGGTTTTATTTTTTTTGCTCATGCGTGCAATAACATCCATAATGGTGCTAATGCATGGCCCCATTGGAGCATTTATTACTTGCTTCGTCTGTCTTTGATCTTCCTCTGTTGGGAGCCAATGAATAAATAATACTGCTGATTATGAGCAGGAAACAATCTGATGAGGTTAGATTCCTCAGAGAGCCTTTATGGTATTTCAGTTAACTTGGAAGGTGGAGCCCTGTTGTGCCTGCGTATGGAGAAAGGGATATTCTTCTGTTTATAATGAATCAGTTTTTCAAGGCAATCCATTATGGAGTCTAGCAATGCAGTATCTACATAGCAATTACAGCAGTGAATCCACAGGAGTTTGTGCTTAAGTAAAGTATATACAGAATGGCAAACTGAAGGACAAGAGTTTGGGTGGAAGTAAACCGTAAACGAAAAGGAAACTGGACTATTGAATATCTGGATTCTGGGAAAAAATATACCTGACCCGACACAAAATTTTGTGGGTTTTGATGCCACTTATCAGAGCTAGAAAACTCTGAATAAGATTTGCATATTGCATGGCATCTGTCAAGATTCTCTATTTAAATAGAGCAGAGTACTTGCCCTGTTGTGTGTCTCTTTTCACATAGTGACTATCTACCATTTGAGAGCTCATACAAAAGAAAAACAGGCTTTCTCCAACTAATAAATACTGCACTTAATTGGGTAAGTTGTCTAAATATTAATATATGGAACACATACTCTGTTCGTATTAATCAATGTATTTTAAAATGTAACCTATATCTTATATATAATTTCTTGAATTCCTGAAACCTTACAAAATTGACTACATATTTCTATCATATGCACACTATAGTATTATATGGTCCTATAGAATTTTATTACTGTTATCCATGTACTGTATGCTAGGGGTTGCCAATCTTTTGGACATCAGGGCCCACCAAACTCATAATTTTAATGCTGTGGACCAGAGACTCTGGGCAAATCCTAAAAAAAGTCTGCAGAAAAATTTCCTACCCTGTTTTCCTACCAATTGATCATTCTTTATTTGGGATCTCAGGATACTGTCTCCTGCTCTGTTCTCAGCGGGAGAGAGATAGAGACTTTTGGCTTCATACATGGAAAGCAGCAAACACAGCAAAAGTCTTTCTTTCTCTCCCCCAAACTCCACCAGAAATGACTCTTTGTGAGGCTTGTCATGCCGGCACAGCTTCTTGGAGCAGGATGCCTTGCAGGGTCCAAAAGACTCATTTCTGGCAGAGTTTGGAGGAGAGAAAGAAAGACTTTTGCTGCTTTTCTTGCGTGCAGCCAAAAGCAGAAGAAGAAAGAAGTGGAAAAAAACAGCCTAGTGGCCAGGCGAGGTGTATGGGGCGAGTGAGGCAAGTTCCTCCCCTCTGCCATTTCCCTGTCCCCTCACTACCTCGTGTTGTTCGCAATGCAAGCGACACAAGCCTTGTGTTCCTATGGGCCATGTGGGTGGCGTAGCCTTGTGTTCCTGCTCAGCCTGGATTAATTGCTTTGGGGGGGTGCCTTGGGGGTGACATTTTTCTGAGGACCACCAAAATTTTCTCGCGGACCACCAGTTGTCCCTGGCCCACTGGTTGGTGACCACTGCTCTATGCCATAAGCTAAGTAAATAAATAAATAAATGGGTAGAACGGCAATCAGTTGCAAAATGAGCCTCATTATGTATTTATTTATATTAAGTGCTATTTTATTTTTTATTTTTAAAAATGCCACTCAGTCCTTTTATAGCTTTGCACAGCTTACAACAAACTATTAAAGCATCCATTATTTTTTTTTAAAGATAAAACAAATAAAAATACTAATGTTATAGCAACACTCCTAAAAACCCTAGATAAAAAGATTTCCAGGCCCTTTCAAAACTTTAATTAAAAAATGGGTTGCTTGAACACTAATTACACTTGTTCTACTGTAGGGATGGGCAATTCCCAATGGGCTACGTGAGAAACTAAGACTGTTGTAGAGGGTTCTTGTCCCATCTTCATTGCCCTCCTGTTAGTCCACCCCCTCCTAACACCCACTCCCAGCACTGCCCTACCCCCTGCCAACACCAACACCACCCTGCTACTACTGATACTGCTGTAGGCTGGAGAGAGACAGCCTGTGAGCCAGATGTGACCCAGAGGCTATAAAATGCCCATCTATTCTATTGTATAGATAACACCATTGAAAAACAATTAATTTTGATGTCAAATGCCTCCCTGATAAAACACACAGAAATTCAGGACACTAAATGATATAGATAATGACAGAATAAGGATGGTGTTTGAAGGCCCTTTGGGTAATCTTTCTGCTCAAAGGCAATTGGGCCCAATATTTCCCAATGGCAATGAACTGTTGAAAGAAATATCCTTCTGGGTTCAGTTCCAAGTGGGGAAAAAGACACTGGAAACATGGAGGCTGCTTGGAAAGTTTAATGGTGAACAGGACCACATGGTCTGGAGCTCCAGAGAAAGATGATCACATGCTTGAAGGAGAAGATCAAGAAAAAAGGGCTGAGGTGCTGAGAGTATCTGGGTTTTATAACCTTTGTTGGGATTTGAATTGAAGCTTGTTTCTAATTGGTTGTCAGACTCCCATGAGGGGCAACTCTGTAGGCTGTCCTGAGTTCCAAGCTTGGTTGACCCTTGCTGGATGATCTATGCCCTTAAAGGGCTTTTGGCAATGCTATAGCTTTACCTGGAGACCTTTCTTATGTAAAGTATTCTGGCTCAGGCCTTAATGGCCCACCCATTAACAAAGGTGGGGGTGAGATTCTGCTTCTGGGGTTCTACTCTTTTTAGAAGAAATATTCTGCCTTTTAAATATCTACCAGAATACTTCATTTTTCTAGGAGAGTTGGGTGCCAACTTCCTACAGAACATTGAGCAGAATTTTGCTCCTGGATATTTTGACTGAGAAGATTACAACTAAGAAAGCAACTTACATATCTGACAAGACCATGCAGCAGAAGAGAAGTGAAAGCATGTGTTCTACTTGCACAGAAGTACAGAACGCAAAACAGTGAAGTCAATATTCCTGACTCAACAGCAGTAATAGAACAAATATAAAAATACTCTGCATAGAACATGTTATTAAATCTTCCTTTCATCAGCTTTGAATGAAAGGCATTAATCTTATAAGCATAAGTGCTCTTCTTGAGTAGCAGATGTAAGCATATAAAGGCTTTGGAGGCTTGAAAAGGCTACAGAAAAGGTCCTTGAGATAATTTGTGAAATTTCAGACTGCTCTGCCTTTCCAAAAAATGCTGTGTGACAACTAAATAATATAAAAAATGGCCACAAAATAAAAATCTAGGCAACATTTGTTTTTACATTCAGAAAGAAACTTATCATTACAAGTCAGCTGAACCAATGACTCACCAGAAAAATGTTGCCTCAACAATATTTTAGATGACAAATTCTCATTCAGGGTGCTATTGAAGAGCATTTCTTACATTTTATATTGGGTCATTTTTTAACGTTAGATGAGATGGGTTTGGGTATTTGGGGGCATATTTTTCTTTGGTTTCTTTGCTGTATGGAACTGTATGATCCCATTTCAACCCCTACAAATCCATGAATCAATTAATCAATTAAATTTGATCCAAAGAAGAGCATTCAAACCTGGGCAAAGGGCTCACAGTTGAATTCTAATACATTTTGACTGAACAATTTCAGGATGCATTAAGTCAGTGATAAACTATTCAGACTGGGAGAAAATTGCTTCTATACAAAATGAAAATTGGAAGACAGCATCTTCAGAAGATTCAATATTACAAGGGATGGGGGTCATATTTAATAAGTAGTTATTGTTTGGGCAGTTTAGGTAATTTAGGAATTTACAAATTCTTCTTTTAGGGACTTAATGAAACAAGATTAAAGGAATATTAGCCAATATTTTCCACTAGCCACCTGTTTCCATGGTTATACACAGATGTAGGTGTCCTGGTGAACAGATATTTTGACTGGATGGAGATAGGCTGGATTTACAGTAGTTTAGAGCTTGTTATTAAAATGTCAATGTTTTTGTAGAAGGCTGGCATTGTGGTACTTATCAATCCACAAAGTTTTTACATGTCAAAAAAAAATTGTAGTTCCATAGTGGAAAAACACAAAGCTCAGAGAAAATGTGTGAACAAAGCTGTGTCTATTTGGTCTCCTAAGAAAAATAAGCAAAACACTGGGGCTCTTATATTGAACTAAATTTGGTTCAATATGTACTAAGCCACAGTTTATTTGGATCAAATCTGTTAAGTTTGCATGAAGAGTCAGATGCAAAGAGCTTCAGTGAAGAGTTTATTAAGTGACTACAGCTCGAATGGACCCGACTAGGCTGGGCTACAGCTGCTTCTTATAGCCAGCAGCCATAGTTGCCAGCCAATGGGAGTGCAGGGTTTTCCCGCACTATTTAAACCAATCCCATTTGACATTTTACAAGAACAGTTCAAAATAAACCAATAACATTTAAACCTACATACATAACACCCTCCCACTAGGTTCAGTCCATACCAAACCCCAACCTATCTAATGTATTCTTTTTAAATAGGTGGGGCTCTTGCGTAATGTTGAGACCTTCGTGGTTCAGAAGTTTGTACATTCTCACCCAGTGAGAGGAAATGTGTCTGCTGACATTTCCCATTGGGACTCCTGTGAAAGAAGACCCTGTTTGACTGTTAGAATCTGGTCTCTCCTCCCAACCCATCTCCAGCCCAATGTCAGCACCCAAGTCAGGTAGTGATGTACAATCTTCCACTTCTAAGGATGGATTTTGGCATTGTGACAGGTTTAGGGATGGTTCCTGTCATAATGGCTCGTTACACATGGGATTGATTCTTGCTTGCTGATTTTCCTCCTGTTCCTCCCCTTCCCCCCTAGAATTGACATCAGGTGAGGGAACTAGAGAGAGACAAGGGCAATGTTCCTGAGAAAACCTGGATCTAAGTTGATCAATGTGCCTGCTCCAGAGGAGTCCATCCTCTGTTTGTACCCTGTAAGAACGAGGGCCTGTGATCTGAGTTATCTCAGCAGGAATCCACAAAGGTTCACCTAAGAGGTTCTTAGCATAAACAGAATCACCCACACTGAATGTGCGAACTTTGGAAGTGGAATCTAGTGGTGCATTGGGTGCGTAAGTGGGATGAAGGCGGTCAAGGGAAGACCTAAGTTTCCTACCCATCAACAACTCTGCTGGGGATAAGTTATTAGATGGGCTAGGAGTGATGTGCTGAACACTAAGAAGTTTTTCAACCTTCTTAGTGTTGTCCCCAGGACCCAGTTGCTGAAGCTTCTCTTTGGTAAAACGTACCATGCGTTCAGCCCGGCCGTTAGCCGAAGGGTGCCCAGGGGCAGTAAGGGCATGTCTGATACCCTGTTGTGCTAGATAGGATTCAAAGAGGTTAGATGTAAATTGAGGGCCAGTGTCAGAGACAAGAACATCAGGTAACCCGTGGGTTACAAATAGTTTTCTGAGCTGCTTGATGACAGCATCAGTTGTGGTGGATGTCATGGGAAACACCTCTAGCCATTTAGAGTATGCATCTACTATAATAAGAAAGGTGTGCCCTCTGGTAGGACCTGCGAAATTAATGTGAATCCTAGACCATGGGCCCCTAGGACATTCCCATTCCTGTTTGGGGGCGTGAGATGGGGCAGGCCTGACCACCTGGCAGTGGGACAAGATGCAACCCACTTTTCAACCATTTTGTCAATACCTGGCCACCATACATAACTCCTGGCCAATCCCTTCATCCTTACAATACCAGGATGACCCTCATGTAACATTTCCAAAACCTCTCTTTGCAGTTTTGCAGGAATAACCACCCTGTTACCCCACAAAATACATCCTCTTAATACAGATAATTCAGTTTGCCTGGACTTAAAAGGTTGGGCAAGGTGAGGTAGATCTTGAAGAGGCCAACCTTTCTTAATCCAGCCTATAACAGGAGCCAATAAAGTGTCTTTGGCAGTCTCTCTGGCAATTTCAGCAGCATGAACTGGAAGCTTGGCAACAGTTTCTAGGAAAAAGGTGTGTGTTTCAGGTTCAAAGTCCTCCTTTTTTTTTTTATAAAAGGTTTTATTTTTCCAAAAACACAAACATAACAAACAAACATACACCACATAGATCCATATCAATTTCAAGTATGTCGATTGGTCAAAAGTCACAGTGCCTTCCCTCATTATTCATACTCAATATTTCAAAAAGGATAAACTATAATCATTATTATTAATCCTTTATCATATTATAATCTCTAATTATTTCAACAGTTCTATCTATCTTTATATTCCCAAAATATATTACCAAACTTTTTGTCTAACCATTGATAAAACATATTCCATATCTTATAAAACTGCTTTTCTTCTTGATCCCTAATTTCAAATGTTAATCTACTCATTTCGCACAATCCAAAATCTTCTTAATCACTTCCTCCTGCATAGATGTCTTGTCATTTCTCCAGTTTTTAGCAAATACAATTCTAGCAGCTGTCAGTACATTAACAATCAAATATTTCAGTTCTTTGTTAAATGTCTCTGGTACAATTCCCAACAGGAATATCTCAGGTTTCAAGTCTATATGTTGTTGTGTCATTTTTCCAACCACATGTGGATTTTAGTCCAGTATCTTTTAGCATCGCAAGTCCACCACATGTGGTAGTAGGAGCCAGGTATCTGATGGCATTTCCAACACTTATCCGATTTATCCTTGAACATTCTTGCAATCCTTCTCAGGGATAGGTGCCACCTGTAAAACATCTTATACAAATTTTCTTTATATGCAGTTGACATTGTCATTTTATAATTCTGATCCCACAGTGTTTGCCATCTCTCTAGATCTATCCCATAACCGAAATTTTCCCCCCAAGCAATCATTGTTTCCTTAACCTACTCCTCTTCCATTCTAACTTCTAATAGATAACCATAAAATTTTTAAATCATTTTTAGTTCGTGCCCATCAAGATTTTATCTAATTCAGTTGTTTTTATAAATCCCTTCAGTCCTAACATCCTCATCATATCTAGATTGTATTTGCAAATATGAAAACCAATTCATTTTTATACCTTGTTCTTGTAGTGTTTGCATGATTTGAGTTCACCCTTTTCATTTAAAATCTCTCCATATCTAACTGTTTGTTCCTTCTTGTATTATTGCATATGAAAAGTTTCAATAGTAGATACCCATAATGGAATTTGTATATAATGTTGTTTTCTAGTTTTTCCCAATTTAAAAACAAAGCTTCTCGAACATAGTGTCTTCTAAAATATCCTTGTTTTTAGTTCCCTTATACCATAAGAAAGCATGCCATCCTAGTAATAAATCATGACCCTCTAAAGTTAACAATCTATTATTTCTCAATGTTATCCATTCTTTCACCCACATCAGACTTGCAGCTTGATAATACAATTCCCAGTTTGGTAGTGCTAATCCCCTCTTGACCTTGCATCTTGCAATAGTTTAAATTTGTTCTTGGCTTTTCCCTGCCATATAAATTTTGATGTGATTTTATTTAAATCTTCAAAGTATTCTTCCCAAGTCTAATTGGAATTGTCTGAAATAATATATAAGATTCTGGGTAAAACATTCATCTTGACTGTCGATATTCTGCCAATAAGAGATAATTGCATATTTTCCCATCTTTCAAGATCTGTCGCTATCTGCTGTTTGAGTTTTATATAATTATCTTCTTTCAATGTACTGCATCTTGATGTTATATATTCCCAAATATTTAACTTTATTTGATCTGAATCTCTAATAAATCTTCTAAATCTTTCTTGCGTTTTACTAACATATTCTTTGTTAGGATCTTTGTTTTTATCTTTATTAATTTTAAACCTGCCACCATTCCATATTCTTCTATTTTTCTATCAACTTAGGTGCTGATTTAAGTGGATCCTCTAGTATGAATACCAAATCATCTGCAAACGCCTGTAGTTTATATTCTTCTTTTTTAATTTTCATTCCTTTTATTTCTTCATCTTCTCTGATAGCTCTATTCAGTACTTCTAGTGTTAAAACAAACAGCAGGAAGACAGAGGACAACCTTGTCTGGTTCCTTTTCTTATCCCTATAGATTCTGTCAGCTCTCCATTTACCAATATCTTTGCTGTTTGATTATTATATATTGCCTCAATAGCTTGTATAAAGTTTTTTAAAGCCCATTTGCATCATTTGCAATATCATAAACTGCCAGTTCACATTGTCAAATGCTTTTGAGCATCTAAAAACATCAGTGCCATCTGTTTTCAGGATGTGTTTCATAATACTCAGAGTATCTAAAATTATTCTCACATTTTGCTTGATTTGTCGTTTTGGCAAAAATCCATTTTGATCCATGTGGATGAATTCATTTAAGTATCTTTTCATTCTTTCTGCCAAGATTGAAGCAAAAATTTTATAATCTGAATTCAACAATGAGATAGGTCTATAATTTTAACTTGTTGTAGATCCATTTCTTCTTTAGGTATTAGGGTAATATAAGCTTCCAACCATGTCTCAGGTATTCTCTTTTTTAGTAAGACTTCATTCATCACTTCTAGAAGGGGAGCGCTTAACACTTCCTGGAAGGTCTTGTAAAATTCATGCGGTGACCATCTGGGCCTGGTGCTTTGCCTGTATTTCTTCTCTTCAAGGCTTCTGTTAATTCCATCATGGTTATGTTCCCTGTCTCAATGTCTTCAGGTATCTGTGGTAGTCTTGTCTTTTGTAGATACTGTTCAATTCTTTCTTCTAGAATATCTTCTTGAGAGTACAGTTTTTCAGTAGTCTCGAATGATTTTTTTCTTTCATCGTTCCCATGCTGTGCTGTATTTCCTTTTCCATCTATTAATTGACTAATTTTCTTTATTTCTCTTTCCTTTCTAATTTATATGCTAACCACCTTCCTGGCTTATTACCATTTTCAAAGTAATTTTGTTTAGCGCCTTTAATCTTTTAGTGATTTCTTCCTTGTCCATTAAAGCCATTTTATGTTTAATCACATCCATTTTCCTTTTAATATCTTTCCCTTCGGTGATTGTTGTA
>CM019155.1:32795237-32812957 GCA_009733165.1 Naja naja
TTTAATACTGTTAAATGCTGATTGTTCCTTCCTCCCCAGACCCAAACAGACTTCTTATCCAGTAATCTGTGCAAAGGTTCAGCAATGGTTGCCTTTGAGGTAGGAACATGTGATAAAATTAATAAGTCCAAGGAAAGCTTGCAAATCTGTTTTGCATTTAGGTCTAGGGGCTTCTTTGATTGCTTTAACCTTGGCATCAGTAGGGTGGATGCCATGCTTGCCAATCATGTAGCCCAGGAACTCAACCCTGTCAGTCTTAAGTGTGCATTTTTCTTCCTTGACTTTAACCCGCTTTCCTGAATCTGGTAAGGACTTCTCTGGTCTTTCTTGTAGCTGTCATTTTCAGCAGAGATTAACATCATCAAAGTAAGGCACTACCCTGGCAGTCCTTGGAGCATTCTTTCAATAAGGCTTTGAAAGATGCCTGGTGCCACGCTACTCAAATTGTAACCTTTTACATTTGAAGGCATCTCTATGAGTCACAATGGTTTGGGCCTCTGCAGTGGCATCATCAACTGTTAGTTGTTGATATGCCTGGGCCAAATCCAGTTTGGCAAAGACTGTACCTTTGCCAAGTGTAACAGATGATGCACAACTGGAACTGGATATGTGCTCTGCTGCAGCGCGCTGGTTCAGTATGTCCCCTTATAGTCTCCACAGATTCTTACTGACCCATCAGCCTTGACTGGTGTGACTATGGGTGTTTCCCATCTGGTGGTCAGTGGGCTCTAAAACCCCTTGAGCTATTAACTTGTCTAATTGTGCAACATTTTTTTCCTTTAAAGCAAATGGAAGCCTCCTGGGCTTTAAATGAATAGGGGCACCTTTGGGATCTAGTTGAAAGTGATAGGGGTCCCCATATCTGCCCAATCCTTAGCTGAAGACCTCTGGAAACTCAGACTTCAAGGCCTCCTCCCATTCAGAGTTTCACGTGATTGATGCCAGTCTCGATGCCTAGTGGCTTGAACCACTCAAGTCCCAGCAAGCTTGGGCGATCCTTGTCCACGATGGTCAGGGGCAAACATTTGGTGTGGCCTTTAAACTTCGTTGAAATCTCTTGCTCCAACTACTGGAATCTTGTTCCTTGGTAGTCTTTAGAATCAGTGCTTGCTTCTGGAAATGTTTCTTCTGAATGTTGGGAAGTAGACTGTGAATAGTGTCCCATGACACCATAGATAAATAGAGCCTGAGTCCACTTCCATTTGGCAAGGCCTTCCTTAATGAATACCTTCACATGTACTTTTCTGCTTTTCAAGGGTGAAGAATGACCAATGGTGATTGTTTGATGAGTTTCATTCTTTCCATTTGCTTCTGAGTTGCGCCCCATCTTTTCAATGAAGTTGTTGGGCTTGAAATCCTTTTCAGGAATTTCTTCCTACAGGTGGAGTTCTGGATGATTTGCAGACTCTTGCTAGGTGATCCCTTTTCTCACAATGTAGGCAGATGGTGTCTAAAAACTTGCATTCAATGCGGGGATGCCCCCCCCCACAGCCTCTGCAATAAAATTCTTGCCTCTTTTTCCAAGGTCCTTCCTTTTCTTCTCCATTCTGAGTCTATAAATTCCTTCCTCCACCTCACTACAATCTGAATCAGAGTCTATTTGTTCAAGAATGGGTTGTTGTGGATTTTTCCACATCAGCATGGCTTGAGGCCTTGTTAATCTTTTTCATGGCTGCTGCTGAGGACTTGGTGGCTTCCGCTGAAACAGCTTCCTCTATGGCCTCCTTAAACGATCTTAGGTTTCATTAGTAGTTTGCTCTGTAAGACTTTATCTTTGAGGCCTAGAACAAACCAATCACGCATGGCCTTTTCTAAGTTGGTAAAGTCACAAGCACCCCAATGTCCCTTAAACTTGCCACGAAGTCGTTAACATTTTCGCTTTCCCCTTGATCCCGACGGTAAAACTGTGTCTCTTAATGAGCACGATACTTGTGGGGCATAATGGGCTCTTAAAAGCTTTTCCAAATCAGGCCATTCCATTACCTTCAAGTCTGCAGCTCCCGCCAATTTGCCGCATCTTGAAGACTGCGGACCGCAGTGCATGAGAAATACCGCCCTCTTCCGCTTCTCGGGATATCGGCGAGGTCGTTTCTTCCAAGTACATCTGGAAGTGATCCGCATATGATTCCCAGTCTTCCGCCGCTGGATCAAACGGGGCTGGGGGGGGGTGTTCAGCGCAGCCATCTCGCTCTTCTGCTTGTCTTCCGCGATTGTCTCTTCTTCAGGGCAATCCCTTCGCCGCCAGTGTTAAGTTTGCATGAAGAGTCAGACGCGAAGAGCTTCAGTGAAGAGTTTATTAAGTGACTACAGCTCGAATGGACCCAACTTGGCTGGGCTATGGCTGCTTCTTATAGCCAGCAGCCGTAGTTGCCAGCCAATCGGAGTGAAGGGTTTTTCCCGCACTATTTAAACCAATCCCATTTGACATTTTACAAGAACAGTTCAAAATAAACCAATAACATTTAAACCTACATACATAACAAAATCTATTTGATTTACCTATAAGTCATAAACCATGGTTTACAAATCACCAAGAAACCAGATTATGGCTTAGTGTAATGTGTGAAAGGACAATCACCAAATGAAATGAAAAGGACAATGTTTATAAACAAACATAACTAAAGTTTATTAAGGGATAAAATAAAGTTATTACTGATATTTATTTCTGTAGTTTTGATAGTACTTTTTTTTTTCAAAATTACAATGCCACCCAAATCTACAAATTAAATCATAACAGATTTTCTCCAAAAATAGAAATAGATTTTGCACATTAGACTTTTGGAAATGCTACTGGGTGATCTGCTTCATGCTAGTCATAGTAAAATGTATCTCAATCACAAAAGAAGATGGACAGCCCATCAGAAAATGTTCAGGATCAGCAGTGATTTGGAACTAATTTCATGGATATTTTCCAGTCCTTTCCTTTTTCTCCCCTGATCTTCTGTTCCCTTCTGAACAATAGAGCTTCTGAAATTCCCTTTTTAACATCTTTCACATTGAATCAAGAATACACTAAGCATACTCCCTGCAGCTGTTGCTGGTCAAATTGCTGCTCTGAAGGGACTAGCAGATGAGGTTGCCTTCTTTGAGAAGGTCCAGGCAGAAGGTTTTAGCCCAGAGTCCAGCCCACACTCAATCCTGAAATGTGAGAGGTTGGATTCCCTCCCCCATCTACCACTGGCCTAACACACATACAAAGAATCAGAGCTTTTAAATGAACCCAGATGGCTGGCAGAAAGGCGAGGCATCCTGCAAAACTGCCTGGGGGAATCTCTGCTTGCTGTCATCTTATTCCACAGGCCAAGAGCCTTCAAGATGTCTGTGTTGTTTCTTAATCTGAGATCACTCCTGTTTGAATTTTCTACCAATTTCCTTTTGGAAATGTCACACAGCCATCAGAAAGATACCCCAAGATTGATTTGACTGAGATCAAACATTTCCTTCATTCCTAGGTTGAATATTATCCTTAATAAAGAACATGCGCACTCACACACAGTGCATATATCCACTTCAGACTGCAGCTGATATACTGCATTCTATGCCTGCCACATATAGTATATTTGATTAAGCTGTTTATTCTATCAGTGAAATAAATTAGCTGTAAGCAATATAAAAGGCTGTAAAATTGAAAGTAATGTATGCTGGTCTCCTAAATTTAAATTGTGCAAACATGGTTTTTCTTTTTATTCCTGTGTAAAGATTTGCAAGCAATTACTAGTTGAAAGAGGTAATTACAAAAAGGTTCATCTCTAGAAGATTATTATTGATTTATAGAAATCTGTTATTTTAATAAAAAACAGATTGAGGAATATATATATATATATATATGATTTTCTTTTACAATCAAGCAATAAGCTGAATGGGCAACATATAAGATGAGTGAAGGATGCTTTTCATGTGTATACTAAATATTCAATTTCTATTCCCATTCAAGCATGATCAAGGTGGAGGATGGACGCAGAAAAAAAATCCAGCTATCTTTCTTTACAATGAACTCTATGGTGGATTAGCCTGGCTGAAAGCTATTTTGATGAGCAGAAAACATGAGGCTAAATTATATATATTTACAAGCATTACAGGGGGTCTAGATCTTGTGAGGATTCCTAGAGCACATAAAGACAGCAAGGGAACTTTCCCACACGTATGAAAAATTAATGAGGCTACAACCATATGAATATACCATCATTCATGACATTATGAAAGGGCACCAACAAGAACATTTTAAATGTGCCTGGTTTGTTTATGTAAACTGAATGAGTCTAGTTCTCATTTAAATGGACAAGCATTCAATTGGAATTTTCTTAAGCTTACTGTCAGCAGATAGTAAAACATAGTCAGCAAATACAAAAGTGCCTCAGGCAAGAATTCAGAAGGTATATTTCTCTAAGTTTGGTAGGGGGGAGCACAGGTGTGAAAAAAATAGAATTTGAGAAAACGTGCCTTCCCTTTATCAGTCTTATTCTTTTCCTGTTCTAAACCCTTTATTGTTACATATCTAAATGCTTCTTTATTGTTGTGAGGAATGGATGTTCATATATGTTTTCATATTTTAGGATATAAGATAAAATTACTCTGAAGAGGTAAGAGGTGATTTTGTATGTAGCACTTTGGGATTAAACATTATTGAGCTCAGTGGGACTGCTCTCTAAGTAAACAATCTTCTTGGTAGGGTTACATATCATAAAACTCAATGATGCTATGTTATAGCCATTCTTTAAAGGATGACCTCATGTTATTACTATTCCTTTGAGTAGGCTCATCATCGTGTTCATTGCTAATGCAATACTGAAGACTCATTGTTTACTGGGCCTTGCAAGCCTACACTGTTTTAGCAGCAGCATCTGTAACAAGCCATGAAGCTTCAAAATGATACAGGACTCATAATGTGGCCATATAAATAGAAATTATGTTATTATCATAATACTGATGCAAATATGAAAGTTGTCACATCACTCTCTCCCTTTATTCCCCATGTGTATCCTTAGAAAATCAACACTGACTGTATATCTAATAAACAAGGAGGAAGCAGGCAATTGATTGAATCAGGTAAAAATTTGCCCACTGTTTCTTGAAGAAAGAACTATCTATGTAGCTGAGTTCATGCGATAATGTATCTTAAAGAAATTCTGAGAACTTACACTCAGAGGTTATATTTTAATTCTTTATGTCTCCCAATAAACACAGTCACACCTTGCATTCCATTATTTATTTATTAATCATTTTTTGTATACATTATTGGATGAACTCCGCTACATAGGTAGTCCTTGACTAATGGCCTGTCTCTTAGTATCCAATCATTCAAAATTGCAATAGAGTATTGCAGGGGTACTTACAAGCTGGTTCTGAAGTTCTTATAGCTGCCTTTCCCAGTCACATGAATGCATTTTGAGCGCTTGGCAACCAGCATAGTTTTACCACTATTTACAGCATTCTGCAGCTAAAGGACCACATTTTACACCTTTTTGCTGAAAACTAGCATTTACTTTCCATTTTTTGACAAAATCAACCCATAGCAAACAATTGGTTTGCTTAACTACTGAATTTTCTTAGTGACTGCCACAAAAAAAGGTTGTAAAATTTGGTCAGTCATGTGGCTGACCTATTTTACAACTGTCATGACTTAAGAACATAAAGAGCAGGCTTAGTTAGTTGAAGACTACCTGTAGACATTTTAAAATCACAATCAATATCTTATCATTGTTGTCATCAGCCATTTAGTTGTGCTGCTCTTCAGCCACTTCATGGATTGGTATTCTCCATGCCCCTGAAGACTGGTATTCTCCAGGCTGTCTCACACTACCTCCTTCAGATCTGCCATGGCTATCCCAGTGTCATCCTTTATAATGTCCAGCCAGCAAGTATTAGGGCAGTCCCTTCTCTTTTTTCTTTCCTGCATGATTAGTTTTTTGAGTGAGTCAAGTCTCATGACATGACCAAAGATCTGCTTGGCAATCTTGGCTTCAAGTGATATTTTTGGTGAGGTTCAGTCTAGGACATTTTTGTTTGTTATTTTTGCAATCCATAGGATACATAATAGTCTCCTCCAGCACCATAGTTCTTCTCCTATCTGCATTTTTCAGAGACCAAGTTTTGTAGCCATAAGTAACAGTTGGAAAAATTACTGTGTTGACCAATCTGCATTTGGTTGTGAGGCAGATGTCTTTATTCTTCCCAGATATTCATGCCAGACATTGCAGTTCTTCCAAGTGCTACATGCTTTCTAATCTCAGGGCTGTAGTCATCACCTTGTTCAATTTTAGAGCCCAGGAAAATGAATTCCTTTACTGTTTCATTGCTCTCATTGTTGATCTGCAGACTGACCTGGGTGTTATCTGCAGTTGTCATTAACTTTATTTTCTTGATGGTAAGACGTAGTCTGAACTTTTTCACTTTCATCTTTCACTCTCAGGATTAGCAACTCCAGTTATCTCATGCTTTCATCTGCATATCGAAGGTTGTTGATAGTCTTGCCACCGATTTTAACCCCAATGGTAGATTCTTCCAAATGTGCATTTCTCATAACTGTTTCTGGGTACATGTTGAATAGGTGACAGGATGAAACCTTGTTGAGTGCCTTTTTCAATTCTGAACTATTTTGTGTATCCATATTCCGTTCTTACAATGGCTTCCTGATCAGAGTACAATGACTGAATTAATTGGATATTTTACCACAATAAATTAATCCAGAGTGATTGTAGTTGCTTTGATAAATTATGCTTAGATCATCGACATCTTAGTCCAATGTATGAAATCAATTGTCTTCCAGGAATAGACCTCTGCTTGAACAAAATTGGAAAACTGAGCTTAAAATTATTATTCATTTAAAGTTTTTCAGATTTGGCAATTTTAAGAAGTGGACTTCAATGAGACATTTTGGAAGTTGAAGTTTACATATCATAAAGCTGCCATTCTTTTAAAAAAACACTGATTTAAAGTATTTAAGTATGAAAAAGACAATTTATGACAACAGAAGGAGCATAAATATTTAGAATTAATTAAGACCAATCTTTATAAACCAGAATTAAATACTTGTTTTGATATCAGAAGTACAAGAGTAACAGCGCTTGATTAACATAGTAGTTATAAGAGAACTAAATTCTCTCATAAAAACAATTAAATGTATTTAATGCAGTACAGTTAAATATTCTTAATAGTAGTTATACTATGGAATGAGGTAATTCCCTTGAAACAATTAATTTACACCAGTTATTTAACAGAAAACACAGTTGTTACGTGTTGAGGGGAATATAACAATAGCAATAGCACTTAGACTTATATACTGCTTTATAGTGCTTTACAGTCCTCTCTAAGTGGTTTACAGAGTCAGCATATTGCCCCCAACAATTTGGGTTCTCATTTTACCCACCTCAGAAGGATGGAAGGCTGAGTCAACCTTGAGCCTGGTGGGATTTGAACTGCCAAATTGTAGGCAGCTGGCTGCAGCAGAAGTAGTTTGCAGTACTGCACTCTAACCACTGCACCACAGAGGCTCCTATAGTCCAAAGCCCAGTCAAGTAGAGTTCTAATAAGATCAGGGTCTTCACCCTCTTAACATGGCTAATGGGACTAAGTATGTAGATAAGGAATTTGATAGTTGGAAAAGAAGTGGGGAAGAAAATGGCCAGCCTAGATTAGTGGAAATGGCTAACTATTAGTCATACCATTCCTATTAAGAGAGAAGTCACATTGCAAACTTTTGCTGCAATTGATTCCACTTTTTAATATTCTTGAATGTGGTTCTTTGAAGTGCTTTGCAAATGTATTTATTTATGCTATGCTTAGCGGAATGGGGAGAGGTCTGTGGCTTAACTGTGTTAACCTTTTTCCACTTAGTTTAGTTCATTTTGGGATATTTTCAAATAATCTGTGTAATATTTCTTCATAGAAAAGGAAAACTTGTTTCATTTTTTAGCATGAGAGTACTTCTGAATTATTCTTATCTCTCTCCCCCACACACACACTTCATTCATTCTTACAATGGTCATTCCCTGAGGGGAAAAAGGGAAGTAATTAATTTGTATATAGGCTACAAAGATTTTAAGTCTGAAATTTATTTATTTATTTATTTATTAATGAGACTTGTATGCCGCCCCATCTCCGAAGACTCGAGGCGGCTCACAACTAAAACAACAAGAACAATAAATAGTTAAAAAAGAATTAAACTAACAAGCCTCATTGAAATATAATTACATAAATACATAATAAAAACCATAATAAACCCCCCCCCAAAGGGTTACAGCCCGGCTTGGTTAAATAACCAGGTCTTCAGTTCACGGCGGAAGGTGCGGAGGTCAGGGGCCAGGCGGAGTCCCAGGGGGAGTTGGTTCCAGAGGTCAGGGGCCGCGATAGAGTAGGCTCGGCATCGGGGGACCGCCAAATGGCATTGGCCAGCCGACGGACCCCAAGGAGTCCTTGCCTATGTGATCGTACAGGGCGGTTAGTACTCGATGTCGGCAGGAGTCGCTCCCTTAAATATTGCGGACCCATGTCATGAAGGACTTTGTATGTTAAAGTTAACACCTTGAATCTCACCCGGAAATCCTCCAGGCTTGTTTTAAAGCTTAATTCATAAAAGCTGAATCATAAATCTGAAGGCTACTTGAACATGTTTTTAAAAATCCTACATAAAAACTACTTTTATGAACTACTAGATTACATCACATGACTTTTAGTTTGCTACTGGCTTGAGATAGATACATTAACATTGGTTCAATAAACCAAAGTTTATCAATCTGGGAGTTAAAGTTATGTACCCATCCTTTCTTTTGCATGAGCATTTGTGGGGAAAAATCCAAGATTTATTAAACCACGAATTCCTTCTATCATTCACTCTCAGGATTAAAATTACCATAGTTTATAGTTTGAAAGATTATAATCAACCTTGCAAAATACGTTCCTCAAAAATGGAGAAAGAAAGATTGAGGGAGTACAGCAAAGGAGGTAATATACTTGAAAGCCAGAGATCTGTACCTCAGAAGAAAGTGTTGAAGTCTGAATAGCTAGCTTCACCTAAATTTATCAGGGTTTTCTTTAACTATGGTTATGAGACAAGTCTTAAGGGTCTGATTACCACTTAACTAATGTCATAGAAACCAAAATGGCTGGATTCCCAATTGGGATACTCACAGGCTATGGTAAAAAAAATGGAAATGTGCAGACCTAGAAAATGAATTAATATAGGTTAAATTTTCTAAATGAAGAAGAATGAACATGAGCTTCGCTTTTGGATATTAGGTAAAATAAATCCTCCCTTGTCTTATTGATATGATTTCAGCTGATCCATGATTCAATATAGAAGTCTGCTATTGGCTTTAGCAACCTCCTTGTCTCCTCACCTCATCTTATATTCCCTCTATTCTTTTCAAATATCCCACTTGAAATTGGGGAACAGGAGATTTTCAAATGGCTTATCTGGAACGATATCAGCTCTCTTCTTCACCCATGCCATATTCATGAAAACAGATAATGTCATAGTACTTGAAACCCAAATTTAGATGGAATTATTCACAACTTGCCCAGATTTCATAATCCCTATGTTTTGATTTAGCAAATAACATCTGACAGTTGAGGATTTGCAGTAGTTAAATCAACTTTGTTCCTTCCCTCTTCTTTTTCAGGTTTAACCCCCAAAATGTGGCTTGAAGTTTCTGAATACTCGAGGGTTAAAACATGAAGCTCAAGCACCCTAGGCTGGGATTTAGAAAAATTGAAATCTTGGCTGGCATTTTGTTTTGAAAAAGAAAAAAAAACCAGTCCAACAGTCTGCTTAATCCATTCTTCTGCTTATGACTAATTAATTTGCATACCTAATAACTCACTTCCAGTTATTGAAATGTGTAGATCAAAACAAGGATAGCCAGAAACCAAAGCAAAACCACACATTTAAGCTGCTTATGATATAATATAATTAGGCTCTGCTGCACTTTCTCTTCCAAATTCCAATTTATAAGGATTGAATTGCTAGGTACATTTTTCACATTGAGGTTTGGAAAAGTTTATTTTGACCTGGCAAATGATTTTAAAACTGAGGAAAAGCAGGTCAGCGGATTGGGGGGGGAGGCGGAGAAGAGGAAGTATGGATGGAGCTTGTTATCTGTGCAACTCTGGCATACAAAGAAGTGGTGTGAATTTCAACATTCAGGCCTGCATTAAATCAATGGAACTGTAGAAATGAGGAATGACATAGTTTACCCCAGTGGTCTGTGCTAAAGAGCATATCTTTGAAATGGCTGTATCAGATTCTCATAAGCCATTGGCTCCATTAAAGTCACATGTTTCATTGACTTAGGAAGGAAGGAACTTATTAGTTGTCCTTTTCCTCCTCTTGCTCATGACATATGGCCCCTTAAAAAAAAATATTGTTCTGAGATATTCCTCAAGTCAGCACAGTGCAAAGGGGCTCGCTTTTATCTCTCTATCGAACGTACCTCTTAAGTTTGTACATTCTTGATTTAAGCTCTTCCCCACATTGATTGACAGATTGTCACCGTTTAACTCCTTGGTCTGGAGAATTTAAGTATTATTTCTTCTTTTAGCTTTTTCCTACCCTTCATTCCCTTCCCCCTCCTTTCATTGCTTCATAACCTGCATTTTCTAAGAAAGAGACCATCATGAGAAATAATGTTTTTTTTTTTTAAAGGCAGTGATTGTCACTGAAACCGATATGTCTGTCTGATAACAAAAACTGTCATTGCCTCACATGGAACATGCACCCTCGGGAGATGGAGGACAAAGGCGCCCTTAGAGAAGAGCTCTCAGCCATGTGCTGTCTCTGATCCCTGTGGCTCCAGTCAGAACCACAAGCTATTTTTTTCCTCATACGCCACTCGAATGGATCCATGAAAAAGTATGAAAAGTTTCCGTTTAGAGAAAGGCTTTATGTTCTTTGGGGACTGGGTAGTCATTTTCCTTCTTTTCTTTTATATATACACATCCATTGAGTAAAAAATGAATTGTTGAAAGGAAAATACATGCACATGTCTTTTCTGCAATAACAATTTGATACATTCTTGGCAAATGCATCGTTGGTTTATATTTCCAGCTGCATTTTTGAATCACAGCCGAGTTAAATCCACTGTGGGATTCTTGGCAGAGCTTGATTCTAAGCACCAGGTAGTCATGAAATCGGGACCCTTTTAAGGGGAAGGGCAGCAGGGCAGTGGCCCCAAGTAAAAAGATGTGGTCTAGGTGAAAGGCACTGATACTCTTCATTCAGAACAGAAGAACTTAATGCATACAAACTCCAGATTTATTTTGGTATTGGCCCACTGTTCAATTGATCACTGTCCAAAGAAAGGCAAAAAGGAGAAAATAAACTTGGAGGAAGGTGGGAAGACAAATATACATCTTAAACAAATGTATCACATGTTTTAAAACAAACCTTGCAGTTCATCATAGGCCAAAAAGCAGGAGATACAGTATAATAAAGCTGAGATTAAATCAAATGTGTTTGGAAGCCCAAATTGAAAGTAGCTTTACAGGTAGCGCATTTTACCTGCTTTTTTCCTCCCTACCCTTTCCTGACTTTTTTTAATCCTGTTAGAAATCCTGCTTTCTTAGAAACACAGAGGAGCTGACATAACAGGACAAATAATAAATAAAAAATAAAAAATAAAATAAAATACAGTCAGAATTTTATTTTTAAAAATCTCTTATTTGATCTGCTTTTGCTATCTTTACCTAGGATCTTGTACATTGGTCTTGAAATTATACTACAGTTAAATGTTTATTTCTCTAAGAAGCAAGATTATGATAATATCTAACCATTTTGCTCCTCGTTACTGTCCTTCACCTTAGTGCTTCAGAGTCCTTTTCTATGTCTTTTCATGGGGACTGTCACACACAAGGCATATACTGTAACATTATTACAACTTGCAAAGAGTTGCATTAAGATTTTGCATTAAGATAAATATTGATGTTGCAATCTTACACAGTCTTATCTGGAAGTAAGTGAAGTTCATGTATTGGTATTTATGTGCTAAAGTTCATGTACAATTGACCCATGGAATGAATTGTAGCACTATAATTTTATATATACTTATTGGGGAATAAATTCCATTATATCGAATAAGGGATACTTCTAATATGTAGACATCCAATCTTATACAGCGTATCTCAATAGATTTTTTCTATGTGGTTTAAGTGAATTCTCTGCTGATTAAGGCTCACTGAACAGCATATGAAAGATTTTAGATTCCCAATTAGTGCATTAATGTAAGCCTCCACAGAATCAAGCAGACTTCCATCAGCAGAGAAAGTCAATTAGATATAAATTAGAAATAATATAAACACTTGCTTTTAAATATCTTACATTTTATATCATATATACCCTAGTGAGTCAGATATGCCAAAAGCCAGGTTCTTTCTCAAAGGTGGAGAAACTATTTTATCACTGTCATTAAGTTTTTTAATGCAAATATTCACATAAATGATACAATAATTTTCTCATGCATGAGAAAGACATACGGTCTGAGAGACAAATGAGAGTAATGAGAGTGTCACATTTCTGTTTGGAAGGCCATCTTTTTTTTTTTTTTTTTGCATATCAGGGCTAAATTCAAACACAAAAATTTTCAGGTTTTTTTAGGACAAGATCCCATTGACCATTGGAATTGCAATTCCATTCCATAAAATTGAATCAAAAGATGCTTGGTTATGAATTTGGAACCCAGGGGCAACATAGCAAGGAATTGGCCCATATTACCAAGAAAATGGAAATATGAAAAGACTCATAGAGAAATTGATTTGATATTGGTCAACTTTTTAAAAAAACCTCCTGTTTGAAAATAAGATTTTGTCATTAACTTCCAAATACAAAATGCAGGAAACAGAATCTATCATGTTATTGAGCATATGTGATTATGTAACAGACCTTTGATAGGATAAAGATATCTGCTTCAAGAAATCATTCAGTAAAGTTGTAAGTCCATCCCTAGAAATTACAAAGAAATTTATCAAAAAATAACAAATAATAAAATATGCATCTGTCTATTCCTCTTCTACTTTCCTATTTCCTTGTTCATATAGTAGAAGAAAAAGATAACAATTTGTTTAGAACTTTTCAGCCATAGGCAGAGATGGGATTCTACTGATTCAGGTGAACCCTTTGCTCTGAAGATCAGCTGGCAGAGGACTGGTTCTCCTGCCGCCCACCCCTGCTCTTTCCTGTGCTTTATTTCCTTTTGTTGAGCACAGCTGATACGCATGGCAGAGCAGTTTGCCGCACCTCAGCTGTTTTATTCACAGGGACTGCAGTAGAAGGTAAGTATTAGAGCTTTTTAAAATGTGAAGTGTGCGTGTGCAAAGCGTGCGATCCCCGAACGGATGTTATACCGGTGGAATCCACCCTGGCCATAGGTGACACCATGGGATCTTCATAAAACAACTCTTGTGGAACTTAATACTATCCCTCGGTGGCACAGTGGTTAGAGTGCAGTACTGCAAGCTACTCCTACTGCAATTTGGCAGATCGAATCCCACCAGGCTCAAGTTGACTCAGCCTTCCATCTTTTTGAGTTGGGTAAAATGAGGACCCAAATTATTGGAGGCAATATGCTGACTCTGTAAACTGCTTAGAGGAGGATGTAAAGAACTATAAGGTGGTATATAAGTCTAAGTGCTATTGCTATCCCTGTATATCATAAATATCTTACAATACACTTTACAACTTACAACCATAACTGAACCCAAAATTTCTGCTGCTTTAGCAAGATATTTGCCCCATTTTACAACCTTTCTTGCCACAGTTTTTAAGTGACTCATTGCAGTTGTTAGGTAAGTAACTTGGTTGTTAAGTTAATCTGGCTTCCCCATTGACTTTGCTTGTCAGAAGGTCACAAGAAGTGACCACATGACCATGAGAAACTTCAACCATCATAAATACACGTCAGTTGCCAAATCAGTTGAATTTTGATCACATGACCATGGAAATTCTATAATAGTCGTAAGTGTGAAAAATGGTAATAAGTAACTTTTTTCAATGCTGTTGTAACTTGGAAGAGTCACTAAGCAAACTAATTTGAGGAACCTATAGTTGTTTGAAAACTATTTAAAACTATTCAAGACTTTCTATAGTATAGAGCTATAGAAAACTGCTGATTGTCTATGAAAAGTCCCAAAATTAGATCCTTCATAGCTGGATAGAATATATCCAGTACTTTCTTTCTAAACTGTCATGTTATTATTCTCTACAATTTTAATTAGCCTGCCCTAATCATATTATTGTCTCTATGGTATTGAATTATCTAGAATGGATCCTGACTAATAAGGTTGCTTGGATAATTAACAAAGATTATCAAAGTTCGGTCCAGTTGCCATGTTTCATTCTTTAGACATTTCTTAAATCAAGTGAGCGTGAACATATTTTAAATGATAAATTACATATTAAATAATTCTACTGCTCTTGGATGTGGGGTAGTCTATCCTATTCTGAACATTGTATCATATATGCACTCACTATGTCTGTTAGATATAAACATCTATGATGATAAATTTAAGTCAACGTTAGCTTCCAGCTTCCCATCCTATACCCTTACTAGATGTTATAAAAGTCAGAGAAGTTATGCAAAAAAGCATATTAATCCCCAGGTCCCAAGTGAAGAAAACTTGAGAAGGGTAGATTCTAGGACTTTTTGTTTCCACAAAATATGAATAGCCAACATTAGTCTTGGAATATTATACTTTTTGTTGGTTTTTACATTATTCTTTATCTCAAAGGAGCCCAGCACAATATGTAAAAGATAATATCAAAACATACAGAACACTCGATAATAAAATCCTGACCAAAACATCCACTGCAGAACTAAAATATAGTTGATTTTTCTAAAAATTTGCCTTACATGTAATAGACCTTGCTACCAAACTTGTTTCTATATGTATGAATGGCTGTGCTAGCTGGGGATAATGAAATCCAGACATATCTAGAAAAGAGAAAGCTGAATATAATCTATATTCCAGAATGTTACTTTTACAAGTAACAACCCACAGTTTAAAAACCTGATTGAGGGGTGGTTAGTGGGCGACATCTTGACTTCTAAGCTGATTCTCAGAAAATTGGGCATATTTTTGTGCTACCATGTAAAAGAAGCTATTAACACTGATACAACACTGTGTTGTGAGGTTCATTCTGCCCCAGATATTTTTGTGTTTTGTAAAACGAAAAAAGAAAATTCAATGACCTTCTTTCAAATGAAACACATTTACCATTGTCAAATTCTGAAGAAGACAAATTTTTCATCCTATTAATACCCTTGCACCTGCTCCAATTTAATGTTTTTGGTGTGTTTTAGCACATGCAAAAAAAGAAACAGCATCTACTTAACAAGGCCTGGTCTGCTGAAGAACTGAATGAGGCAAACCACATTATGTTATATGTTAATTACATTTTGCTTTAGAGAAACATTTGTTAAAGATACAGCCAAACAATAATACATTCCTAAATTTTATTTTCTCTCACTTCTGGACTTAACCCAAGTTTCTGGAATTTCTTTGCCTCATTATAGATAACATTGATACTGCAAAATTGAATTGGATAAATATATTTGTCCTAGAGTCTTTTCATAGAGACAGAGACATATACAAAATTTAGATGAACCATTTCCTCTCTGAGTAATAAATTATTTTGAACTTCAATCTCAATGAATATTTTCATTGAATGAGACTTTTGTTAATATTTTGGGTTTTTGGGGTCACCATTCCAGGACACTTTACTTTCTCAAGTAGCCTATAGGGACCTGGATGGCAGTTCAATATGTATGATTGCCTGATGAAAGGGTCAAATGGCACCCATCTTCTATTACCCTGACAAAGTTGACTGCATTGGCAGTGGACTCTCAGGTTTAACTATTGGCACTTCAATTAATAGCAGCAGCAAAATACTCATGGTTAATATAGCTAGGGCAAGGGAGGCTAATAAACCGAGCAGAAAGAATAAGAGATCTGTTTCAGAACATTTTCAGCTAGGAGTGACTATCTTATTCTGTGTCATGATAGAACTGATCCTAGCAATTTTCCAAAACTGCCTATTCATTTTGAGCAATTTCTTCCCATTAAAGAGATACAACTCACATTATATGAGCCATAATTTATTGGTTTTAGTTTAGTCATGTCAAGGTGGGCTATCGGTAGCCTTTTGGGTATTGGTGACCTACAATATCTATTAGTCCTAATCACTCAGTTTACAAAGGGCAAACTGTTGCCAATTTCTATGTGTGGAGTGAACTAGACCTTTGTGATTTCCAAGCCATGGAATATGGTTCAATCTTCCATTAGTAGTCAACAAATTACAGTGTATATAGGGAGGGTACACAACCCTGTTAAAATGCCAGGTTTTGAGATGTAAAAAAAAATCAGACCAAAATAAATTCAGTTTTCCCCCCACCCCACCTTTAATATAACATACAGGCTGTACAATTCAACTGAAAAATGAACTGAAATCTTTTACAGGGAAAAAAAAAGTACAATTACTGGTTGCATAAGTGTGCATACCATTGAACTAATAGTTTGCTAACCACATTTTGATTTTATGACATATTCAGTCAACTCTCCAATCCTATCAGATTGCGAGGGCATTTCCTGGGCACATACTTCTTCAGGTCAGCCCACAGATATTCAATTTGATTCAGATCCAGGCTCTGGCTGGCCATTCCAAAACTTTGATCTCCTTCTAGTGAAGCCATTCTTTGGTTGATTTAGAGGTATGCTTTGGGTCACTGTCGTGTTCAATTCCTCTTCATCTTCAACATTTTAACAGAGGTGGGACTTCTGGGTTGAGCCGTCTCAAGAACAGGCGGCAGTTTGCAATCGTCTGCGACTGCAGCCTGGTTTCAGCGTTGAGAGCCCCGATCCTGCAAGGTTCGGGGCTGAAGCTGCCTCAGGGGGCGGAGAAAGGGAAATCTGCCAGCCAGAGTGAGGGGAGCCGCATCTCCCCTTTTGGTCTGGTCTTTTCCCTCCAAAGACGTCAAGAAGTGGTGGTCAAAAATGGCCACCTCGAAGAGAAGGTCTCAACGGGATTAAGATTGGTGCAGGAGGAAAGAGAGAAGTCGACAGCAGAGGAATCGGAGTATCAGATGGTAAGATCAAGGCACCCGGGATTAAGATAAAGATGAGTTTTTAAAAAGAAACAGAAGCGGCGCAGTTTCAAGTGAAGGAAAAATAAGTAAAATATTTTTGACAGCTATAAGGGCTTCAACGGAAAGGAAGAAGCCAGCGAAGATTTAAGTTTGGGGCTCGGAAAACTTTGAATATCAAAATAAAAGGAAAGGGTTAAGACTTTGTGCAGAAAGTGCCACTTTGTGGAGAAAAATTGGAAGCTAAAGAAGAAAGAAACTATCTTGTTCCTTTGTGGATTGGAGTTGTTACATTTTAAAGAGACGCAAGACTCATAGAAAGTGAAAGCTTGAATACACAAAGACGGACTACCAGATTAGTTGATGACATTGATATAGATTCTGGACGGGTTAGGATCTTAGAAAATTTAAAGAAGAAGAAACAAGGAAAACAAAAATTCTGGTGGCCATCCAAAGAATCAAAAATGGAGTTTAAAAGTATGAAAGAACTGCTACAGGAAGTGACTGAACTAACTTGGCTCATTGCAGAAAACATGGGCATTGAAATAAAGAACAAGAAGAAGGAATCTTAAGGAGGAGCCAGCACAAGAGAAAGCCATCTTAAAAGACAATTAATACAAAGATTAATACAAAAAAGGGAAAGGAAAGGGTGGC
>CM019155.1:32813957-32844027 GCA_009733165.1 Naja naja
GTTGCCTTTAACACTATTAAGAGACAAATCTGATGCTGTACTAATACAGTTCTCTGAGAACTGCCTGGTTGTACTGACTTGTGATGCATCCCTTTTGGAGTGGGGGTGTTGAGCCCACATGCTTCCCAGCGGAAGGAAAGCCCTTATTGCATTTTACTCTCAAGACCTTGACTAAAGCAGAGAGAAATCCACAGCCAACTGGACAAGGAAGCTTTGGCAATTGTAGCAGCTGTCAAGAAATCACATGAGTATCTATATGGGAGAACATTTACTATTGTCACAGATCATGAACCTCTGTTAGGCATTGCAGTAGGGACAAACCAATGCCCACAATCCTGTCACCAAGAATGCTGAGGTGGACTGAATCTTGCTGCTACTCATACAAACCTCATCCATAGGCCTGGAAGAGACATTGGGCATGCAGATGCTTTGAGTCGCTGTCCACTTCCTTCACACACTGAGGATCCTGCTCCTGAGACTTACACCTTTTTCCTAGAAACTGTTGCCAAGCTTCCAGTACACGCTGCTGAAATTGCCAGAGAGACTGCCAAAGACACTTTATTGGCTCCTGTTATAGGCTGGATTAAGAAAGGTTGGCCTCTTCAAGATCTACCTCAACTTGCCCAACCTTTTAAATCCAGGCAAACTGAATTATCTGTATTAAGAGGATGTATTTTGTGGGGTAACAGGGTGGTTATTCCTGCAAAACTGCAAAGAGGTTTTGGAAATGTTACATGAGGGTCATCCAGGTATTGTCAGAATGAAGGGATTGGCCAGGAGTTATGTATGATGGCCAGGTATTGACAAATGGTTGAAAACTGTTGCATCTTGTCCCAACTGTCAGGTAGTCAGGCCTGCCCCACCTCTCGCCCCCACACAGGAATGGGAATGTCCTAGGCCCATGGTCTAGATTCACATTGATTTTGCTGGCCCTACCAGAGGGCACACTTTCCTTATTATAGTAGATGCATATTCCAAATGGCTAGAGGTCATCCCTATGGCATCCATCACAACTGATGCTGTCATCGAACAGCTTAAAAAGCTTTTTGTAACTCACGGGTTACCTGATGTACTCGTTTCTGACAATGGTCCTCAATTACATCCAACCTTTTGAATCATATCTAGCACAGCAGGGTATCAGACATGCCCTGACAGCCCCTGGGCACCTTTCAGCTAATGGCCGGGCTGAACGCATGGTATGATTTACCAAGGAAAAACTTCAGCAATTGGGTCCTGGGGACATCACTGAGAAAGTTGAAAAACTTCTCAGTGTCCAGCATATCACTCCTAACCCATCAACTAACTTATCCCCAGCTGAATTGTTGATGGGTAGGAAACTGAGGTCTCCCTTTGACCGCCTTCATCCCACTTACGCACCCAAGGCACCACTAGATTCCACTAGCAAAGTTCGCACATTCACTGTGGGTGATTCTGTTTATGCTAAGAACCTTATGGATGAACCTTCATGGATTCCTGCTGAAATAACCCAAATCACAGGCCCTCGATCTTACAGGGTGCAAACAGAGGATGGTGTCCTCTCGAGCAGGCACATTGATCAGCTTAGATCCAGGTTCTCTCAGGAACATCACAATTGTTCCTCTCTAGTTCCCATACCTAATACCTTTTCTAGGGGGGAAGGGGAGGATCATGAGGATAATCAGGAAGCAAGAATCAACCCCATGTGTAACGAGCCATTACGACAGGAACCATTCCAAAACCTGTCACAATGCCAAAATCCATCCTTACAAGTGGAAGATTGCACATCACTACCTGACTTAGGTGCTGACATTGGGTTGGAGATGGGTTGGGAGGAGAGACCAGGTTGTAACAATCAAACAGGGTCTTCTTTTACTAGAAGTCCAAGTAGGGAAATGTCAACAGACACATTTCCTCTCACTGGGTAAGAACATTAAAACATCTGAACCACGAAGGTCTCAACGTACACGTAAGAGCCCCCCCTATTTAAAAGAATACATTAGATAGGTTGGGGTTTGAGTATGGACTGAACCTAGTGGGGAGGGGTGTTATGTATGTAGGTTTAAATGTCATTGGTTTAGTTTGAACTGTTCTTGTAAAATGTTAGAAATGATTGGTTTAAAAAGTGCGGGAAAACCCTGCACTCTGATTGGCTGACAACTGCGGCTGCTGGCTATAAGTACCAGCTGCAGCCCAGCCAAAGGGGGTCCGTTCTGAGCTGTAGTCACTAATAAACTCTTAAGCTGAAGCACTCCGCGTTGACTCTTCATGCAAACTTAACAAGCTGGATGCGTCACATGCTGGCCCCGTCCCGCCCAGTTTAGCAAAGGGGGAAAAAGTCCCGATACATCACATGACACCATCGTGACGATGCAAGTTTGACACCCCTGATCTAGAGAAATATAAATAAATAGTACCAGTTCCTCTGAATTATGAAGTCTGTGATCATAAACATGCTTACTGACAAATAAGTACCATTGGTCATAAAGGATTAACTGCCAAAGAAGTAAATTTCAGATTGTGCTGAGTTATGTAGGATCTCTTCAGGCCTTTAGAATAATATAGTATTTCATACAATAATACAATAGCTCTAGGAAACAGGAAGAAAACTGGCATAACTTTTCTATAATGTCTAGGAATAAAGGAATGATGTTTAGAAATAAAGGTCTTAGATGACCCAAGGGTTCGAAAGCAAACACAGTTCTTGTATCTTCTCATTTCTCCATGGTTCCTTTTTGGAAGGTGAATGTTCATTCTTGGCAGTTCCCTTAGAATAGGGCTTTTCATTTCTAGCTGATTTTTATTCCTGTAACTGGAGCAAAGATTAGCTCAAACTCTATTCTTGCTATTATTCATCTGGTATCCATGAAAGAAATGCAACTCACTGTTGACAATGTATGAGAAGATCAAGGCATTGCTTTTTTCTTTTCTTTTTCTAGCAACATTGCAAAGAAGATTCAGTCTCTCCAAAAACACACTGTTTGGTTATTGGTTTGGTTTTTCAATTCCTTTCTTTCTTTTTTCTTGTGGAAGGAAAAACTGAAGATCCTGGCAAGCTCATATGTTTTCAAAAGTGAGTATAACTTTCCCCTGATAGATTACTGCCTTAGCAGAACTGGGCAGTAAAACAGATCAAATTTACCTTGACAGGCACAGAAATTGGAGAGTCTGTCTATTCTAAAATGGGTTGCACTTCTCTAAAAAGAACATAGACATATTGTATTCTTAGAGCCCTAATTGTCACTGAAGGCCCAAGTGATCTCAGTTGCCAGGAATTGAAACTTAAAGTTTTTATTTATTCAAATATATTAGTGAAAAGATTGTTATGAGGCAACCAACAGAATTACACATTTCCATTTTTTTTAAAAAAAGTGTATTAAAAATCATTTCTTCAGTTAAAAGGTGCTGCTTATTTCAAAATAAATTGCATGGCTGTCTGAAATGCTGGATATAAAATATGAAACTGTGTTACCACCTGATGAAGATTAGAAGCAGGTTCTTCAGTCATGAGGGGGTAAAAAAATCTCCAATCATTTCAAAATAATGTCCCTTCAAGGG
Source organism: Naja naja (assembly GCA_009733165.1). Classification (NCBI taxonomy): domain Eukaryota; kingdom Metazoa; phylum Chordata; class Lepidosauria; order Squamata; family Elapidae; genus Naja; species Naja naja. The sequence continues at coordinate 32,817,492 of CM019155.1, forward strand.
TATAATGAGAAATGGTATTTCTCTCCTAAACATTTTGTGTAATATTTCTTTTCTGCCCAGTATATTTTAGGTAGAGTGCACACATATAAATTTCCTGTTATAAGTACTGGGATATATAACATGGGGCATGTTACCATCTACTCAAAATACAGTAAACACTATTGCTGGAATCTGTAGGTGAGGTCTGCTAACGAAAACACAAATAATTTATTTTTTAAAAAAAATACATTTAAAAATAGGATTTGCTTGAGACAAATTAAACCTCTTATTCTGCTCTGGTAGAAATATATAGCAAATATATTACAGTATACAGAAAAAGAGATTGCAAGTAGTCCTCAACTTACAACAGTTCATTTAATGACTATTCAAAGTTACAATGGCACTGAATAAAGTGACTTATCACCATTTTTCACACTTACAACCTTTGTAGCATCTCCATATTCATGTGATCAACATTCAGGTGCTTGGCAACTGATTCATATTTATGACCATTGCAGTGTCCCAGGGATCACCTTTTGCAACCTTTTAACAAGCAAAGTCAACAGGGAAGCCAGGTTCATTCAACAACCATGTTACTAACTTATCAACTGCAGTGATTCACTTAAAAGTCATGGCAAGAAAGGTCATAAAATGGGGCAAAACACACTTAACAAATGTCTCACTTAGCAGCAGAAATTTTGGGCTCAATTGTAAGTCAAGGACTACCTGTACTGCTACTTTGTGATGAAATGCAGGGGAGAAAACCCTTTTGTCATATTTATGTTACTGCAATGTTGCTGTTTTAAAATCCTGAATTGTTTTAGCCTGGAGCCAACTGATTACCTGTATAAACATCCCATTGGGATATTAGGAGCAGGTGCTTGTTCTTGTTACAACAAGCACCTGATTATGATATCCAGGTCTGATGTTTACATAGGTAATCATTTGGCAGCAATATTTATTCATCAAGCTGCATTCATCCATCTTCCAGTTTATGCGGCTGAAAATGTAAATGACAAAGTGAGATTCACTCCTCTGTTAAGTATCTATCACTGCATCATTTATTGACATAATAAGAGACTATGATCCATTGTGAGACATGTCCAATATGTTCACTGTGTTAAAAGTGCCACACTTGCTAGCCTTAAATAATATTAATTAGCGCTACCTGCAATGTATCACCTGTATTGAATGTCAGATGACATCGTTTCAGAAAATCCACAATATTACATAGCAAAATGTAATTGCTTGGGGTAGGAAAAATCCCACCCCCAAGGCAGCGTTTAAAGAGAATATGGAAGTTATTTCCTGGACAATATATCTGAAAACCTTTGAAGAGAATTTTAAAACCCACAAAATTAATATTGAACATTGTCTTAGATCAGTGCATCATTTTCTCTGCTATCTGTGGAAGCAGTCAAACTTTCTTTCAGGTGTTTGAGTGGACAGAACTGCCCTTTAAGAATTTAACTTTAATTATCACATCATTAAAGCAATGGTGATGGAAGTCTGAAAAAGTTGAGCTGATTCAGTGAATAGTAAATAGGGAATGTGCTCCATGAATTCATTTTGATTTGATTACATAGCTCTGATTATGAATAATTCTTTCACCCAACAGCCAACATTACAACCCCAAATACAGAGGCCAGATAGTTTTCCTTTATTAGCTTTCTCTAAGTGTATTAGACTATCCACACTGTCTGGTGATGATAAAAGTCATACTCTGTCATATTGGGACAGTGGGAGACATTAGACCAAACAAGGCAATAAGATCACAAACCAACTCCTTTTTCTATTAGAAACACCTTTCTATATAGGAAAACTGGTGGAAGGTAGGTAGGTAGGTAGGTAGGAAGGAAGGAAGGAAGGAAGGAAGGAAGGAAGGAAGGAAGGAAGGAAGGAAGGAAGGAACCACTTAGAAAATATCAAAATGCTTTCAAGCAAGACAGAGCCAGTGTTAATTCAGAAACCAATCAAGAGAGTTCTTACTTAGGTCTTGAAAGGGTTTTGATCCCCTAGGAAGAATCAGCTTCTCAGACTACCAACTCCTGCTGAAATACCAGGTGGGAACTGTGGCTAAGAGAGATTTTTACTTTTGGCTGATGTATCAGTTAAGACCTACCCCAAAAGTAGATTATTTAAACCTGCCCTAATAAGACTAAATAAGACCTAGTAAATCAGTTCCAGGAAGACTTTTCAGTGCTGGCACCATAAATATATAAGACCGACCTAGTGTGTTTTTGGGAGCCAAAAATATAAGACAGTGTCTTATGAAACACGGTCTATTTCTGGAATAAGAGACATTGGCAAAAGTCATTTATGCCCTTGTTACTTCTCAAATAGACTACAGTATTATGCTGTAGCAATAGCAATAGCAATAGCACTTAGACTTATATACCGCAGTGCTTTACAGCCCTCTCTAAGCAGTTTACAGAGTCAGCATATTGCCGCCAACAATTTGGGTCCTCATTTTACCCACCTCAGAAGGATGGAAGGATGAGTCAACCTTGAGCCTGGTGAGATTTGAACTGCCAGATTGCAGGCAGCCAGCTGGCAGCAGAAGTAACCTGCAGTACTGCACTCTAACCACTGCACCACCATGACTGTATATGGAACTGTCCCTGAAAACTGCCCAGATACAGCTGATGCAGAATGCAGCTGCATGGATACTAATAGGAACTTTCCAATATTGTCATATGATATCAGTACTTTGAGCTCTACATTGGCTCCCAATTCATTTCAAGGTATTAATAAACATAAAGTCCTGCACTGCTTGGATTTGGACATTGGGTGGGAGGGGGCAGACTCCTTCCAAGTAGAATTTGCCCAACATGCTGCTAAATAAGCTAACTTAAAGGTCCCTCACCTTTGTGACATGCAATAGAAACAAGTACTCTCTATCAGAGCTCCCCTTCTGTACAATTGTCTCTGCTCAGAAAGAAAATCTGAATATTTTGTTCATCTTTAGAAGATTCACAAAAACTTGGCTCTTTATTAAACAAGCATTCAGGGTTTGTTAGGGAGGACATACATTATGTACTTAAGATGTATATGGGAACTACTAATAATATTGTATTATTATAAGGCCCTGGGAACAGTGAATGCCACCACCTGTTTATTGGACCCTTGTCCCTCCTGGCTTGTTTCAGCAGGCCAGGAAATGACATATAGCTGGCTCCAGGAGATTATAAACGCTTCTTTGGGTGAGGGGTTTGTTCCTCACACCTTGAAAGAAGCTGTGGTTAGGCCCCTCCTCAAGAAGCCTTCCCTGGACCTGGCTGTGTTAAATAACTTTTGTCCTGTCTCCAACCTTCCCTTTTTGGGGAAGGTTGTTGAGAAGGTGGTGGAGCTCCAGCTCCTTCGGGCCTTGAATGAAGCGGATTATCTGGATCCTTTGCAGTCTGGTTTCAGGCCCGGGTACAGCACGGAGACGGCCTTGATCGCTTGTGGATGATCTCTGGTGGGCCCGGGATGGGGGTCTTCCTCCATTCTGGTGCTTCTTGACGTCTCAGCGGCTTTCAATACCATCGATCATGGTATCCTTCTGAGCCGGCTCAGGGGGTTGGGAGTGGGGGGCACTGTTCTACAGTGGTTCTCCTCCTAATTGTCTGACCGACTCAGTCGGTGTTGGTGGGGGCAGAGATTGAACCCTAGGGCCCTGCCATGGGGTTCCTCAGGGCTCCATCCTCTCCCCCTCCTCTTTAATATCTACATGAAACCGCTGGGTGAGATCATCCGTCGACATGGGGTTGGGTATCACCAGTACGCTGATGATACCCAGTTGTACATCTCTGCCCCTGGTCAATCAAGTGAGGCCGTTGAGGTGATGTCCCGTGCCTGGAGGATGTGAGGATCTGGATGGGGCTAATCGGTTCAGACTCAACCCTGACAAGACCGAGTGGCTATGATTTTGCCCCTCGGGTTCAGTTGATTATCCAACTTTAGTACTGGGGAGAGAAATTGCTCCCCTCAGAACGAGTTCAACTTGGGAGTCCTTCTGGATCCACAGCTACAATTTGACCACCATCTTACGGCTGTGACCAGAGGGACCTTTACACAGGTTCGCCTGTTACGCCAGTTGCGACCCATCCTGGACTGTGGGGCTCTTCACATGGTTGCTCATGCCCTTATCACCTCTCGATTGGACTACTGCAATGCGCTACATGGGCTGCCCTTGAAGAGCACTCGAGACTTCAGCTGGTGCAAAATGCGCGCTGAGTGATTATGGGTGCACCTAGATGTGCCCATATAACATCTATCCTCATGAGCTGCACTGGTTACCAGTGGTCTTCCAGGTGCAATTCAAAGTGCTAGTGACAACTTTTAAAGCCCTTCATGGCTTAGAGTGGATACCTGCGAGACCGCCTTCTGCAACCTTATGCCTCCCAGTGCCCAGTTAGATCTCACAGGGAGGGCTTGCTCGGATACCGTCCAGCCAGACAATGTTGGCTGGCAGGTCCACGCTAGGGCCTTCTCTGTAGCAGCCCATCCCTCTGGAATATGCTCCTCTGGAGATTAGAACCATCCCAAATCTACCTGCCTTCCGCAAAGCCGTTAAGACCTGGCTTTGTCGGAGGGCATGGTATTGAGATCTTGAGATTTTGCTTTTCCCCTGTGTATGTTTTGGATTGATATGAATGAGTTTCTTGTTTTTATATTGTACAGAAATTGTTTTTATCTTTTGTACGCCGAGTTCCCCTTGGGGAAGTGAGGCGGGATATAAATCTAATAAATAAATAAATCCTCTGGAGAAGTTTTTTATTATTATTATTAATGTATAGGGTGGTTTTTTTGTTCCTTCTTGTATACCTTTACCAACATGACCCCTGTTTCCTTCTACAGAAGTGAATTTACACTGATATTCAACTAAATGAGAGTTGAACTTTCTGTTCATAGAACAGAACATCATCAGATTTGGAAGGGACCTTTGGAGGTCTTCTAGTCCAACCCCTTGTTTTACCAGAAAACCCTATACCTCATCTAAATCATTTAGGATCATTCAAAAACCTGCATGATTCAGGTTTCTGATCATGTCATAGAAAGTTTTACTTGCCTTTCAGATCTTACTGTTCAGTGCAGCTAATTCAGAATCAGAGTTAAATCTCAGGGTGAGTTGCCTTCAAATGGAATAGAGACCACTAATGCAAAAAGTTTTAGAAGGAAATTTGTCTGTTTCATGCAAATGTGGGCTTTCAGTGGCTAACAGTCTTAATGGCTACTTACCATTTCTATGGAACACTTACCTGAAGTGTCAGCTAATAGGCACTAATAAAGGTAGTCCTTGATTTACAACATTTCATTTAGTGATCATTCAAAATTACAATGGCACTGAAAAAAAATGGACTTATAACTGTTTTTCACACTTAAGACCATTTCGCGCATCCCCATAGTCACGTCATCAAATTCAGATGCTTGGCAATTGGTTCATATTTATGACCATTGTAATGTCCCTGGGTCATGTCATCACTATTTGCAACCTTCTGACAAGGGGGAGGCCAGATTCGCTTAACAATTGTATCACTAACTTAACAACGGCCGTGATTCACTTAACAAATATGACAAGAAAGGTTGCAAAATGGGGCAAAAGTCACTTAAAAATGGTCTCATTTAGCAACAGAAATTTTGAGCTCAGTTGTGGTCAAACGTCAAGGATTACTTATAGTGGGTTGTCATTTCCCTCACCATGTTTGGGAGCTATCTGAAACTTCTGTTAACCACTATGTGACCCAGAGCAATGGGCTACAGGACCTTTGGTCTGATCTAGCAGATACTGTGTCTCCATAGGTCCTTATCATTTGAGGTGGGGGGCAGGACAGCATATGGACATGCTAAGGAGGTCTGACTTCTTCAATAGGATTAAAGTCCCTAAGCCACCGGATTATTCATTTATGATTAGCGTTTGTTGAAAAGGAATTAATAAGCTTTTCTCATTTGTCGGAGAATACTTTAGGGTTTAGATGCTTCCTCCCTTGCATTCATAAAGCATTTTTATAGATTCAGCAAGGCAATCAAGTGTGCTAAACTCATCAATCAGGAAGCACAGAGAAGGAGAAGGAGAGCAAACACCACTTGGAGCAATGCCTTAATATGGCCATACAGTTAGCAAACGAAACAGGGGTTCTCTTCCCTCCCTGGCTCAATTCATTTTTATGCCTCTTGATCTAAATCATGTTATGCATGGCTTATCAAAGGGAACTTCCTTTAATGCCAACAAAAGCTGGGTTTTTTTTTCATCACCACCATCCTTCCTCCTTCTCATCTCATTACTGGAGAAAGCCAGCTACAAAATGCCTTAAACACTCTTTTTCTTGAATCACTGTTGATTCAGGTAAGAAACAAGTTCCCCTATTTCCATAAGTCTGATTTAGCTGTAAACAATATTGCATCTTGGTATCATTAACCCTTTAATCTAGTATGGCTTGACAAATAACCACCTGTAGCCCATTCTTTATTCATAAGCCTTATCTGTTGTTACAGTACATAATCTATGAGAATGTCCTAATTTTTTATCATTCTCTAAGCCTGTCATCATAGCTGAGACAAGGCTTATCCTTCTGAGCAGATGAGATTAGTCGGTCATGTTGAAATCAGAAGAGGGATTATAATGCTTGTAATACACGGAGACAAATTAAATGCATTTTGTTTGCACATCACAAGATCTCGTTGCTAAGGCTTTGGTATCTTCCACTGACTATAATAAATTGCCAATAAAATATAGATGGATTGTAGAGAAAGAGGGAGGGGAAACCCTGAAGTGAAAGGCAAGAACAAATTATAAAGATGTTTGATTTGTTTATTCGGTCTGCTAAATGAGAGTTTTAATGGTTCTCATACCACCAGCATTTTCTAAACAATGGGCTTGGCATAAGCATAGCTCCACAAGTTGCCTGTTCATTTTAATTAAATTTCATCCAATTCTTTCTTCTATTCTTTAAAAAAGTGCATTCCACACTGTTAAGTTTGCATGAAGAGTCAGACGAAGAGCTTCAGTGAAGAGTTTATTAGTGACTACAGCTCGAATGGACCCGTCTTGGCTGGGCTACGGCTGCTACTTATAGCCAGCAGCCGCAGTTGCCAGCCAATCAGAGTGCAGGGTTTTCCCGCACTTTTCAAACCAATCATATTTGACATTTTACAAGAACAATTCAAACTAAACCAATGACATTCAAACCTACATACATAACACCCCTCCCCACTAGGTTCAGTCCATACCAAACCCCAACCTATCTAATGTATTCTTTTAAATAGGTGGGGCTCTTACGTGTACGTTGAGACCTTCGTGGTTCAGAAGTTTTAACATTCTCACCCAGTGAGAGAGGAAATGTGTCTGCTGACATTTCCCTACTGGGACTTCCTGTGAAAGAAGACCCTGTTTGATTGTTAGAATCTGGTCTCTCCTCCCAACCCATCTCCAGCCCAATGTCAGCACCCAAGTCAGGTAGTGATGTACAATCTTCCACTTCTAAGGATGGATTTTGGCATTGTGACAGGTTTTGGAATGGTTCCTGTCGTAATGGCTCGTTACACATGGGATGGATTCTTGCTTGCTGATTATCCTCCTGCTCCTCCCCTTCCCCTAGAATTGACATCAGGTGAGGGAACTAGAGAGGAACAAGTGCGATGTTCCTGAGAAAACCTGGATCTAAGTTGATCAATGTGCCTGCTCCAGAGGACTCCATCCTCTGTTTGTACCCTGTAAGAACGAGGGCCTGTGATTTGAGTTATCTCAGCAGGAATCCACAAAGGTTCACCCATAAGGTTCTTAGCATAAACAGAATCACCCACACTGAATGTGCGAACTTTGGAAGTGGAATCTAGTGGTGCGTTGGGTGCGTAAGTGGGATGAAGGCGGTCAAGGGAAGACCTAAGTTTCCTACCCATCAACAACTCTGCTGGGGATAAGTTATTAGATGGGTTAGGAGTGATGTGCTGAACACTAAGAAGTTTTTCAACTTTCTCAGTGATGTCCCCAGGACCCAGTTGCTGAAGTTTCTCCTTGGTAAAACGTACCATGCGTTCAGCCCGGCCGTTAGCGAAGGGTGCCCAGGGGCAGTGAGGGCATGTCTGATACCCTGTTGTGCTAAATAGGATTCAAAAAGGTTGGATGTAAATTGAGGGCCATTGTCAGAGACAAGAACATCAGGTAACCCGTGGGTTACAAAAAGTTTTTGAGCTGCTTGATGACAGCATCAGTTGTGGTGGATGCCATAGGGATTACCTCTAGCCATTTGGAATATGCATCTACTATAATAAGAAAGGTGTGCCCTCTGGTAGGGCCTGCGAAATCAATGTGAATCCTAGACCATGGGCCCCTAGGACATTCCCATTCCTGTTTGGGGGCGAGAGGTGGGGCAGGCCTGACTACCTGACAGTTGGGACAAGATGCAACCCAGTTTTCAACCATTTTGTCAATACCTGGCCACCATACATAACTCCTGGCCAATCCCTTCATCCTTACAATACCAGGATGACCCTCATGTAACATTTCCAAAACCTCTTTTGTAGTTTTGCAGGAATAACCACCCTGTTACCCCACAAAATACATCCTCTTAATACAGATAATTCAGTTTGCCTGGACTTAAAAGGTTGGGCCAGGTGAGGTAGATCTTGAAGAGGCCAACCTTTCTTAATCCAGCCTATAACAGGAGCCAATAAAGTGTCTTTGGCAGTCTCTCTGGCAATTTCAGCAGCATGCACTGGAAGCTTGGCAACAGTTTCTAGGAAAAAGGTGTGTGTTTCAGGTTCAAAGTCCTCCTTGTGGCAAGGAAGTGGGCAACGACTCAGTGCATCAGCATGTCCAATGTCCTTGCCAGGCTTGTGGATAAGTTTGTAAGAATAAGCAGCAAGAAATTCAGTCCACCTCAGCATTCTTGGTGACAGGATAGTAGGTGTAGGTTTATCTCCTGCCACAATGCCTAACAAAGGTTTGTGATCTGTAACAATGGTAAATGTTCTCCCATACAAATATTCATGAAATTTCTTGACAGCTGCAACAATTGCCAATGCTTCCTTGTCCAATTGGCTGTAATTCCTCTCTGCTTTGGTCAAAGTGCGAGAGTAAAATGCAATAGGGGCTTCTCTCCCACTGGGAAGCCTGTGGCTCAAACCCCCCCCACTCCAAAGGAGGATGCATCACAAGTCAGTACAACAGGCAAATTCTCAGAGAACTGTATCAGTACAGCATCAGACGTGATTAGTCTTTTAATACTGTTAAATGCTGATTGTTCCTTCCTCCCCAGACCCAAACAGACTTTTGTCAAGTAATCTGTGCAATGGTTCTGCAATGGTTGCCTTCTGAGGTAGGAACATGTGATAAAAGTTAATGAGTCCAAGGAAGGCTTGCAAATCTGTTTTGCATTTAGGTCTAGGGGCTTCTTTGATTGCTTGAACCTTGGCATCGGTAGGGTGGATGCCATGCTTGTCAATCATATAGCCCAGGAACTCAACCTTGTCAGTTTTAAGAGTGCATTTTTCTTCCTTGACTTTTAACCCCGCTTTCCTGAATCTGGTAAGGACTTCTCTGAGTCTTTCTTGTAACTGAGTGTCATTTTCAGCAGAGATTAACACATCATCAAAGTAAGGCACTACCCTGGCAGTCCTTGGAGCATCCTTTCCATAAGGCTTTGAAAGATGCCTGGTGCCACGCTTACTCCAAATTGTAACCTTTTACATTTGAAGGCACCTCTATGAGTCACAATGGTTTGGGCCTCTGCAGTGGCATCATCAACTGTTAGTTGTTGATATGCCTGGGCCAGATCCAATTTGGCAAAGACTGTACCCCTGCCAAGTGAATGTAATAGATGATGCACCACTGGAACTGGGTATGCGCTCTGCTGCAGCGCATGGTTCAGTGTCCCCTTATAGTCCCCACAGATTCTTACTGACCCATCAGTCTTGACAGGTGTGACTATGGGTGTCTCCCATCTGGAGTGGTCAGTGGGCTCTAAAACTCCTTGAGCTATTAGTTTATCTAATTGTGCATCATTTTTTCCTTTAAGGCAAATGGGACCCTTCTGGGCTTTAAACGAATTGGGGCACCTTGGGATCTAGGTTGAAAGTGATAGGGGTCCCCATATACTTGCCCAATCCTTCGCTGAAGACCTCTGGAAACTCAGACTTCAAGGCCTCCTCCCATTCAGAGTTGCTCACGTGATTGATGCCAGTCACCTCGATGCCTAGTGGATTGAACCACTCAAGTCCCAGCAAGCTTGGGCGATCCTTGTCCACGATGGTCAGGGGCAAGCGTTTGGTGTGGCCTTTGAACTTCACGTTGAATTCTCTTGTTCCAACTACTGGAATCTTGTTCCCTTGGTAGTCTTTAAGAGTCAGTGCTTGCTTCTGGAAATGTTTCTTCTGAATGTTGGGAAGTAGCCTGTGAATAGTGTCCCATGACACCATAGATAAATAGGAGCCTGAGTCCACTTCCATTTGGCAAGGCCTTCCTTCAATGAGTACCTTCACATGTACTTTTCTGCTTCTTAAGGTTGAAGAATGACCAATGGTGACTGTTTGATGAGTTTCATTCTTCCCATTTGCTTCTGAGTTGCACCCCATTTTCTCACTGAAGTTGTTGGGCTTGAAATCTTTGTCAGGAAACTTTCTTCTGTGTGGTGGAGTTCTGGATGATTTGCAGACTCTTGCTAAGTGACCTCTTTTTTTCACAACGAAGGCAGATGGTATCAAGAAACTTGCATTCAGTGCGGGGTGGCCCCCACAACCTCTGCAATAAAAGTCTTGCCTTTTCTTCCCAGGTCTTTCTTTTCTTTTCCATTCTGAGTCTATAAATTCCTTCCTCCACCTCACTGCAGTCTGATTCAGAATCTATTTGCTCGCAATGAGTTGTTGTGGACTTTTCCACATCAGAATGGCTTGAGGCCTTGTTAATTTTCTTCATGGCTGCCGCTGAGGACTTAGTGGCTTCTGCTGAGGAGGCCTCTTCTATGGCTTCCTTCAACGTGATCTTAGGTTTTAATAACAATTTGCTCTGAAGCACCTTGTCTTTGAGGCCTAGAACAAATCGATCGCATGGCCTCCTCCAAGTTGTTAAACTCTCATGCACCCCCAATGTCTCTTAAACTTGCCATGAAGTCGTTAACGTTTTCGCTTTCCCCTTGATCCCGATGGTAAAACTCGTGTCTCTTAATGAGGCACGATACTTGTGGGGCGTAATGGGCTCTTAAAAGCTTTTCTAAATCAGGCCATTCCATTACCTTCACGTCTGCAGCTCCCGCCAATGCCTTCGCCATCTTGAAGACTGCCGGACCGCAGTGCGTAAGAAAGACCGCCTCTTCCGCTTCTCGGAGATGTCGGCGAGGTCGTTTCCTTCCAAATACGTTTGGAAGCATCCGCATACGATTCCCAGTCTTCTGCCACCGGATCGAATGGGGCTGGGGGGGTGTTCAGAGCAGCCATCTCGCTCTTCTGCTTGTCTTCTGCATCGTCTTCTCTTCAGGGAATCCCACCTTCGTCGCCAGTGTTAAGTTTGCATGAAGAGTCAGACGCGAAGAGCTTCAGTGAAGAGTTTATTAGTGACTACAGCTCGAATGGACCCATCTTGGCTGGGCTACGGCTGCTACTTATAGCCAGCAGCCGCAGTTGCCAGCCAATCAGAGTGCAGGGTTTTCCCGACTTTTCAAACCAATCATATTTGACATTTTACAAGAACAATTCAAACTAAACCAATGACATTCAAACCTACATACATAACACACACAATTGTAGGCTGGCTCATTGGGGAGCCTGTCCCTGTCCTGTTGGTTTCAATGGGATGGTCAGCAAACAACTATTTTTATATTATGCCTACCTTTTCTTTTTTATCTTACTACTAACTACAGATCACAGCTGACACTTTTGGAATATTTGTTTTGGATAAACTTTACCACACGAAGACAAGCACAAGTCCTTTTTTTTCATGACCAAGTTGTTGCTGGTATCAAAAGTTAAAACGTCATTTTGGGACTCAAAATGCAGTATGTGAAGTTTAGAGGACATAGAGCCTCTGACAGAGCACAAATAGATTAATGTAAAGCATAGTAGAGCCTGCTGAATTATACTCAAGGCCGATGTCATTTAGCATTCTATTCCATAAATGGTCAATCATATGTGAATGGGTAAAATGCAAGTAATAGCTAGAGGTGTATCATTGCTTTTGGAAAAAGAGAAGGACAGGGGAAGAGAAGACATGATAGCAGTCTTCCAATATTTGAGGGGCTGCCACAGAGAGGAAGGTCAAGCTATTTTCTAAAGTGCCTGTAGGCCAGACAAGGAATAGTGGATGGAAACTGAACAAGGTTAACTGGAAATAAAGAGAAACTTTCTGACAGTGGGAACAATCAACCAATGGAACAGCTTGCCCTTGGAAGTTGTGGAGCATCATCACTTGAGACTTTCAAGAAGAGATTAGACTGCCATTTGTCAGAAATGGTGTAGGGCTCTCCTGCTTGGGCAGGGGGTTGACTAGATGCCCTATCTGGTCCCTTCCAACTCTGATTATCTATTATCTATTAATTATTTTTTTGCTTTGTTGTGTTAATATTCAGAAAAAAAGAAAGAAAATAAAAAGCATTAGAAAGAATAGAATGAAAAAGAAAAGGGAGTCAACACAAAACCCATTATATTTCATATGGGGAAAGTCACTAAGTCTCATTAAATCTTAATCACATGGAGTAAGATTGATGAGTCTTTCCCTTATATCAATGAATTAATTCATTGGTAGGAAGTGCATATAAATCATTAATCCCTGTACAATCTTTTTTCATTGTACCACAGGATTACAAAACCAATAATTCTCCATAATAAGAATGAATTTAAAATATTGAGTATATAATTCAAAAATACATCTATGTCTTAAAACTGAATTTATTTTTATAAGATAATTTTAAGAAATGCAGCATATTAAAGTGGGCAATAGAAAATACCCCATATTAAGCTGGATCTCCTCACCAATTTTACACTTCTAGCACAATAACATAGATAGCCAATCCTTTTAAAATATTATTTTTAATGAACATAAAAGAGATTTTATTGAGTTAATTGCATTTAACAGCTCTTTAATCAATGATTAAATCCTTTCTAATGGGAAGGCCAGCTCTTCTGATCTTCTTGTCTTTTTAGAAAACTCCAGCTTTTCTAGTATTCTGATTTAGTTATTGAAACATTAGATGGTTTCATTTGCGTAGTCAATATTTCATATTTTCTATATTTTTCTTATAGCCAGTCTTATATCTACTGTACATTTGAATTAATTTAAGATGTGTACAGTAAACCTTGTTACATATCATTTAGTTTATCAATAATACCAGAGATCTTTAAAAGTAGATTTAAAGTGCATTGTTCTCTCAATGCAATCATTGAAATATTTTGCTCCATTCTGCATTATCAAGTCCAACTTAAATATTTTTCTAATTCTGCAGTTTTAGATGTTGCTAATTTAGCTTCATAAAAATCTAGATTTAAAAGATATTTAATTAAATATACCTTTCTCTGAGATTTTTCAAACTGTAACACTGTAACAGCATTGCCAAAAAGGCATTAAAAGTTGTAAATCTAATCTTCTGACTTCTCCTCCGAAATATCAAATTGCTAACTAGAGCATACAAAACTTTTGCCAGACCAATACTCAAATACAGCTCATCAGTCTGGAATCCACACTGCATATCAGACATTAATACAATCGGCGAGTCCAGAAGTATTTCACGAGAAGAGTACTACACTCTCTGCTCGCAACAGAATACCCTATATCACCAGACTTGAAATTTTGAGCTTGGACAATCTTGAACTACGCCGCCTACAGTTGGACTTAAGCGTAGTACACAAAAGTATCTGCTACAATGTCCTGTCAGTCAATGACTACTTCAGCTTCAACCACAACAATACAAGAGCACACAACAGATACAAACTCAATGTAAACTTCTCCAAACTTGATTGCAGAAAGTACAACTTCAGCAACAGAGTGGTCAATGCCTGGAATGCACTATCCTGACTCTGTTGTTACATCCCCAAACCCCCACTCCTTTAACCTCAAACTATCCATTATTGACCTCACCCCATTCCTAAGAGGTCTGTAAGGGGCATGCATAATCTGTGCAATGACTACTTGCTTCAACCACAACAATACCACACAACAGATACAAACTCAATGTAAACTTCTCCAAACTTGATTGCAGAAAGTACAACTTCAGCAACAGAGTGGTCAATGCCTGGAATGCACTATCCTGACTCTGTTGTTACATCCCCAAACCCCACTCCTTTAACCTCAAACTATCCATTATTGACCTCACCCCATTCCTAAGAGGTCTCATGCATAAGTGCATCATTGCCTACCATCCCTGTCCTATTGTCCCCATTTATTGTCCTATTTCCTGTATTCTAACTCATGTATACTTATACCTATTACCTTGTAAGTGATTGACAAATCAAATAAAAAATAAATAAATAAATGATTACAAGCAACTTACAGCAGGAATGGGGTCAAAAATATTTTTGCACAAGAACAGCTCAATATTTGCTCCTGCTTTCCTGTTGTGTGAGCCTGCAATAGGGCTTGGACAGGACAGAGTGAAATTCAGTAGGAGTTTTGAGAGATGGCTACACAAATAGGTCTAGTCATCTGTCAAAATCATCCACCAAGCAAAGCAATGGTGTGGGTGGTACATAGTTTCGTGCTGGCTGGTGATTTCCAGGATGATTTACAGTGCAATAGACATACTTTTTATTGTAGAAATGTTCGTGTTAGTGAAGATCAGTATTTTTATTAGTTAGTTTATATTTCTAGATTTTTAATATGGAAAACCTTTCTGGGTGCTTTAAAAAACCCTAAAATGGCTAATTTACTGGTAATACTGATGTAAGATTAAGACAAAATAATACCATAAATGCTACATATCTTTCAGGAAGTGGTATATTTCTTGTCCAACCTTAACTCCATGAAATCATATTTTATTCATGAAGGGGAGAACAAATTAATTTATCATTTTAGGGAGGTCACTGTATCATAATGTTTAAGAACCTTTCAGCTACCAAATAGGTATAAACAGCATTGAAATCAGTAGAATTTAGATTAGACCCCTTACAAGATTATGCCAACAATCCTTCAGCCAGCTAAGGTGCTAAGTAGTTTCTGTGTTTAACTGAAGATTCTAAAAGTGCAACACTTCAAGTTTGTCTTAACAGTTTTTCTTTCAATTGACACCTGTTAAACATTAATAACTTTCCTGTATGTGTTAACTGTTAGAATTGCCACATGGTTATGTATGCATGTCTTAAAATATCACTTGTCTCTGGAAAAAAAAGTTAAGTGTTTAAGTATTAAGAAAGTAAGTAGTTCTGCCAAGGCTTGGAATATATTCAGAAACTCATGTTATCAACTTTGGGTTGGCAGAGAAAAGGAAATATTTAAAATCCCATGCCAGCTAGAGCTAACAAACAACCCTTTTATTCCTGACTCACATCAATTCCTCTTTGCTGAATAATTTTGTTCATTGAGCAATATTTCAGTTAAGCTGTTGAGTTTAACCACTAGCTGACTGAGGGTTTCTCTTTCTGAAAGTTTTGAAGGAGCCCAATATTTAAGTGCCTAATTTTTCTAGGCAAAGATTACCTTCATTTAATCTCCCTTGTAATCCCAAAGCACAAGTGACATTACCACTTATTTAAGAAAACTAATGAATTTCATAAGGAAATGAATAGGTGAGCATTAAAGTAGTTATGATTGTGGGTGTAATTCTGCAGAAATTTCCTACATAAGGAAAAAGTATGTGAAGAGGAACCTCTCTCTTTGGTCTGTGACGTTCTTCCGTGGTTCTTTTGGTGTTGCCTTTTCTGCTCCATTCTTGAAGTCTTCGAGCAAAAATGATAATGAAACACCTGTGCCATCTTATCTGGGATATAAAAAAAGCTTTTTAAGTATTCACAGGTCAAGGAACCAAATGTTAATGTAAACCAGTTTCTATATTTTTTTTCTTCACTATATTTTATGTTAGTATGTTTTTATTCATTTCATTATTCTGAAGTCTTGTCCCTTGTGGGCATGAAATTTTAAAATCTAGAAAATAATTCTTGGGATTATATTGTTAAGTGATTAATTTTATTGCCTTGAATTAAATAAAGCCATCACTCAGAATGAAGATCCTGTTTCTGGTACATGACTGACCAGTTTTTAAGATATGAGGAAAAAGTACTTAACTAAGAGTTCCTCATGGTTGTTGTTTTTAATATGCATTTTTTCAGCAACTACAATGGCAAAGATTAGGCCCAGAGACACTGCCTTATTCTCTAAGGTACTCAGAGAAGAGACAGCATACCCACTGTTGCCTAGTGGGCAAAGCATGAAGCTCAGAGGAAATCCAAATTTCTTAGGAGTAAAGTAGATGAAAGGAGAATTATATTTTCAGACTTGTAAGATTCTGTTAATGTAATCTTATAATAAAGTAGAATTAGCTGGTCCCTAGTCCCTAGTCAAGCTCATAAATACAAGGATCTGGTGAGAGAAAATACCTTCTCTTATATTTTACACAGCTGAAACTTACTAAAGGTGTTTTTTTTCAAAAGGCAATTGAATTTTGCTTTTTCTTGAAGATATTTTGCTTTTCATCCAAGAAGCTTTTCAATTCTTCAGTTCTTCAGCTTATCTTTGGGACAACCATTGACATGGATGACTGAGAATCTCCATATACACTGAGACTTACTACTGCAAACAGCAAGAATAGCAGCTGGTGAGAGTAAAAAAAAGCAGGATGGTGGCTGCATGCACATGAAACAAAGCCCTACTGCTTTTTATGTAGAGCAATACATATTTAAAAGGGCAATAGTTTGATCATGCCTTCTTGTTTTTGTTGACATACTGCCAGATGGCAGTAAAATTTAGTTTTTAAACTCATCCTTAAAAAATAATCTTCTTGAAGCAGTTATGTTTTTAAAAATTTCAAATAGAATCTAATTAAAACAAATAAAAAATGCCACTGCAAGATCTTTGTCCAAGACTGAAGGTTGCTCCAATATAAGGTTTATCAGTGCTCCAGCTTGTATCAGAACACATTTTTTTATATGTACAGTAGACTGGATTATTTAGGCTTTCTTGGCTTAATCCACGTCACAAAATTGTTGACAGATTGAAGATTAATGAAAACCTCATTATCTTCCATTGAGTTCCTCAGAAGAAAGATGGGGTATAAATCTGAAAACAGTGTCCTCAGAAACTGTACAAGATGCTGAGGCCATACACTTGAGTAAAAAGTTGTAAAAGTTTAAAATTATCTTCAGTAATTTATCCATCAGTAAAAGCACTGACAAATTCAAGTCTCAAATGAATTTTCCCACTTTCTCCATTCAGAATTGGGAAAAATTTCCCACACTAAAAATCATCTTCCCACAATCAATAAGCCTTGAATTCAGCAAGAAATTCTGTATTTCATCCATTCTGTCATTTCCTTTGTACTGTAAAGCATGCTCAAAAATTAAGAAACGGAAAACAGATGTGTCTCATCATGCAAAGTAAGAAAATGTCACTTAACTCTGCTGAAATTACTGATGCCTTGAAATTTCTTAAAAATAAAATAAGACCTAAGAATGCTATGCACACTTTCCACCATCTGGAAATTCCTAGTCCACAGAATAAAAGTGTGTTCCTTGCTTGGAAATACTGATGCAGTAAAAACTACTGCTTCCAGTCAGGCAGGATTATATTGTTCAATGTCTCTATTTGGTGGCTTAGCAAAAATGGTACAAATGTGATGGAAAACCGTGTGTGTGATATTATAGAAAAGAAGTTAACAAAAATAAATTGGTATTTTTTTCATTACTAGTTGGAGACTGGGAAAGTCTCCAGACATTAAATCTACTGTATCCATTTGTTTTATTAGCATCCTAAAGTTTGTCAACTGAAAACTAGTGCAACCTTTAAAATGTACTGCAGAATTATTACCAGTATTAGCAACACAAAGACAATTCTTCAACAATATGGGAAGTTTTATCTATAGCAAACTAAAATTAACTACTCTTTGGCTTGTTCAATTTGTGCTATCCTTCCTTCATGCAGAGCTGGATAATCTGTGACCCAGAATCACACATAATCTCAGATAATTTCTTGTAGCTTGTTTCCAAACTTTGCAAGCCAAAGCATAGTTTTTCCATTATGATAAAATGTGAGTGTAAAACAGATATATCACAAACAGCCCCACCTGTCTGTGTGATATAACCCTGCCCATTTTGCCACCTTCCAGTGCTGATTGAAGCTGGAAGGTATGTTCATTATAGCTATTGGTAGTCAAATGGTTTTAACCCCAGCTTCAACAAGTCAAATTCAATTTGGGAGGCCATTTATTATTTATTTATTTATTTATTTATTTATTTGTCAAGCAATTATAAGATAACAGGTAAAAGTATAAACATATGGATTCATGAAATGGATACATATAAGAAAAATAAAAAGAAACAATAGGACAGGGACGGTAGGCACATTGGTGCGCTTATGCACGCCCCTTACAGACCTCTTAGGAAAGGGGTGAGGTCAATAGTAGACAGTCTAAGGTTAAAGTTTTTGGGGTTTGGGGAAGAAACCACAGAGTCAGGTAGAGTATTCCAGACATTGACCACTCTGTTGCTGGTCGTATTTTCTGCAATCAAGTTTGGGGCGGTTTACCTTGAGTTTGTATCTATTGTGTGTTCTTGTATTGTTATGCTTGAAGCTGAAGTATTCATTGACAGGTAGGACATTGCAATATATAATTTTATATACAATACTTAGATCGGACTGAAGGCAGTGTAGTTCTAGATTTTCTAGGTCTAGAATTTCAAGTTTTCAAATTTCAAATTTCTGGTGGCATAAGGTATTCTGCAATGAGTAGAGAGTGGAGAACTCTTCTTGTGAAATATTTTTGGACTTTCTCAACTGTGTTAATATCAGATACGTAAGGGGGGTTCCAGACTGATTAGCTGTATTCAAGTATTGGTCTAGCAAATGTTTTGTATGCTTTAGTTAGTAGTGTGGTATTACCAGAGAAAAAGCTATGTAGGATTAGGTTAACAACTCTTTATGCCTTTTTGCTATGTAGTTACAGTGGGCTCTAGCACTTAGATCATTAGAGATGAGTACTCCAAGGTCCTTGACAGAGTTTGGATCATCAACAAGGTCTTGACTATTCAGCTTGTATTTTATTTTCTGATTTTGTTGCCAATATGTAAGAGAGAGCATTTATTTGTTGAAATTTGAAGTTGCCATTTGTTTGACCATTCTAATACATAGTCAAGGTCTTTTTGAAGGGTAGCAGTATTGTCTATGGTGTTGAATAGGTTTATATCATCAGTGAAGAGAACGCAGTTGCTCTTAATATGATCACAGAGGTCATTTATGTAGAGTATGAAGAGAGTTGGTCCTAGAACTCTGCCTTGGGGGACACCACTGTTGACAGGTATAGACTTTGATAGGATACTCCCAATTTTGACCATTTTTGACTGCCATTGGCAGTCCTGTGGTGTTCTTTTTAACTGATTATTACAAGGCATAAACACTGGGAAATGGCTTATCCCAGAAGGTTTCTGTTGTAATGAAGTGCAATTGTGCCCTTGCTTACTGGAAATAAAGCCTCACTGAACAAGGTACAAGCATCTCACATTGGAAATTTCCAGCCCACAGGCGGATGCCATGCCTGGTTTAGCATAGGGGAAAAAGTCCCAATATGTCACATGATGATGCCATGATGCCTTGAATTTGACACCCCTGCTCTAGTAGAAAAGTCACAATTTCATCCCTCTGAATACAGTCCAAATAATTTCACCTTATATGTAAATGTTAACAAAAAATACCTACTAGTTTAATTCTGAAATTATACTTTCTAACATCTTGGTCCTGTTGGAAATCATTCAACAAAATACCCATTCACTGATCAATTGATTGATTGCTTATTTTATTTAACTTTAAGAGAACTCCATCTTAACTTAGTTAACTATTGTTAACTATAGAACCATGGCCATCCAGGTGTCTGTGAAATTGAAGAGAGTGTATCACTTAAACACACAAGTTGCTGGTAGTTCTAGCCAGACTTGGCCTATTTGAAAATTTAATCTAGGATGAACCTGGTTAATTATTGGCTATGAAATAAATGAAATGAAATCCCACTGTGAATTTTCAGGGCTATCGGCCAAAGACAATTTTTATAGACAACAGAAAGCATTAAAGAACATACCAAAATAAACTAGATAGGAAAACTTTACAATGGTGAAAATGGATATTGTATTTAGAAGAGAAATCTAAAGTCTCTTCTCTTTGAGTGTTGTATTCAGCCCAAATAAACAAAGCAACAAAATGGAGCAGTAGTGTAGAAGTTCTTAGAAGGAGTTGTAGCTTCTAAAAGATTTATTCCTTTAACTCCAGAGAGTTCTGGTGTGATTATTAATTTGTTGTTGTTGTTATTATTGTTGTTGTTAGTTGAGAAGTCATGTCCGACCTATCACATGGACAATGTTCCTCCAGGCCTTCCTGTCCCCTACCATCTTCTGGAGTCCATTTAAGCTCACGCCTACTGCTTCAATCACTCCATCCAGCCACCTCATTCTCTGTTGTCCCCTTCTTCTATTGCCCTCAATCTTTCCCAGCATTAGGCTCTTCTCTAGTGAGTCCTTCCTTCTCATTAGGTGGCCAAAGTATTTGAGAATAGCATTCCACAAAATAAGTAGAAATACTGGTTTAATTGCACAGTGGTAGATTGTGGAATACAATTCACAGCTTGTGAAATTGCTTTGATTTTTTTCAAATATCATGCATTTCTAATGTACTGAAAGTCTACACTAATGTACATCAGTACAGACACTGTCATGAAACATTTCTACAGATATTACTATCCCAACTATTCTATATGTTATGTTAGGGCCCAATAAGGAAAAACTAAGAATATGGCCTAACACATATCAGAAGTCACATTCCATAGCCAGCAAAGACCAAAATACAGTTTGCACTCAATCATAATTTGGTTAACTAAACAGTGGATATTAAAAGTCCACACTCTTCTGTTAAAATGCCAGATTTTGAGATGTAAAAAAAAGCAGCATAGAGATAAATCACTTCAAATTTTTCCATCATTAATATAATTACTGAAAAACAAGCTAAAATTGCTTGTTGGATAAATAAGTAAAAGTAAAAACTTTAACAATGTGTGTGAGTAAGCATACATATTGACTTATAAGTAGAGATATTATCATGTTCAGAATTAACCAATCAAACTTATGTTAAATGATAGTCACTACACAGTAGCCATCAATTAAAGTGATTCTGATCAAGTCCACATAAAATTCAACTATTTTAGGAAAATTTTTCTGACATTTACTCAGTTGCCTCTTGTAGTAAAAGCTATGGTCTGCAAAGAGCTTAGAAAGCATCAAAGGATCTCATTATTGGAAGGTATCAGTCAGGGGAAGAGTATAAATTTTTTTCCAAGGCATTGGATATAAACGTAGTACAGTGAAGACAGTCATCAGCAAGTAGAAAATATGGCATAACAGTGACATTACAAAAATTGGCTGTCCCTCCAGCATTGATGAAAACTGGTCCCAGAGGCTGCCAAGTGGTCTACAAAAACATTAAAGGAGCTGCATAAATTTCTGGCAAGTACTGGTTGTGTACTACATGTCACATGTAGTACACAACCAGTACTTGCCAGAAATTTATGTGACAGCAATCTCCGTATTCTTCATATGACTGGCTGTGGGATAGGGTAGCAAGACAGGTGCCTTTTCTTACAAAGAAAAAAACATTCAAACTTGGCTACAGTAAATTTTTATCAAGTCTGACAAAAACTGTATAAAATGTAATAGTCTGATAAAGTTGAAGTTCTTGACCATAATTCCCCAAAATATGTTTAGCCTAAAAACGACACTGCCCATCACCAAAAGTGCAATATAACCACAATGAAGCACAATGGTGTCAGCATTATGCTTTAGGGCTGCTTTCTTAGCTGGAACTGGGGTTAGTCAAGTGGAGGGAATTATGAAGAGTTCCAAACATCAATCAGCATAGGCACCAAATATTCAGACTGTTATGTATGTAGGTTTGAATGTTAGGTTTAGTTTGAATTGTTCTTGTAAAATGTCAAATATGATTGGTTTAAAGTGCGGGAAAACCCTGCACTCTGATTGGCTGGCAACTACGGCTGCTGGCTATAAGTAGCAGCCGAGCCAGCCAAGACGGGTCCATTCGAGCTGTAGTCACTAAATAAACTCTTCACTGAAGCCTTTGCGTCTGACTCTTCATGCAAATCTAACACTGGCAACGAGGATGGGATTTCCCTGAAGAGAAGACGACGCGGAAGACAAGCAGAAGAGCGAGATGGCTGCACTGAACAAATGTATTTGGAAGGAACGACCTCGCCGACATCTCCGAGAAGCGGAAGAGGGGTCTTTCTTACGCACTCTGTCCGGCGAGTCTTCAAGATGGCGAGCATTGGCGGGAGCTGCAGAGGCGTGAAGGTAATGGAATGGCCTGATTAAGAAAAGCTTTTAAGAGCCCATTATGCCCCACAAGTATCGTGCCTCATTAAGAGACCGAAGTTTTACCGTCGGGATCAAGGGGAAGCACGTTAACGACTTTGTGGCAAGCAAGAGACATTAGGAGTGCAGCCGAGTTTAACAGCTTGGAGAGGCCATGAGCAATCGGTTTGTCCTAGGCCTCAAAGACAAGGATTAGAGCAAATTATTATTAAACCTAAGATCATGTTGAAGGAGGCCATAGAAGAGGCCTCCTCAGCAGAAGCCACTAAGTCCTCAGCAGCAGCCATGAAGAAAATTAACAAGGCCTCAAGCCATTCTGACATGGAAAATCCACAACAATCCATTGTGAGCAAATAGATTCTGATTCAGACTGTAGTGAGGTGGAGGGAGGAATTTATAGACTCAGAATGGAGAAGAAAGGAAAAGACCTTGGAAGAAAGAGGCAAGACTTTTATTGCAGAGGCTGTGGGGGCTACCCCACACTGAATGCAAGTTTTAGACACCATCTGCCTCGTTGTGAGAAAGAGGTCACCTAGCAGAGTCTGCAAATCATCCAGAACTCCACCTAGTAGGAAGAAATTTCCTGAGAAAAATTCAAGCCCAACAACTTCAGTGAGAAAATGGGGTCAACTCAGAAGCAAATGGGAAGAATGAAACTCATCAAACAGTCACCATTGGTCATTCTTCACCCTTAAGAAGAAAAGTACATGTGAAGGTACTCATTGAAGGAAGGCCTTGCCAAATGGAGTGGACTCAGGCTCTATTTATCTATGGTGTCATTCACAGGCTACTTCCAACATTCAGAAGAAACATTTCCAGAAGCAAGCATTGACTCTTAAAGACTACCAAGGAACAAGATTCCAGTAGTTGGAACAAGAGAATTCAACGTGAAGTTCAAAGGCCACACCAAGCGTTTGCCCCTGACCATACGTGGACAAGGATCGCCCAAGCTTGCTGGGACTTGAGTGGTTCAATCCACTAGGCATCGAGGTGACTGGCATCAATCACGTGAGCAACCCTGAATGGGAGGAGGCCTTGAAGTCTGAGTTTCCAGAGGTCTTCAGCGATGGATTGGGCAAGTATATGGGGACCCCTATCACTTTCAACCTAGATCCCAAAGTGCCCCAATTCGTTTAAAGCCCAGAAGGGTCCCATTTGCCTTAAAGGAAAATTGATGCACAATTAGATAAATTAATAGCTCAAGAGGTTTAAGACCCACTGACCACTCCAGATGGGAGGCACCCATAGTCACACAGTTAAGACTGATGGGTCAGTAAGAATCTGTGGAGACTATAAGGGAACACTGAACCATGCGCTGCAGCAGAAGCATACATAGTTCCAGTGGTGCATCATCTATTACATTCACTTGGCAGGGGTACAGTCTTTGCCAAACTGGACTTAGCCCACATATCAACTAGTTGATGATGCCACTGCAGAGGCCCAAACCATTGTGACTCATAGAGGTGCCTTCAAATGTAAAAGGTTACAATTTGGAGTAAGCGTGGCACCAGGCATCTTTCAAAGCCTTATGGAAAGGATGCTCCAAGGACTGCCAGGGAGTGATGTCTTACTTTGATGATGTGTTAATCTCTGCTGAAAGAATGATACTCAGTTAAAGAAAGCTCAGAGAAGTCCTTACCAGATTCAGAAAGCGGGGTTAAAAGTCAAGGAAAAATGCACTCTTAGAACTGACAAGGTTGAGTTCTTGGGCTATATGATTGACAAGCAGGGCATCCACCCTACTGATGCCAGGTTCAAGCAATCAAAGAAGCCCTAGACCTAAATGCAAAACAGATTTGCAAGCCTTCCTTGGACTCATTAACTTTTATCACATGTTCCTACCTCAGAAGGCAACCATTGCAGAACCATTGCACAGATTGCTTGACAAAAAGTCTGTTTGGGTCTGGGGAGGAAGGAACAATCAGCATTTAACATTTAAAAGACTAATCACGTCTGATGCTGTACTGATACAGTTCTCTGAGAATTTGCCTGTTGTACTGACTTGTGATGCATCCCTTTTGGAGGGGGGGGTTGAGCCACAGGCTTCCCAGTGGGAGAAGCCCCTATTGCATTTTACTCTAGCACTTTGACCAAAGCAGAGAGGAATTACAGCCAATTGGACAAGGAAGCATTGGCAATTGTTGCAGCTGTCAAGAAATTTCATGAATATTTGTATGGGAGAACATTTACCATTCTTACAGATCACAAATCTTTGTTAGGCATTGTGGCAGAGAGATAACCTTGCTGCTTATTCTACAAACTTATCCACAAGCCTGGCAAGGACATTGGACATGCTGATGCACTGAGTCGTTGCCCACTTCCTTGCCACAAGGAGGACTTTGAACCTGAAACACACCTTTTTCCTAGAAACTGTTGCCAAGCTTCCAGTGCATGCTGCTGAAATTGCCAGAGAGACTGCCAAAGACACTTTATTGGCTCCTGTTATAGGCTGGATTAAGAAAGGTTGGCCTCTTCAAGATCTACCTCACCTGGCCCAACCTTTAAGTCCAGGCAAACTGAATTATCTGTATTAAGAGGATGTATTTTGTGGGGTAACAGGGTGGTTATTCCTGCAAAACTACAAAAGAGGTTTTGGAAATGTTACATGAGGGTCATCCAGGTATTGTCAGAATGAAGGGATTGGCCAGGAGTTATGTATGGTGGCCAGGTATTGACAAAATGGTTGAAAACTGGGTTGCATCTTGTCCCAACTGTCAGGTAGTCAGGCCTGCCCCACCTCTCACCCCCCAAACAGGAATGGGAATGTCCTAGGGGCCCATGGTCTAGGATTCACATTGATTTCTGAGGCCCTACCAGAGGGCACCTTTCTTATTATAGTAGATGCATATTCCAAATGGCTAGAGGTAATCCCTATGGCATCCACCACAACTGATGTCATCAAGCAGCTCAAAAACTTTTGTAACCCACGGGTTACCTGATGTTCTTGTCTCTGACAATGGCCCTCAATTTACATCCAACCCTTTTGAATCCTATTTAGCACAACAGGGTATCAGACATGCCCTCACTGCCCCTGGGCACCTAACGGCCGGCTGAACGATGGTACATTTTACCAAGGAGAAACTTCAGCAACTGGGTCCTGGGGACATCACTGAGAAAGTTGAAAACTTCTTAGTGTTCAGCACATCACTCCTAACCCATCTAATAACTTATCCCCAGCAGAGTTGTTGATGGGTAGGAAACTTAGGTCTTCCCTTGACCTTCATCCCACTTACGCACCCAACGCACCACTAGATTCCACTTCCAAAGTTTGCACATTCAGTGTGGGTGATTCTGTTTATGCTAAGAACCTTATGGGTGAACCTTGTGGATTCCTGCTGAGATAACTCAAATCACAGGCCCTCGCTTACAGGGTGCAAACAGAGGATGGACTCCTCTGGAGCAGGCACATTGATCAACTTAGATCCAGGTTTTCTCAGGAACATCGCACTTGTTCCTCTCAGTTCCTCACCTGATGTCAATTCTAGGGGAAGGGGAGGAGCAGGAGGATAATCAGCAAGCAAGAATCCATCCCATGGAGCCATTATGACAGGAACCATTCCAAAACCTGTCACAATGCCAAAATCCATCCTTAGAAGTGGAAGATTGTACATCACTACCTGACTTGGGTGCTGACATTGGCTGGAGATGGGTTGGGAGGAGAGACCAGATTCTAACAATCAAACAGGGTCTTCTTTCACAGGAAGTCCCAGTAGGGAAATGTCAGCAGACACATTTCTCTCACTGGTGAGAATGTTAAAACTTCTGAACCACGAAGGTCTCAACGCATAAGAGCCCCACCTATTTAAAAGAATACATTAGATAGGTTGGGGTTTGGTATGGACTGAACCTAGTGGGGAGGTGTTATGTATGTAGGTTTGAATGTCATTGGTTTAGTTTGAATTGTTCTTGTAAAATGTCAAATATGATTGGTTTGAAAAGTGCGGAAAACCTGCACTCTGATTGGCTGGCAACCACGGCTGCTGGCTATAAGTAGCAGCCGTAGCCAACAAGGGTCCATTAGCTGTAGTCACTAATAAACTCTTCACTGAAGCTCTTCGCCTGACTCTTCATGCAAACTTAA